>CM060313.1:61447816-61462816 GCA_030674185.1 Monoplex corrugatus
TCCATTCGACGCACATGGCCAAGCCAGCGTAGTCGGCGTTGGCTTAGAAGGGCAAAGATTGTCTGTAGGCCCGCACGACGGAGGACCTCTGTGTTGGTCACCTTGTCTTGCCATTGGATGCCGAGGATGCGTCGCAAGCAGCGGAGATGGAAAATGTTGAGCCTCTTTTCTTGGCTGGCGTATGTGGTCCAGGCTTCACTTGAGTAGAGTAGTGTGCTCAACACACATGCTCTGTACACCTGCATTTTGGTGTTCGCAGTGAGACTGCTGTTGGACCAGACCCGCTTGTTCAGTTTAGCCATAACAGATGAGGCCTTCGCAATTCTGGCGCCGATTTCAGCATCCAGAGAGAGGTTGTCACTTATGGTGGACCCCAAGTACTGAACTTGGTGGACAGTATTGAGGTCGTAGTCTCCAATGTGTAGAGATGGTGGTTCTTCACAGCCTTGGCCTAAGATCTCAGTTTTCTTCAAGCTGATTGTGAGACCAAACTCTCTGCAAGCGTGGGCGAAGCGATCAACAAGCCTCTGGAGATCTTGTTCACTGTGGGAAGCCAGCGCAGCATCATCTGCGAAGAGAGCTTCTCTGATGGTCTTCTTTTCCACCTTGGTTTTGGAACGAAGCCTGGCAATGTTGAAGAGCTTACCATTGGTCCTTGTATGAAGATATACCCCTTCTTCAGATCTGCAGAAGGCATAGGTCAGCAACATCGAGAAGAAGATCCCGAACAGAGTTGGGGCCAAAACACATCCCTGTTTCACTCCGCTGCTGATTATAAAAAGCTCTGAAGTGGCACCATTATAGCACACAGTGCTATGCATATCCTCGTGAAAAGACTCGATGACAGCTGATAGTCTTGGGGGGCAGCCGATTTTCTTCAAAAGCTTGAAAAGACCACTCCGACTGACCAGGTCGAACGCTTTCGTGAGATCAATGAAGGCGAGGCAAAGGGGCATGTGCTGCTCGTGGCACTTTTCCTGTAGTTGCCGGACAGAGAAGATCATGTCGATGGTCGATCTTCCGGCCCTAAAGCCGCACTGGGACTCAGGGTAGATGCGAGCTGCCAGCCTCTGAAGACGGGTTAAGATGACTCTGGCGAATGCTTTCCCAACAATGCTGAGGAGAGAGATTCCGCGATAATTATTACAGTCGCTGCGGTCGCCCTTGTTCTTATATAGAGTCACTATCCTGGCGTCTCTCATGTCTCTCGGAATGAAGCCTTCCTTCCAGCATAAGCACAAAAGTTCATGCAACTCGTTGAGAAGGGCAGGCTTCCCGCACTTGATGACCTCTGGAGGTATTCCGTCTTTACCAGGGGCTTTTCCCATCGCCAAACCGTCAATCGCCTTGCTTAGTTCTTCAAGGCTTGGCTCAGCATCCAACTCCTCCATGACAGGCAGGTCCTCAATGGCATTCAGGGCAGCATCAGTGACAGAGTTCTGCGTGGAGTACAGCTCCATATAGATACATACATAGATACATAGATACATAGATTCATACATGCATGCATGCATCCATCCCTACATACATACATAATACAGATATATATATATATATATCCATGTACATACATATGTACGCATGTACGCACGTACATAATATATACATAATACGTTTATACATACATACATACATACAGATATACAGAGATGCTTTCATATGTTCATTCACGCACATGTTAACGCAATAACACACGCCCGCGAACGCACACACGCACGCACGCAAACACACGTTACATCAAAGGAAGAAAAAGAATCGGAGGATAATAACATAAAACAGCTGTGCACTGTTGTTGAGGAAAACCGTTGACAACTAAGAGCTATTGAAAGAGAGATGTTTTTGAGTTGACTTTGAAAAGGAAGAGTGGTATAATAACGAAATGTATGTAGAAGCTGATTTCAAAAAGATGAGGCCTAGTAAAACAAAGAACACTGTTTTTTTTTTGTTCTCACATGAGGAAATACGTAGATTCTGGTTTCAATAGTGGAGCGAAGACGAAGACATGATGCACTGAGCTGGACCAGTTCAGAAATGTACAGTGACATTGGCCATTAGGGACTTAAACAAAAACAGAGAAAGTTTATTTGATCCTGTACTTAACAGGGTGCCAGTGAAGTTAGTGGAGAAGATGGAGAAGGTTTGATACAAACCGTGCAGATTTGTTTTGGACTTACTGGAGTCTAGACAGAAGATGATTAAGACAGCCGACCTGTAGTGAATTGCAGTCATCAATCTTTGACAGAACAAAAGAGCAGATAGATGATAGATTTGCTTACTTCTTTGGAAAGATAAGTGACTGATGGAACTGATTGTCAAAAGCCCAAAATAACAGATGCTGCAAACAGAAATGATTTACTGTTGGAATGAGAGAGTTTTATCAAGAGTTATTATCGTTTCGGGCAGCATTAGACAACTGATTATCTCCTCTACTTAGAAGAACAGAGTGAAGGAATGAATAAGAGGAAAGAGTAGCCGTAGATATGATAAGAGCCATTTTAGTCTTATCGGCGAAGTTTATTGTTGAAGTTTATTTTTGTTCATCCGTGATTTCAGCTCAGAGATGCCGGATTAAGTAGATCTAATGATAATGTCAGGCTCAAGACATATTGAAAGATTTGTATAGTTGGTTGTTATCAGAAAAACTGTGGTGAGATAAGGAATGTCTGGAAACAGTTTCAGTCGATAGATATGTGTACAGAACAAAACAGAATGAGGCATAGAGCAGGGCCCTGAGGTACACCTTACAGTTATGGTGATGAAGAAGAGTGATACCCACTTGCAGGAACAGTTTGTTTCCAGTCTGACAGGCACGATTTAAATCACGAAAGAAAATTTCCACAAATGCTAAACGTATGGTGAAGACGGTACACAATGATGTGGTCATTTGTGTCAAATGCTGTGGACAGATGTAGGAGAGAGAAAGAAGAGAGAGAGAGAGAGAGAGAGAGAGAGAGAGAGAGGGAGAGAGAGAGAGAGAGAGATAGAAAGAGAAAGAGAGAGAGAGAGAGAGAAAGAGAGAGAGAGAGAGAGGAGAGGAGAGGAGAGAAACTTGATTGTCATCAAAAGCAAACATGTAATCATTAAAAGTGCAAATAGACCTGTTTCAGTACTTTGACCAGAACGATGTACAGACTGCAGTGGATATAAACGATCGTTGCTATGGAGGTGTTGAAAGAGCTGAGAAAGATTAATACTTTCAGTCATTTTTGACAAAAAAAAAAAAAAAAAAAGAAACAACAACAAAAAAACAAAACAAAAAAAAAACGAAACAAACAAACAAACAAACAAACAACAGCAACAACAACAACAAAAAACAAACAAACACAAAACAGTAGGTTGGACACAGGACGATAGTTTTGCATTATCATCGGATGTAACTATTGTTTTCATGAATAACTGTTTAACAACAGCAGACTTAAATGAACTAGGGAATTAACAAGTAAGAACGGAGTCACTGATGATGGAGGTAAAACAAAGAAAGAAGTGATCCAGACGGTACATAAGAAAGGATCGGGGAGGGGATGTAGATCATAAGTTTTTGCACCACACTTGAAGACTACATCTTTATCAGACTTTTAGAATAAAGCCTGACAGTTGGAGAGAACAGAAGACATGTGCTGAACCTGGTATCAGATAGAAGCAGTGTCCAAGAATATACATTGTTTAAGAAAGAGGAAACTTTATTTGCAAAATAACGAAAAAAAAAAAAAAAAAATCAGATGCTTTGTTTGGCTACAACCGTGCTTATGATACTGAACAGCCGTTGGATGCTGTACATGCAAGTTACGGCCTCAGGACCTGGCCAGCTCATGGGTTTATGTGCAGGCTTAGTTTAAGTCTTGTGCCACGGTCACCATACACATGGCACCTTTGACGTTAGTGCATATGGAATTCGTTCCGAGCAAGGAGACGTCATCTTGAGAAACTAAAACTGAAGCAAGTATCTGACGTTATAAAAGGTAGATTTAGCTGTCAGTAGAATAGTGTTGAGAGCATTGTCTACAGCTTGATATATGTGTTTATGGACAGGAAATCCTGTTTTGAGTCATTCTCTTCTCCGTCTTTCACACTTACCAGGCAGAACTTGGGAAGCAACATATAAGATCCTGCGTGAAGGGAAACGCTTGGATGTTATCCGTTGTGTAGCATGACAGTGCTGATCTTTCATTTACTGCCAGATCTTGCTACTGTCACCTCCATCGTATAAGCCTGATCAGGAAGTGTCTTTCTGTCGAAACAACTGCAAAACTCGTTCTCTCCTTCATAATGTCTCGTATTGACTATTGCAATTCATTCCTGTATGGTCTTCCCGCCTCCACCATTCACAGCCTACAGCGCATTTAAAACAATGCTGCACGCCTTGTACTCAAAAAGAAAAAAGCTGACCACATCTCCCCTCTCCTGGCACAACTTCACTGGCTCCCTATATCAAAGCGCATACAGTACAAACTAGACAAAAGCTGCTACAAAAGCCTCAATAACGCAGCCCTCGATTACCTGTCAAGCCTACTTGAGATCTATGTTCCCTCACGTACCCTCCGCTCTGCTTCCGATCCTCTCACTTTTCGCTTCCCGCACATTAAGCTCAATACCTATGGTCCACGAGCCTTCTCTGTTTCTGGTCCACTCTCCTGGAACAAACTTCCTCTCTCAGTCTGTCAGCAACCTACTTTTGTCTCCTTCAAGTCCGCTCTCAAAACTCACCTTTTCTCCTCTGCATAAAATCCTAACCTCACTCAACCCCCACTGCAGCCTGTCTCCACTTGGTGTGGAATCACATTGTAAAATATATTAATTTTCTATATAAAATGTTTTCTATTGATTTCTTTTTTTTTTTCTACTTTGAGTACACTTATGTACAATTTTCTGTTGCTTTTCTTTTTTCCCATTTATAGCCATGAGTGTGTGTGTGTGTGTGTGTGTGTGTGTGTGTGTGTGTGTGTGTGTGTGTGTGTGTGTGTGTGTGTGTGTGTGTGCGCGCGCGTGTGTGCATGCGTGCGTATGTGTATGTTCAGCGCTTAGATTTGATTTTTATCAAGATTTTGCTCTATACAAATACTGTAATTTATTAATTGATTAATTAATTTCCCGTCTTTCTCTCAACTCTGTCTCTCTTTGCTGTGTCAGGCTGCCCTCGCTAGTCCCCATGAAGAACTTCCACATGCCCCGCTTCACGCTGAGTCACCGTGCCTACACACGCCTCTTCTCCTGGGACCGTAGTCCCTCCTTGGGCGTCCAGCACGACCTCAAGCCGGACAAGATCACCTTCTGGAACCGGCACGTGCCACTCATGTTCCAGAGGCAGCTGGACGAGCTGCTCAAATACCCCCCTGCTGGCACCGTCATCTCCAGACAGACCACCCACTCCACTGCTCAGGGACCGTTGGGGTCTTCTGGGGGAGGTTCTGGTCATGTTGGTGTGATGAACAGGTTAGATGAGAAGAGGCTCGTGTGTCTGTGTGTTGGTACATTAAGTTGGGCAGTAGTGTCCACTTTTTTTCCCTTTGCAAAAAAGGTGTTCTATCTTGCATACAAGGTCATACACGATATGTATTACGACACTGACTAGTTATCTGAAGTTCTTAAATGTTATCTTTGCTGTTTATTGTTTACTGTTGATGTGTGTGTGTGAGAGAGAGAGGGGGGAGAGAAGAGAGAGAAAAAGAGAGAGAAAGAGAGAGAGAGAGAGAGGAAGAGCGTGTGTGTGTATTTGCGTGTGTGTGTGTGTGTGTGTGTGTGTGTGTGTGTGTGTGTTGTGTGTATGTGTATGTATGTGTGTGTATGTGTGTGTGAGAGGGTGTGTTGTGTGTGTGTGTGTGTGTGTGTGTGTGTGTGTGTGTGTGTGCGCGCGCGCGCGCGCGCGTGTATGTGTGTGTTGCTTCTGGTTCGTATTTTCGAGTCTAAGCACTGTGTAAAAAGTACTGATGATCCATTACTATATAAAGTACAACGACCATACCTTTAAATGGCCTGTTTTTGCTCTACCAATGAAATTGATAGTAACAGTAGCAGCAGCAGAAGCAGCATTAGTAGTAGTAATAGTAGTACTAGTAGAAGTTATACTCGTCGTAGCAATAGTAGTAGTACTTCATTACAGTTCGTTTGGATACACCTCGTCGTCTGCGTGGAATGATTTGCCGACCAGTCTAAGAGATGTTCCAATCCTTCAAGCTTTCAAAAGAAAACTGAAAAAACACATTTGTTTCTTCGGGCATTTTCATAAGTATTCCCCCCCCCCCCACTTTTTTTGTTGTTGGTGTGTGTGTGTGTGTGTGTGTGGTGTGTGTGTGTGTGTGTGTGTGTGTGTGTGTGTGGTGTGTGTGTGTGTGTGTGTGTGTGTGTGTGTGTGTGTGTGAGATTGAAAAATGATGTTGGTATGCGAGTGAGATTATTTATGTAACAGCGCAGTGAGTCCAACTGAGAATAGCGCTATACAAAAGCTATTCATTATTATTATTATTATCATGATGATGATGATGATGATGATGTCGTTATGTTAAAAAATAATGTAAATGTCAGTCACTCATTCGTTATTGCAGCGATATGGCGAGACCAGACAGCACGGCCATCAACACGCAGCTGGCCGGAACGGGAAGTGACGTAGGCAAAACGGGGGTCAAAGGGTCACGGGAGGAGTACCTGATGACGCAGGGGTCCAGCAGCTGGATCCTGATCGCTGCCTGCATCGGCCTGTCCCTGCTCACTGTCCTCCTGTCCGTCTGCTACTGCCAGGTCCGCCGGCAGGTCAGCAACCTCATCAGACAGAGCTCCGTGTCCAGCGGGCAGCCCATGCTGTGATGGCTTCCACGCGTCTTTGAGGAACAGTGGAGAGGGCTTATCGGAATGCTACACCACGCTGTGAAGGCCTTCACGCGTCTTTTAGGAGGAAAGGAGAGGGATTCTTGGAGTGCTGTACCATGTTGTGAAGGCTTTCTCGTGTCTTTTAGGAGGAAAGGAGAGGGATTCTTGGAGTGCTGTACCGTACTGTGAAGGCCTTCACGTGTCTTTGAGGAGGACAGGAGATGGCTTTTTGGAATGCTGCACCATGCCGTGAAGGCTTCACATTGTACCGGAGAGGCATGAGGCTTGTTAGGATAGTGTACCAGTAGTCAGCCAATACTGAGAAGATTCCAGTCAGGAAAAGGAGAGAGGCTTGTTAAGATTGTAGCACAGTAGTCAGTATTCCAAGCTGTGTGGTTCGACACGACATCTAGAGGAGGACAGCCACATTGAGGCTTGTTGGGATGGTATATCGCTTGTCGTTAGAACTACAGTTCACCTGGAATGTTTCAGGACTGAGTACCATTAACTGTTTTCTAGGATCATACACTAGTTGTTTGGTGCCGAGTAGCCTACTTACCAGTAAGGCCTCTGGGGCTTTTGTGCCAGCAAATCCCGTTGTGTTTGCATATCGCTTCCATCAAAAAGCTACTTTTAGAGACTTTCTGGAAATATTTGAAATCTCGAATTAATGTCACACAGTACCTGGTACCTAATAGCTAGACCTGGTCTGTTTCTATCCCTGGACCAGGTAGGTTCTCGTGTCACTGACGACGTCGTGGTTTAAATTTCAAAGTGCTGACAATCACTGAAGAAGAGAGGACGGGGGAAGGATGGGCAAGAAAAAGAAAAGCCCAGAAAACATTCAGTCCTCAGAGATCTGAGTTTAGTGGTTTTGTAATGAAGTCCTATCTCAGTTGTGGCCACGACCCTGTCCTGTAAGCTTTTCTCTGTGTATAGAGCAACACATTGCTCCGGCAATCATTTTGTGCACTGATGACATTACCAAAAAACATACACATTGTGCTCTGATGACACTACCAAAAAACATACACATTGATCAGCCGGTGAAATCAATGGCACTGTGTAGCCTCACTTTGTGTTGTGTTGTGAAGAAAGCAAACAGTACGATTTATCTCACAGGACATGAGATACAGTCATACAGCACTGACAGCGAGAGATTATGAAAATAAAGGTCTGCTATAAACACAAGCTTTAAATTAACAAGACTGTCACAGGATAATGCATACTTTGTGTGTGTGACGAGTGTAAAGATTACAGTTATGTCAGAAAGTTTTGAAAATGACGCATGTCTGTGACTGTGTCTTTTTGTCTGGCCTGGTGATTGTAACTTCCATTATTATCTTTTACAATATTAGATCACTGGTAATTGAAAGTAATGTTTGTGTCAAAAAGAAAAACAATATTGGCGATGGTCATTGACAATGGCAGTTTGATTAGGACAGAAGACACATGAGAACTTTAGGCTATAGGTGACTGCCAGCAAGTGACAACAGCTTTAGAGTAGCAGAAGGCATTGTACGTATGATCAGCTACAAATACCAAAGACTGCTCTTATGCAGTCTGGACACAAAGGACTCAGAGGAAAATCTGACATCTCTGCTCACCAAAGAATATATAAAAGAGAACATGGAATTATAGTTAAGGCAGAAGAGAACTTGGACGATGAGTATCTACTCCAGCTGGTGTTTCCGTGAATTGAGTGATTTCATGTTCTGACAATCAGCATGGTCAGTGTGCCCATTAGATATTAACTAGTGGTGAGGCATTGCTGCTCTGGGTCCCATTCAGCACCCTTGGGTATTTTTTGTCACTGTTACGGGAACAACATGTAAAGGTGTTTGCGTGGAATCGAGGTTTTGTCACAGTGCCAACGGTTATCGAACACTGTCTCAGTGGATGATCCAATACCCTGGAACCAGCAATTGTTTGAGAGACTTTTATTAGCTTAGTGGAAAAATTGAACCCACACAGTCATAATACCCTCGTATGTAGAAAATGATACGTTTGTTCTGTGGAAAAGAAGCCAATGCGTACTGGACGTTGGACCCTGTCATAAATATTTACTTGTATGAGCTAAAACTTGTGTGTCTACACCGTAGATGCGAGATGGGTGGTATCATAATGACCTCACTTTGTGGACGTCTGTTCACACTCCTGGACGTTTTTGATCGCCATTGCCATGACAAAGAAGTGACACCTGGGTGGACGATTGTACATATTGTGATTTTTGAACACACGGACTCGGTGGTAGAGTAAAGGAGTTGTTGGAAAGTATTCTGTTGTGGATAGTCTGTTGTTGATAAACGAGGACTATTTGTGATTGCTTGTTACCGCTGATAACGAGAAGTTTACTATGGTTTATCAAATTGGCATGCCACAGTGAAAGTCACATTTTTCTGTCAGGAATTGTTGGTCATTGCTTTAGAGTTGTCGTTGTTTAAAAAATGTATATTTAGGACTGGTCAACACACGCTGTGTTCACAGATGAAGATATGTTTATGTGTCTGCATCTGCTCGCATTGTTTATTCACTGGCTAGCTCTGGATGAAGTTGACTAACCTCTGAGGAAATTTTTGATTTTTCAGAAGAAAGTGTATGTGGTTTTGTGATTCCTATGTCCTGCTGTGTGCATGGTGGTGTTCGAGGTAAGTCAAAAACCAAAGAATGTTTTTTTTCATAAATAACATAAGTTATTTATTTGTAAAGAAAGTTTTTCACGTTGTAGATTTATAAACATTGGTGTTTTTATTCAACAAATGTTCTTGTTGATTGTGCGCCATTCACTGATGGTTGTAAGCATTTTTCGTTCTTGTGAAACGACAGCTAAAAACTATTGGTGAAAGTTTCAATACGTGTGAAATGGCAGATATTACAAATCCTTGGAAGCGTTTAATGTATTACCTCACTTTGTGCGTAATATATGACAGTTTTTACAGACGACAAAAGAAAGTGTTATATTTTGTACATATAATGTATATTATGTGTGTATATTTGTGAATTTATTATGCGTAATGAGTATCACCAATCAAACAGAAGTTTGTAAGGATATTCTTATGGAAATCACTGGTTTTTTAAAGTGCAGAATGAACATGGAGCAACAGTGATTGCCCCTTCATTCTGTCACAGTAGTGTTCTCCCTTCGCGTATAATTGTATTTCTGCTCCCTCTTCCATAACGTAATGTTGTTTACTGTCTCGTTATATGTGATGTTGTCTGAATATTGTCACAAAATTAATGCTATTATTCAATTCCAATGATAAGGAAAACAATTGAGATGGACCAGACACGTGTTTAGATGCACTGTGTGTCTTTGTCTTATAAAATGAATAATGCCCAGAATGGTTTTCAGCTATTCACGCTTAGATCTGTTTTTGATCTCTCGCTTTTCGGCAATCCATCCACGGAGAAGTCGTTTAGCTTAGATCTATCCCCGTCAAGAGAGATTGAACTGCATCATTACAGGTTTTTTTTTCTTTTTTCGCGTAGCAGGGTCGTAGATCAGACCAAGGACAATCATAAATGCTTTAACAAATAGATCTAAGTTTGACTGAGATTAATCCCCGCTTATCTCAACTTTGCCTCTGAATGAGTTACAGTGACACGAAATTAGAACATTCAATGATAATATGAATATCTGAGAACAGATGTTTCCACTTTTTCATCATTTAAAATTCCACATTCTTTACAAAGATTCAAGACACGATGTTTGGCTTTGATTCGCACATTCAAAGTCACAGCCAAGATAAAAAAAAAAAGCATGTCTTTTTGCCGGAAAAGGGGGAAATGTTAATATCTGTTGACGATCAAGTTTGACTGGCAATTTAACATTTAGGCCTATCATCATACATTGTTGGTCCCCCCCCCCCCTCCACACCAAACTTTTGTGTTTGCTACAGGTACGTCCTATGTAAGCAAAGACTTCATGGTTTGTTAATATCTTTATTTTGTATCATTATTCGAACACTCAGGGCTCATTCATTAACTTTGCTATAGCGAATACTGTACCACTACCCAGTGAAGGAGAAGAGGAAGAGAAAGTATAATTAGAAAGGTGAGGGAAAGGTTTAACTGGCCAGGTCATCAGCTAAGGCATTTTATCGTTAATTGTGTTGCAGAGGTTATGCCATTAGAGAGTAAGATGCACACTATGCTTTTGGTCAGCCTTGGACACTCGATAAATATCCCTTGTACATCACTGAATAACGTTTTAATGATGATAAAGAGAAGAAGCCTAACTCAGACAAAGAAAGGATTTTTCCAGTTGGGTGTATTCATGTTTGTAGTATATAATATCTTGGCCTCAGAGATGAACATATTGTGAACATCAAAAAGAAGTTGAAAAAGAGAAAGAAAGAAAAAGAAAGAAAAAAAAAAAAAAGGAAAAAAAGAAAAAGAAAGAAAGAAAAAGAAAATGAAACAAGAGGTCTGCCCCACAGCTTTCAGAAAAGCGAGTTACTCTACATCACTTTTCACATTAGCAAGTTCCCCCTACTCATCTTTTTACCGTAAGTTTGCAATGTACTTAAAAAAAAGACTCAGTGCACTCGGACAGTTCCATACTGAATCTGCCATTGATCATCTGACAGACTCCTTGAGCCTGCGCAAAAGCCTACGCGCTGGCAAAGTCTTGAAATGAGTTGATTGGAGGAGAACGGGACTTTTAAGACAATAGATTGACACCATCAGAATGATTGGAGCATTACGATGAACAGCAAAAAGACTGGTGTTCATGCTGTAGGCTGAGATTGAGTTCAAGACATCCGATCTTGAGTCCATGGCTAAACCATGATTCAACAAGCGTACTGTTAAAGCTGGAGGGAAAGAGAACACCAGGTAGACCTAGGGAGAAAATACTGGGCGGACTTGCAGGGTGGCTGAGGACACAAAGGGTGGAAAATGTTATAAGATGTCCCCATCATCCAGTGTTAGGTTATAGATGTCTCCACCATCCAAAGTTAGGTTATAAGATGTCCCCCCCCCCCCCCCATCCAAAGTTAGGTTATAAGATGTCTCCACAGTTAGGTTATAAGATGTCTCCACCATCTTCAACAATACCGATTGCCACCACCTCAGTATAATGTTGCTCATTGTCATCTTTTGCTCATCTTGAAAATTTTAAACACAAATCGTGGACATGAACTCATCGAAAAAATCTCTGATGTGGCAGATCGATATGCTTGTATAACAGTGAATTTTATATGTTTTTGGTTTTTGGTTTCAATGAATTGTTGTTGTTGTTTTTGTGCTTTTTGTGTAGGCTTTAACTCCCTTGTGGACATGGGTACATGTAGAAGCAGGCTTGTACGTCTTTGTTTGTTTTTGTTTGTTTGTTTGCTTTGTTTGTTTTGTTGTTCTTTGTTTAACATCAACATTGGAAAGTCATTCTCCTTTTTTTGTTGTTGTTCATTTCTTCTTCTTTTTTATGGGACAGGGGCAGGAGGGGGTGAGGGTGGTTTGCATGCTGGCTGTTTTCGTATTTCCATAAGCCACTGAACAATGACATGTCCTCAGGGTCTTTAACGTGTGTATTTGATGTTGGGCGTGGGCCATATACTGGCGAAGGGGGTTCGGGCACTGGCAGGTCTGGCAAGTCATCACTTATGTTGACTTGACAGCTCAGCAAAAATCTCCGCCATTTAGCCATCAGGCAGTAGGTACCCAAGCATCTTTGAACCCTGACCGTTCAGTTGGAAGACCAGTTTCCTAACCACTCGACTATAGCGTCTAACCACATGGAAATGCTGAGACCAGCATGCACTGAACAGTGTATGCACACTGTATTTAACCCTTTGATTCCCGCATCCTGTCCACCAGCATCCTGCATTGTCAATCATGTTAGCAAAGCAAAAACATAATCCTTTGACTCCCTCACCCTATCCACCAGCTTCCTGCCTGCAGGAAGCTGGTGGATAGGGTGAGGGAGTCAAAGGGTCAGATTTTTGCATTTGGTGGATAGGGTTCGGGGGTCAAACGGTTATGGACAGACGGATTTCAGCAGATCTGTCTTACTTGATAACTTCACTGTTGGAAGTACATATATACATTAAAGACGATAATTCGCTTTTCTCTTTTTGAGCAATTCTTTTCATGTTTACAATTAAACAGGTACCCCCAAGTTTTCCGGAAATGTCTTATCGAGTGTCCACTGCTTACAAACAACCTAAGTCGATAACCGTTACTATACAATTCCTTTTCACTCAGTGTTGTGCCCGTGACGTATCAGTTCTTGTCATGTTCGTATGTTATAGTTTCATTCCCCATTGTGTACACATATCGATGACGTGGTTGTGTGAGAGAAAACGCATTCCAGTGACGTTCTCCACATTACAAAATAATGTTGTCTGAATGCTGTTGTTGTGGAACTGGGACCTTGAACATGAGTCTTGTGCATTTCAGCTTGTAGTCTGTATTTACACACACCTCAGCCCCTGACCCCGACCTTGGGTTACTGGACATATGATATAATTTTTGTAAAGATCATCTATCAATGAACAGAAAAAGAATCTTTGATTCAGATCGCCACGGTGCATGCACGGTTTCATTGATTGATTTGGTTTAGCTTTTACGTCGACACCCACCTCAGGTGATATGGCTGACGGGGATAACCATCCCAGGGAAGTGGGGGAACGGGGACCTATCTAATCCTATACTGACACCACCAGAACAACAATGATGTTAAGATGGGACGGTGAGAAGGCCAGTTTTAATGTAGTAGTGGGGGAAGGGGAACTTAACTAATCCTTATACTACACCATTACAACAACAATGATGTTAAGATGGGACGGTGAGAAGGCCAGTTTTGATGTAGCGCACCCCGGGATTCGAACCCACAACCATTAGCATGTGAATCCCACGCCAAACCAACTGAGGTACTGAGGCCCGCCCATCCATGAGCATAGACATGGATTATTTATATAGGTCTGTGCGCACGCGTCTTAAGTAGTAATGTCGCCTGTAAAATAAAGATTATAATGGCAGTTATTTGATGGAAGTATATCAGGTATGCGTCATATGTCTGCCTCAATGAAAACTCGGGGCTGTTAAAGTTGAAGACAATGTCTAATGTTTTCTCAGGTCACATGATACAATGCATGTCCTACCAATGAGACACAAAGAGACCAAACTGCATGAAAAATAAGTTGCTCACTTTACATGGAAAGTCAAGATAGCTTATCTTGTGTCCTGAGGTTATATTTTCGTTGTTCTTGTTCTTTCTTTCTCTTTCTTTTCTTTTCTTAATCCTGTCGCAAATAAGTAGGCCACGATCTTAATCCAACAGGTTGTTGGGATGGTTAGACAAAATCAAGCGTGTCAGTCACAACGACCTCTGGAATGTTGGGTACCCAGCTGTCTAATCCTCTGCCACAAAGTTATATTGGCAGCTGGAGTGATCTGATGATGTTCATCCTCTGGAATGTTGGGTACCCTGCTGTCTAATCCTCTGCCACTAAGCTATATTCGCACGGGAGTGATCTGATTGATTTCATCCTCTGACTGTAGTTGACACTGTCGTCTGCTTGCTTTTCTAGAGTTCCTCTTTTTTCCAGGCCGTCCGTCTGCCGTCACGTTTCCTGTTATCCCACAGTGGGCAGGGAGTCTGCCGTCACGTTTCCTGTTATCCCACAGTGGGCAGGGAGTCTGCGTCACGTTTCCTGTTATCCCACAGTGGGCAGGGAGTCTGCCGTCACGTCTCCTGTTATCCCACAGTGGGCAGGGAGTCTGCCGTCACGTTTCCTGTTATCCCACAGTGGGCAGGGAGTCTGCCGTCACGTCTCCTGTTATCCCACAGTGGGCAGGGAGTCTGCCGTCACGTCTCCTGTTATCCCACAGTGGGCAGGGAGTCTGCCGTCACGTCTCCTGTTATCCCACAGTGAACAGGGATCCACGAGAGGAGTACTGTTGTCAGTCAGTCTTCTGGTCCCAGAAAAAACACGAAAATGGAATCAGAACGCGTATTTAATACAACCAGACAAGACAGGCGCAAATTTTCCGCCAACTGGACTTGGTCAAGCGTGAATGTAAGATCACACACAAACAAACATCAGTAAGAGAAGAGGACGAAGCAGCAGGAAGTTTCAGTCTTTTTTTTTCTTCCTATTTTTTGTATTTGGTGTTTGCTCGTTTGTGATCTTACGTTTACGCTTGACAAAGGCCAGTTGGCGGAAACATTTTGCGCCTGTCTTGTCTGGTTGTATT
>CM060313.1:61465316-61507816 GCA_030674185.1 Monoplex corrugatus
GTGTGTATGTATGTATGTGTGTGTATGTATGTACGTACGTACGTACGTATGTATGTATGTATACATATATGTATGTATGTATACATGTATGATTTACTTATTTATTTATTCATTTATTTATCCATCTATTTATGCATTTGTTTACTCATTTATTTATCTATTTGTGTATGTATTTGTGTATATTTCTTTTGTCTAGTTTATCATTTATTTATTTGTTTATTTATTTATTCATTCGTGTCTTTATTATTTTTCCTCGTATATTCATTTATTTATCTATCCATTTATCTATTTATGCGTTTGTTTACTCATTATTTTTTGTTTGTTTATTCACTTGTATGTCTATTTTTTTTCTTGTCATCATTTATTTATCTTTCTTTATTTCTTCATGTCTTTATTTATATTGTTTGTTTCCTTATCTATTAATTTGTATGTCTATATTTCTTTTAATTGGTTTATCTATTCAAATCAAGATTTTGTCTAAAGACTTTAAGACTCGCTATTGCAAGGAACAGAGACAGTTTGAAACAACAGAGATAAGTTCAACAATATTCATGAGGATAAAGAAAGTTTATAAAGATGGGAAAAACAAACTATTTCTGCTACTTAACCAACAAAGGAACAAATTATGAAAGCTATATTTAGGGTGCTTTTAGTTTGTAAGATATGATAAAACTTTCAGTAAATTAAAGATTAGATGTTAGAGACTTAAAATATGAAACCTATCCAATTAGAAGAAGAAGGAGAAGAAGAAAAAGAAGGACAACAATAACAACAGCAGGAACACCACCAACAACAAGAACAACAATAACAAAAAGAACAAGAAAAACAAGAACAAAACACTATTGTAACATTTTCTTTCCTTTTCAACAAACAAGGCAGACTTTCCCTTTGCGCTGGGTACTTGACACAAATTGGGCTAAAAATCAGAGAGAATATATGATTATGAATATGAAGAAGAATATGAATATGATTATGAATATGTTCTTGTATCTACGACACGTCGTTACCTCTGCATGTTTGATATCATAATAACATTTTGGTGTTATTGTTTGAACATGTGCGATTTGTAAGAGCTCCGTGATTTTTGTACATTGTGACATGGTATTAAATTCAGTTCCTCCTACCGGTGTGTGTTGTGTGTGTGTGTGTGTGTGTGTGTGTGTGTGTGTGTGTGTGTGTGTGTGTGTGTGTGTGTGTGTGTTGTGTGTGTGAGTGAGTGTTGTGTTTATGTGTGTGTGTGTGTGTGGTGTGTGCGCGCGTGAGTGTGTGTGTGTGCGTATTGTGTGTGTGTGTGTGTTTTGTGTGTGTGTGTATTGTGTGTGTGTTTGTGTGTGTTGTGTTGTGATCTGGTGTGTGTGTGTGTGCGTATTGTGTGTGTGTGTGTGTGTGTGTGTGTGTGTGTGTGTGTGTGTGTGTGTGTGTGTGTGTGTGTGTGTATGTGTGTGTTGTGTTGTGATCTGGTGTGTGTGTGTGTGTGTGTGTGTGCGTGTGCGCGTGTGTGTGTGTTGTATGCATGTGTGTGTTCGTGTGTGTGTGCGTGTGTGTGTATGTGTGTGTGTGTGTGTGTGTGTGTGTGTGTGTGTGTGTTGTGTGTGTGTGTGTGTGAGTGTGTGTGTGGTGTTGTGTGTGTATGTGCGTGCGCGCACGAGTGTGTGTGTGTGTGTGTGTGTGTGTGTGTGTGCATGTGTGTGGTGTTGTGTGTGTGCGTGCGTGTGTGTGTGTGTGTGTTGTGTGTATGTGTGTGTATGTATGTGTGTGTGTATGTGCGTATGTGTGTGTGTGGTGTTTGTGTGTGTGTGCGTATGTGTGTGTGTGTGTTGTGTTTATGTGTGTGAGGGGAGGGGGAATGAGAACAAAGGACGGACACACCACGTCTGACTCCACTACGGGCAGGCAGGGCCAGGGAAAGAGCGTAACCCTCGAGAAAAATACAAAATCACTCAGTAAACTGAAGTCAGGAGACAAAGATGTCGATCATGTGCCACTCTGCATCAGTTGGATATGGTAGAGTGTATGATGCTAAATAATCAAATAAATCAACAAACAATACAAAACATGTGGCATTTGTGTCTTTCCTCGTCTTGCATGACAAACACCTTATTGGACGTTGATGTGGAAACTGGTGGAGGTTGCCATCAGTTTGTGTTGGCTGTGAGTTGGGGAAGCGCTGAACAGGTACGTCTGTTCACTATGGCGTGTGGCTGGAAAAAGACGGCGTATAGTCGCGTTCTTGCGCGACCTGAACAGTCAGGTGGGGTGGAGTACCAATTAGCGGCATCTTTTGACCGAATTTTCAGTAAACAGGTGGGGTGGAGTACAAACTGGCGACACTTTTGACCGAATTTTCAGTAAACAGGTGGGGGGGGGGGGGGGGGGGGAGTACCAACTGGCCGAATTGGGTTCGGTTATGGCCACATTTAGAGCGATCATGTGCCACTCTACATCAGCTGGATATGGCAGAGTGTATGACGCTAAAAAATCAAATGACTTGACATCATCGTCATCATCATGTGCCCTACCGCAAGGCGCTGGCGATCATCCCCCCCCCCCCCCAATTGTTGCTGCAAGTACATCTCCCACCCTCTCTGTCCTCAGCCACATGCAAGTCCGTCCAATATTTTCTGCCTGGGTCTAACTGGTGATCTCTTTCCTTCCAACTTTCCTGTTGTGACCAGGTGTTCTAATTCCCTTTTCCTCATAAAATGTCAATTTATGTTGCTTGCTTTTCTTAATCTTCTTTATTAATGATCTTCTCGTGTCTGCCTCCTTCAAGACTGTCTCGTTTGTTTTCTTTGCTGTCCACGGAACTCTCAACATTTTTCTTAGAAGAATTAACAAACAAAACAAAACACGTGGCATTCATTTATGTCTTTACTTGTCTTCAATGACAAACACCACAGAATCTGAAAATGACAGTGAGCTTAGCATGATTACGTGAACACCGCGCAAATAAACATCACCATCAATTTAGACATGATTAAGCATTACAACAAAATACAGACGTTCATCAAACAGTTCACACGTCTTCATCTGACATAAGGCAATAGGCAAATTAGTAAAGTTGGAAGAAAAAAAAAAAAAGTAGGCTACCTGTCCAATGCAGCAGACTGGTCAAGAACAAAAGCTGCCACACCAGAGAGTCTATCAATACATTTATCATACGAAGCAAACATCAAGCGAGCAGACAAAAGCCAAACACACACCCTTCCAAGCACAATGGACTGGGAAGAGCATGGGTTGTGTACAGCTCCAAGGTCTAACTTTTTTTCTCAGGATGACAGCCATTGTTTCAGGAAGACAATCACAGTCCTACACGCTGTTCTGTTCTGTTTTATTCTCTGGGCATTTCTGCCCCAACCAGCCTCATCCTTCAGACCCTATTCGCACCTGTTCCTTGCAGTGTACATGGACTCTGCAGCTCTTTTTGTCCTACCACTCTCACAGTATATGAATACACATGTCATTTACATGTAACCAAGACTGTTCCAGTGATAGGCTGATACAATACCAGTATAACATATAGACTAGGTAAAACATAAGCTAGGTAGGGCCTCAAGACCTGGCCAGCTCATGGGTTTATGTGCAGGCTTAAGGCATGTGCCATAATCACTTGTAACATTAGCGCATATGGAATTCTTCCGAGCATGGAGATGTCGTTTTGAGAAACTGAAACATAGTATAAGAGTATACTAGCAATAAGAATGTTGCTCAAAGAAGCCTTAAAACATTTTGGTTGCACCGTGAGATACCGATGCTGTTTTCAGATTCTCATGATAACCCACCTGCTGGTTTTCAAATCAAATATGGTGTTCCCCTTCCAGGCAAAAAGTACAGTGTCAATCACAGATTTCAATGAAAACATGCTGAAAAATAAAATGCTGCTCCACATCTATAATCATGGTACCTGTAGAATGAGTTTGTGGAGATCCCACTTCCCTCAGGCTACCTAGCTTCATAAGATTAAGACTGTTGCATACTGCTCTCTCTCTCTCTCCTCTCTCTCCTCTACTGCTGTATCTTCCCCTACACCTAACAGAACCAGTTACTCATTAACCCTTTGACTCCTGCATTCTGTCCACCAGCATCGTAAATTGTCAACCATTATAGAAAAGCAAAAACTTAACCCTTTCATTTCCTCACCCGATCCACCAGCTTCCACCAGGAAGCTGTTGGATAGGGTGAGGGAGTCAAAGGGTTAAGTTTTTGCAGTTGGTAGATAAGGTGCGGGAGTTAAAGAGTTAACAAGTGAAAGGACTGAAGACCCCGAATTTATAAGCCAGTTGACGACAAAGATGAAAACCATGTTGTGTGTGTATACAGGGCCAGCTTACCATACGAAACTCGTGGGCCCCAGTAACTCAGTTGGTTTGAGCGTCAGATTAACATGCTAATGGTTGTGGGTTCGAATACCAGGGTGCGCTACATTAAAACCGGCCTTCTCACCATCCCATCTTAACATCATTGTTGTTCTGGTGGTGTCAGCGTAGGATTAGATAAGTCCCCCTTTCCCCACTTCCCTGGGATGGTTATCCCCGTCGGCTGTATCACCTGAGGTGTCGACGTAAAACTGAACCAAATCAATCATATGAAACTCAAAAAGCCAAACCGGCATTTTAATACTGCAGAATGACGGGTGCAGTAGTCAAGTCCATAAACCGTAGACCCCCCAATTAGAACGTCTGTGCCATGTTAGGATGAATAATTACATAATAATAATTACAATATTTATATAGCGCAAAATCTTGATAGAAATCAAATCTAAGCGCTGAACAGACACATACGCACGCATGCACCCACACACACGCACACACACACACACATACACACATGGCTATAAATGGGGAAAAAGAAGAAAAGCAATGGAAAATTATAGAGAGCATGATGAGGATGAACACATGGATGTGGGCAGTGACTGTATTGTGGTACCAAAGAGACGAGCCGGACGGTTTAGATCTGGGGATAGGAACAAGACTGTAATTCTGTACATATTATGTATATATGCGCTGTCACTTCCCAAACTGAGGGGAGTAACCTGATTGACAATATGACCAGATACCAACGGTGGCGTCCCTTGGGCTGTTTGTGAACCAAAAGCTCGTTATATGACAGTCTGCATTCAGTCCAGCCAAGGTATACCTCTTGACTAGTGAAGATTTTTTTCCACTTCCCAGGTTAACCTGTTAGCGCCTAAGCCCCCTCCATGTGTATACATGTGCAGACATGAACGCACATTAACGATCCTGTAAGTCATGTCAGTGTCCAGTGAGTTACGGAAACATGAGAACACCCTTCATGCTTTTCCACTGAAGATGATGTATGCAGACTGTGCAGCAAAATATCACCTGCACAATGTTAGCAAGACACTGTGTACACACGACTCTGTGAAAACTCGGAATGCTAAAATAAATAACTGCACAAGTCACTCTGATGCAATGGCTGGCACAACAACAATATCAACAGGAAGGTTGTGGGTAAGACGCCCACTAGTCCTATCAAAATCACTGTGGGATTTTATAAAAAAAAAAAAAAAAAGAAATTATTTCATTTTTGGCCTCAACTGTCCCCTACCCAGAGCTGAGTGTGTTATCCATAGATTCATTGGGAAGACAGAGACCACATAGTCGAGTCTCATCCACTTCACGGATGCATCGCCTTGATCAAATCTCAAGACCAACACCACAGGTGTCCTATCTTTCAGAACTGGTTTAAACCGGGACGTACTATGAGAGAAAGCCAAACAAACAGTAAGCCTTGTCATGCAGTCTAAATCCAGAATGGACATCCATAGCATCACGAGTACTGTTATTTTACTGTTATTTTTGTTTAAAGCCCAGCCGACTGCGTACAGCCATATCAGGACTATGACCATTTCAAAACATACACAATACTTCAACAGGAAAAAACAAACAAACACCAGAAACAAAAACAAAAAAAAAGGAAAAGAATATTAAATACACATATCAATGCATTTGCACACATGATCTAAGGAGATGCTCCTGGCGTTGACCACTTTGTCCAATTTATTATACAGGGGATTTAGAAAACATACCTGAATACAAATTGAAACATAAGGAAGGACACTAAAACATACAAAAACGGACCTAAATTACCGAAAACTGCTTCTGCATAACTTACTTCCTTAGCGCCAAAAAATCACAATACATGTACCCAAGAGAAAATATGTAAGACTTTATCGAACACTTATAGGTGAATGGACCAGGAAGGCAGAAAATGATAGGAAGAAATGACAGAAAGCAAAGGAACAAGGCAGAAACAGAGAGAGTGACAGAAAAGAGGAAATTTCTAGCACAGAATTACCAAAAGGGGGGATACTATTTATACTGAAAGAGCGCCCAGCATCCCCATGGGGGTGGCATCATGATCCTCCTCATCATCATCACTATAGTATCACGACAAACTGTCCCAGATTCTGAGGTCATTTATGTGACGTAGGAAATGGGACACACACAACACACACACACACACACACACACCACACACACACACACACACACACAACAATATACTAATAAAATTACATAAATACAAAAAACAAAACAAAAACCTCTTTGCAATTAAATCTGCGGATTGGACAATGACTGATCACAATTTCACAGCCTAACAGGCATCCCCAATACTACACAGGGGGAATAAGGGTGGTGGAAGAATGAATGCACCAACAGGCATCTGCACAGGGGGAATAAGGATGGTGGAAGAATGAATGCACCAACAGGCATCTGCACAGGGGGAATAAGGGTGGTGGAAGAATGAATGCACCAACAGACATCCCCAATACTGCACAGAGGGAATAAGGATGGTGGAAGAATGAATGCACCAACAGACATCCCCAATACTGCACAGAGGGAATAAGGATGGTGGAAGAATGAATGCACCAACAGGCATCTGCACAGAGGGAATAAGGACGGTGGAAGAATGAATGCACCAACAGACATCTGCACAGAGGGAATAAGGATGGTGGAAGAATGAATGCACCAACAGGCATCTGCACAGAGGGAATAAGGATGGTGGAAGAATGAATGCACCAACAGGCATCCCCAATACTGCACAGAGGGAATAAGGGTGGTGGAAGAATGAATGCACCAACAGGCATCTGCACAGAGGGAATAAGGATGGTGGAAGAATGAATGCACCAACAGGCATCCCCAATACTGCACAGAGGGAATAAGGATGGTGGAAGAATGAATACACCAACAGGCATCCCCAATACTGCACAGAGGGAATAAGGATGGTGGAAGAATGAATGCACCAACAGGATCCAATACGCACGGGGACATAGTGGTGAAGAGCACAACAGGCATCCATACTGCACAGAGGGAATAAGGATGGTGGAAGAATGAATGCACCAACAGGCATCCCCAATACTGCACAGAGGGAATAAGGATGGTGGAAGAATGAATGCACCAACAGGCATCCCCAATACTGCACAGGGGAATAAGGATGGTGGAAGAATGAATACACCAACAGACATCCCCAATACTGCACAGAGGGAATAAGGATGGTGGAAGAATGAATGCACAACACTGCAACAGGCATCCCCAATACTGCACAGAGGGAATAAGGATGGTGGAAGAATGAATACACCAACAGGCATCCCCAATACTACACAGAGGGAATAAGGATGGTGGAAGAATGAATGCACCAACAGGCATCCCCAATACTACACAGAGGGAATAAGGATGGTGGAAGAATGAATGCACCAACAGACATCCCCAATACTACACAGAGGGAATAAGGATGGTGGAAGAATGAATGCACCAACAGACATCCCCAATACTACACAGAGGGAATAAGGATGGTGGAAGAATGAATGCACCAACAGACATCCCCAATACTACACAGAGGGAATAAGGGTGGTGGAAGAACGAATCCACCAACAGGCAGGGAAAGAAAAAGAGAGATGATACTAGTGAGAATAAAAAAGTGGACAGAAAAGCAAAACAGCTGAGATATTTTTTCAAGGCAGAAAATGGGATTAACATGCACAATAGGAAACAAGTCATCCCAGTACTCTAATACTGAGTAGTTAATCATCATTTCAAAGTTTAAGAATAGTAAGACTCAAAATGAGAGAGTAATCTAACATGAGCAGTTACCATAATCGTCATTTCAAAGTTTAAGAAAAGTAAGATTCAAAGTGAGAGAGTAATCTAACATGAGCAGTTACCATAATCATCATTCCAATGTCTAAGAATAGTAAGATTCAAAATGAGCAGAAAAACACAGGACAAAGAAAGGAAAAGTAGACAAAACTGACTCTGTTTTTAAGTATCTACCATCAATGATATATCAGTTATTCTTTGTGGTATTAATATATACCACCTCCATACTGCTGTCTTCAATTTTCTGTTCATTCTTCGTGTACTACCTTTTGTTCTTGTTCTTCCCTATTGTCCTTCTCCTTGCTCTTTATCTTCTTCAACTTTTTATTTCATTTTCAAAATGTCAGCTTTTTCTCACAGTTTCTTCTGCGTTTTAAAGGAGATTCTTTCATACTGATGAAAAAAAAAACCAAACAAACAAACAAGAAACATATAAATAAAACACTTTTTAAAAAGTTATATTCAGCTTGTTTTCTTGTTCTAGTTTCTTTTCTATTAGGAAAAATAAATAAGACTGCTTCATAATCATATCAACAAAAATAAATCAATGATCTGAATAAATAACTGACACATATAAATTCAGTCTGACTTAGTGCAAACAAAGTATACAGCTAGAAGCAAGTAAAAAGTAAATGACTATCAACAGAAACTGTAGAACACCTAAGCAGAAAATAGCTATAAAGCATTAAAGTAACAGACATGCACACATATAAATTTATGGTCAATACTGCGTTCATGATCAACCAAGAACACTAACCATAAACACAGAAACTTAGGCATATGCCAAAATGGTTTTGTTTCATTATTGCAGCAATAACAGCAATATACGCACAAAGACCAAGAGACTGTATATATGTGACCCCCCATCACGAAATCAGTCTTAACTAGCATTTTGGGCATTTTGAGATATACACATCACTGGAAAGTAGGCACTATACATTCTGCTGATTATTTTGGTACTTGAATAAAGCTTGTACTAAAAAAAAATGTAGAAGTTATGTATGTTTAAAGTCATTAAGTTGTATGACAGCCATTTTGAGAAAACGGCCTCTAAAGTTTTTGTGTGCTCTCCTACACATTTTCCTTAAATTTCTTTATTTGGTGGCTTTGACCCAGTTTGTTTCTAATTTTCGCTGTCATTATCTGAAAGGTGCACCAAAGAGCTTTCCATCAGTATATTACATGTGCGGGTACTGTACAAGTTACGGTTCATAATAAGAGACAAAAATAGGTACTTTTGGTAGGAAATTGCGTTCTTTCTGCTGCAATCAGTGCATTAAAATACTGATTTAAATTGATTAATAACATTTTTTCAAGAAAAAAATTTCTGTGGGGGATAGATTATAGTCTACAGAAATCAATTTTGAGAAAAAGTCAAAACACCCCAGATAGGCCCTCAGTCACCTTTTCAGCTCCTAGTGCTGCTCGACTGACTGCGAGTTAAGACTGATTTCGTGGTGGGAGGTCACATATACACATGTATGTGATGCTGCATGCAACTTTCAGTGGCTCTGACTTTGAGCCACACTGAGAAAATTGGCTTGATCCTAAGAATAGTTATTTTGAAAAATGTTCATATCTACAAAACGGACAGATAGAAGGACTAACAAAAGTCTCCTGGAAGAACTTGACACCACCAGATAATTACTAGCAAACATCAACAAGAGAAGACTAAAATACAATGGCCATGTGTCACACAACAAGAACACAAACCTCATGGCAACCATTTTTCAAGGAAAAACAGAGGCAAAAAGGAAGAGAGGCAGACCTCCAATCTCATACATCGAGAACACAACCAACATCAGTGGCCTAAATACTCAAGAAGTTGTCCACACAAAAGTCAAGACAGAGCCATTTGGAGGCGAGTGGCTGTGTCACAGAGTGCAGCGGCCAACACTGAACCTGGGGATGCCGACAGGTGAGACAACCAGTACAATGACAAATCCATTAAATTCTTAACATATTTCTGACCTCAACTGACAATTTGTCGTTTGTACAAATCTTTGCCTGCGGACCGCAACCCACAAAATGTTGGTCTTGACTAACAATTTTCATTTTTTCTGTTGCTGGGGACAACAGAAGAAGTTTGGATTTCACCAGGCAAGAGATTCTGGGGGAAACTACTCTCTGAACTTCTAGTAACTATTAATTAGTATTATATTATTTTGTTCTTTCAAAACTGTGGCGAAGCGAAGTTTTCTACGCTGCTCGCTACATGCTTGATGAAATCTTATGCAGAAACTTAGGGCTGTGGATGATGAAGATTTGAGTGATGGTTCTGACATGGACTCTGGTGACAAGTCCAATGAAAATATTCACAAAAGTGGTGACACTGATGTGTCGAATGGTGGTGATGGGGCTGACTGTTCACAGTTTGTGAACACCACGAGAAACAACAATCAAAACATCCATGGTGCCAGGCATGGTTGAATAACATATTCAAATATCATTTTGTTTTGCAATAGACAATTGCAGAATGTGTCAAGCAAATATTTTTGCATAGTTTCACAAAGTTTTAAGCTATTTGTTCTGAAACTAGCATTTCAGAGAATTTTTATGTGACACAACCTAGTATTTGGTTCAGGGGCAGCAAACTCTGCAGAAAAACTGGGTGGTCAGAAAGATGTTAAAAACTATACTTCAAGTATGTTCCATCTGCACAGTGTGGGTAAAATGAAAGGCACACACGCAGCTGAAAAAAAAAAAATCAGAACATCGAAAAATTGAATCAACAAGCAAATAAAAAGCATTCTTAAAAAGCAAATATTCACTTGTGATGAAATAATTTATTTGCTGCTTTTCTCACATGAAATGATAGTAGAGAGTGCACAAAGCCATACTTTACAGCAGATTTTCCACAAATTCAATTATTGATGACACAGAAATTTAAATGCACATCTCCAAGAAACTAATAAAAGATAAAGTATTTTTTTCATTTTCTTCAGTATTGTCTTTTCTTATTTAAAAAGTACCATTATCTTTTCTTCTTATCTAAAAAGTAACAACTTCATCACATCAAAATTGTACAAACCCATGATTTCCCTAAGCATGCCTACATACCTGTCCCAATTTCAAACTACAGTCATTAATTTAGTCAACCCATTCCATGAATAAAGAATTTACTTTTTCCCCAGAAAAAAAAGTCTTGCAAAACCTGACCTTCTTCCCCTGAGATCAGGAACATGCCTTCCACAAAAACTGTATGTATATATCCACTCTCCTCTACGGCAGTGAGACCTGGACTGTTTAAAGTAGACACGCAAGGAAACTGAATCATTTTCACACCAAAAGCCTCAGAAAGATTCTCAATATCCGATGCCAAGAGAAGATCCCTGATACAGAAGTACTAGAGAGAGCCAATCTCCCCTCCATCCACACTTTACTTCAAAAGAGTCAAGTTCGCTGGGCTGGCCATGTGTACCGGATGTCTCACACCAGAATTCCGAAGCAACTCCTCTACGGGGAACTACCGTCTGGCAAGAGAACATTTGGAGGCCAGAGAAAACAGTTTAAAGACAGCTTGAAGGCATCGCTAAAGTCCCTCAACATAGACTGGGAGAATTGGGAAAACCTTGCCCTCGACCGTACAGTCTGGCGTAGAAGAATCAAAACCGGATGTACCACTTCAGAAGTGTCTCGTATCCAATCTGCGCAAGAAAAACGAGCTGCACGGAAAGCTAGGGCTGCAAACCCTTCAACCACAGTAACCGACCACAGATGTCCAGCCTGTGGACGTTACTTCTGTGCCCGGATCGGATTGATCAGTCACCTCCGGACACACTGACTCAAAGCAACTTCATGAAGCCGTGGTCATTGTCGACGATGACAGACGAACACCATATATATATATATATATATATATATATATATATATATATATATATATTATATATATATATATATATATATATATATATATATATATATATATATACACACACAAACATCCAGTCACTCCAGAAATTCCAAGCTTTTGTAAACAGACACTGATGGCACAGATATAATATGATCATCATTCAACACAGACAATGAATGACATAACCAAATTACAGACAACACCATAGACATTTTCCTCTCCTCATTTATTTTGCGGTTAATTTCTACAAATCATGATAGATCTATAGACCGCAAATGTAACAGGACCAGAGGCTAGTTTCAGTCAATGTGTGCAGAATTTATTCCGTTCAACATAAACACAATCCAGTTACCAACAATATGGTCAACAGAGATGATTCTTTGCCAAGGCAGTTCACAAGACAAATGGAGATGTATTCCAGAAATACAGACAGGCAGATCAAATAAATGATTCTGTCGAACAACATGAGAAGTGGGACACCACCATCAGGGGTGTCTCCGTCCCGCCTCACACTTTTAATGTTAGTTTCCTCCAATCTTGTTTCAATAAATTATGGAAAATGATCACAAACCAGAAAGCTGGTATACACAAGTCACTGTACATGTTTCTTTGTTTGTTTTTTTTAAATAGGTGCAGGCTTCATGTGAAAACACGTCATTATTCATTCAGTGATAATTTCTTGCAATGTCACTGCTATCTTCCTGCCTTCGCTCACACACACACACACACACACATACACACACACACACACACATGCACACATCAACACTATTTTCTCTCTCTCTCTCTCTCTCTCTTTCTCTTTCTCTCATGCATGTGGGCTAGTGGCTTTCACAGTAAAACAGTGTCAGACTCTTGCTCTCTCACACAAAATAAATACATATCAATGAATAAGAAAAAGAAAAAATCATGGATATAGTTTCACAGTAAAACAGTGTCATACTCTTGCTCTCTCACACAAAATAAATACATATCAATAAATAAGAAAAAGAAAAAATCAAGGGCATACTGGTACAACCAAAGTAAATACTGGAAATGTCCATCATATCAATAATAAAATAATAATAATAATTACAGTATTTTTATGGTGCCAAATCTTGAAAAGTCTTCTTCTTCTTCTTGGCATACGCTGCTACACAATCATCTGAGTCCGGGCGATGAATGCAGCCGTCTTTTCCAGTTCCTGTCTGCAGCCATGGAGTTTGGTTGTCAGCAGAGTGTCTGTCGGCCACACGTCCTGTCTTGCCACCTGATGAAGGGGACATCTTTGGAGTATATGCTCCGTGGTTTGGTCTTCTTGACCGCAGGGACAGGTTGGGGAGGGTGCCAGCTTCAGTTTGCGGTACATGTGGCTGTTCAGCCTATTGTGACCAGTGCGCAACCTCACCAGGGCAACTTGCTACTCTCTAGACAACAGTCGGTAGTCATCCCTGTGTCGTCTCGGCATGGAAAGCGCCCTTATGATGCTCCTCTTCTCACTGTAGTTGACGCTGTTGTTAGGCATGCCAGAACAACACGCTCCCCATCCTGTCTAGAGCTCTGCATCAGGTTGCCACAACCAGAAGAGCAGTTCTGCAGTGGATTCCAGCCCACTGCGGAGTCTCCGGGAATGAGCGAACTGATATCCTTGCTAAGGACGGAGCCAGAGAAGAACAATCTTGAAAAGTCAAATCAAGGCGTACCCACACATCAGACATACGCATGTAATCAACATAGACCATCTTACAACACGCGAACAAAAAAAACAAACCAAATAATCACACACAAACTGATGGAAAGACTTCTGTTCAGAGTGACCTTGTCATTTTCAAAGCCGGTGAGAAGGAAAGGAATTTTCATCAAGATTGTGGAGACTCTTCTTGGTCACCAAGGACGTTCCCCAACACCTGCCTGACCTGATCACCCTGCTGACGCAGGAAGTTCATGAGAGGAGGATGGACGAAGCTGGACGCTGACTGTCCTGACGCAGCTTCTCTCTTTGCTGCCTGCCTGCTCGCAACACTGGACATCAGCACAGCCGCTGACCCTGACCACTGTTCCTGTGCCTGCCCCTCCACCACCTGTGGGAAAGCAGCAGTGGACATCTGCGGAGTTGAGTGAGGCTGGCTATTCAATGTACGAGACTGTGCACTTGATGCTCTGACATGTTCCACACTTCCATGAACCACAGAGACATCCTGACTGGTTTGTGGGCCTTCCATCTGAAGTTTTTGTTTCAGGGCGCGGGAAAGCATCGTACGAATCATTTTACAGTCGTTACTGGCAGGCTCCGAGTTCTGTGAACTTTGAGATATTTCTTGCACTAATCCACGGTTTGCTGACTGTGTCATTTTCAACTGAAGATTTGAGGAACGCAACAGATAAGGATTGTCCGGTTGTTTCCACTGAGAATTTTCTGACTGGCTCAAACTAACGTTCTGATGACCAGTCAAGAGTGAGAGGAGGCTGGGATGGGTAGTGGATGAAGGTCCCGATTTGGATGTAGAGACGGAGGGATGGAGAGATCCACGGAAC
Source organism: Monoplex corrugatus (assembly GCA_030674185.1). Classification (NCBI taxonomy): domain Eukaryota; kingdom Metazoa; phylum Mollusca; class Gastropoda; order Littorinimorpha; family Ranellidae; genus Monoplex; species Monoplex corrugatus. The sequence goes on from CM060313.1 coordinate 61,479,807, forward strand.
AGGGAAGTAGAGGGGGTGCCGTAGTGCCGTGTGGCCAGCGCAGCAAGCAGTTTGGAATGGGAACCACCAACATCTGATGATGAGGAGAAATGTTGCTGAGATGGGGAAGCTTTCGAGGCTGAGGCCCCTTGCAGTTCACTACCCTGTCTTTTCTTCTGTTGCGCTATGAGAAAACATGCATGCTGCTTGTGTTTTTTTTCTGGTATAAACTGCTGACAGCTCTCACACTGAATCATCGGTGTCACCTCCTCCTCTTCCTCACTGTCCACCCTGTCTTTCAATTTACTGGCGTCTTCCCTTTCATCATGGCTGTGTCTCTTGTTGGGCTGAGCCAGCAGAATGCTGCGGATGAGTGGCAGCTGACTCTGGGCTGATGACTCAGCTTGAGATATGCTAGCAGGAGCAGAAGAGGCCGGCATTTTGATGTTAGAGCTCTGGAGTCTCCAGATCCACTCACTGAAATGAGGGACACTGGGCGCAGGATTGTAGATTGTCACTTTACTACTGCTACTGGCTGAGCCACTGCTGAGCTGGGAGTCTGTTGCACTTTCGCTGAAAAGTTCTGAAGATGTGGATTGACACTCATGTTGGAACCACACAGTCAAAGATGGGACTTTGACAGAGCACTTCAGACACTGAATGGCCACAACAATACCTCGTGACCTCCTTTCTGACCTCTGGGCGACTAGAAGCACGCCCCTTACATCGCCTCCATGCTCTGACACCATGTGTTGTATTACCCGGGGTAGGTCCATCAAGATGCTGCTGCAGCGATAGCAAATGTAGCGGTCAAAGCCATCCACTCCTCCGTAAGTCTTGGCCATCACCGTGCACACTGACCGAAACAGCAACATCTGGGAGGCATACAGATGTTGCACGTGCTCCTTCAAATGTGTCCTTAACTGATCTTCATAGTAGCTGACATAGTAACAGTTGTTAATGGGGCAGTTGAGGAAGCCTGCCAACTTTGTCACTCCATTCATGGCATTGAAGGCAGCAGCCTCCACGGCAGACTTACTGGCGTCAAACATGTGACCTTGACACTGTAGGACATGGACCAGATAAGAGTGGCAGTCAGTGAATATGGTTTGTCTCATATCGATGCACTGGTCACTGGGACAGATGAACTGCAGAGCACCTGGCTCATCAGCAGAACACACCATCAGTAGGTGAACGTTGTTTTGACTGTGTCTGATGTGATCTTTCATGGCCTGCAGCCTGCCTGACTGGCGCCTGCAGGACAAACACCGGAACAATTCTGTGCTCTCTTTTCTTTCCACATCCTGGGCTGGGGCACTTTTCTTGCTGCTCTTACTTCCCCCGGGGGCCTGACCCTCTTTTTCCCCCTCAGGGAAAATTTTCTGCTCTTCGTCTCATCACCGGAATTTTCTCCCTCAGAACTCAGATCCGTGTGCTCAACGTCTTGACTCTTGGGTGGCTCATAGTTTTTGTCTTCCAGGTCTTCCGGTTCTGTGTCACTATCAGTTTCTACAGAGCTGTCAGACAGATACTCAAAATTCTTGTCGCGCCAGAATCCTTTTGCACGTAGGATCCTAGTGTGTGTCTGTGCTTTCAAATGAGATGAGGATGATGGGATATGAGAGTACTGTGATACATCAAACAGTCCTCTAGAGGTGGAGGGCTGATCCATCCAGCTCAATGAATCCTTGGAAGTAGAGGGCTGCACCATCCAGTTCATTGGACCTTCCCCTTCTTCTTGGGATTCCACATGCCATGGCCCGTCTTCATCGTTTACTTTCGTCACTGTCCATTTCTGCAGTTCCTCATCTAAACCACCATTTCCACTATCACCATCCTCCATGCCGCCGTCTATAACACCATCCCTTCCAAAACCTGTCTGCGTCAAGTGCTGGGCATGGAGCCGCTGCCTGTGAGCTTGAACCACAGACTTGCTGCTGTCCACAAAGTGACAGAATCCACACTCCCACACAACCTCCCCCTCTGTGGGGGGCGTCAGGTCGTCATCTCTTGTGCTCTCCCCATCTTCTGCACTCTGTCTGAGGACAGCACTGGGTCTCACATCAGTGTCCATCGTAAGCAGATCTATCAGCGACATGTTGGAGTATGACTTCAGTTTCTCCGCAGGTGACATGTCCTGCAGTGATGCAGAATTCTGTGCTGGAATCGTCTGGGACAGGCACGAGTCTTGAGATCTTTCACGTTGTCTGGATGCAGATGCAACAGCAGACGCAGTATCCTGGAGACCTGTCCGACTAGACTTGGTCAATGAAGACTTCATCAGATTCAGAGATATAGAATAATCTTCAGCACTATCGTCTGGTTCCTGCTTAATGAAGGAAGATGGGGTCTCACTTGGTGAAACAGATGAACAAGAGGGTGTCTTGTTAATCATCTTGGCTGATTTCAAGTCATCACTGGTCTGCAGGGTGTCTTGCTCACTTGGGGTCAGAAGGAAATTGTCTTTATGTTGCACGGCTGAAGCAGAGTCAACATCCACCAGGTGTGTGTTCTCTCCTTGCTGCTCAAAGTCATCAGAAGAACAGGCTTCTTGCCCATTGTGGGAGTTCTCAATGGCCAGCTCAGCCCTGCTGGATGAAGCCTGGTGTGGGCCTTTGTGCATAGGTCGAGTCAGCAAATGACGAAGAACAGAAGGACTGGACTGACTCTCAGTGCCTACCCCATCAGGGACTGACTCAGACTCTAAGAAATCAGTCTTGGCTTGAGAGGTATCAATGAGGAAGTTGTCCACCATCTCTTCTGCAGCAAACCTGTCAGGCTGAGTGATCACATTCACTGGGTGTGGATGACCCTCTGGAAAACCTGATCCCTCAGATAACGTCAAGGCCACAGGGTGCACCCCTAACGTTTCCTCAACCTGTCGCTGTAAGGTCTCCACTCTGATGTGAGGCAGTGGAGGACTTTCTGCAGACCCTAAAAGGGCCTTGATCTCTTCACTTTCTTGCTGGTACATCATGGTCATATGGTCCAACATGGGAGCTGCTTCATCTTCTGGTTCTTGCTTTACTTCGATATCGGCACCGTCAACAGGAGCATGGACGGAAGCATCATCCTCTTTCCATGGGTGTTCTGACGGTCTGACATCCGTGGCGGGATTTCTTCCCAGAGCATGGGCAAAGTCTGCATCGTTCCACTCACGTTCTTGTTTGACGGTGACAGTCAGCTGGCCACCTGGACTCTGGAGATCAGAAACTGTGGATCTGGTCAGAGCTGAAGACTGACACAAACTAGATGCAGGCTGCTGACTTCTGGTGCCCACAGTGTGATCAGTTCCTATATCGGGCTCCACGCCAGAAGAGCTCACAACGTTCTCCATGACACCAGTGACAGTCTCCTGTCGGCACAGGGATGGCTGACCTTCGTGACCCTTTTCTGCCAACTGAGAATCTGTCACTGAAAACTGCACTGGAAATTCATCAACACTCTCACTGCTGCTCTCTTCATCCAGCGCCCCCCTCTCTTCATTGTTCATCTGGCCACTAATCTCATCACCCTCTCCACGACGTTGTTTGGGTGATGAAGGTCCCTGCTCCCTGCCCATGTCAGTGTCATCTGGTCTTGTCCTTTTCCCTGACTGCTGGCAGTCTGACTGGGGGTCGAAATGAAGCTGGAACAGGTCACGCTTCAGGTGACACACCTTCAGTCGTTGGTCACGGAACTGAAAAACAATAATGCTTACACAGTTACTTACAAAACGCTAAGTTCATAATGCTTACATGGTTAATTATACAGGGTTAAGTTCATAATGCTTACACAGATATTTATACAGGGCTAAGTTCATAATGCTAACACAGTTATTTATACAGGGCTAAGTTCATAATGCTTACACAGTTACTTACAAACCGCTAAGTTCACAATGCTTACATAGTTAATTATACAGCGCTAAGTTCATAATGCTAACACAGTTATTTATACAGGGCTAAGTTCATAATGCTTACACAGTTAATTATACAGCGCTAAGTTCATAATGCTAACACAGTTACTTATACAGGGCTAAGTTCATAATGCTAACACAGTTACTTATACAGGGCTAAGTTCATAATGCTAACACAGTTACTTATACAGCACTAAGTTCATAATGCTAACACAGTTAATTATACAGAGCTAAGTTCATAATGCTTACATAGTTAATTATACAGGGCTAAGTTCATAATGCTTACACAGTTACTTATACAGGGCTAAGTTCATAATGCTTACACAGTTAATTATACAGGGCTAAGTTCATAATGCTAACACAGTTAATTATACAGGGCTAAGTTCATAATGCTAACACAGTTAATTATACAGCGCTAAGTTCATAATGCTAACACAGTTAATTATACAGCGCTAAGTTCATAATGCTAACACAGTTACTTATACAGGGCTAAGTTCATAATGCTAACACAGTTAATACACAGGGCTAAGTTAATAATGCTTACACAGTTAATTATACAGGGCTAAGTTCATAATGCTTACAGTTAATTATACAGGGCTAAGTTCATAATGCTTACACAGTTAATTATGCAGGGCTAAGTTCATAATGCTTACACAGTTAATTATACAGGGCTAAGTTCATAATGCTAACACAGTTAATTATACAGGGCTAAGTTCATAATGCTAACACAGTTAATGACAAAGGGCTAAGTTCATAATGCTAACACAGTTAATTATACAGGGCTAAGTTCATAATGCTAACACAGTTAATTATACAGGGCTAAGTTAATAATGCTCACATGGTTAATTATACAGGGCTAAGTTCATAATGCTACAAGTTAATTATACAGGGCTAAGTTCATAATGCTAACACAGTTAATTATACAGCGCTAAGTTCATAATGCTTACACAGTTAATTATACAGGGCTAAGTTCATAATGCTAACACAGTTAATTATACAGGGCTAAGTTCATAATGCTAACACAGTTAATTATACAGGCTAAGTTCATAATGCTAACACAGTTAATGACAAGGGCTAAGTTCATAATGCTAACACAGTTAATTATACAGGGCTAAGTTCATAATGCTAACACAGTTAATTATACAGGGCTAAGTTCATTTAATGCTAACACAGTTACATACAAAGCCCAATAATTCATAATGCTACACAGTTATTACAAAATGCCCAAATAAATCATTATGCTACACAGTTACTTACAAAGCGCTAAATTCATAAATGCTTACACAACTAATGACAAAGGCTAAATTCATAATGCTTACACAGCTAATGACAAAGTGCTAAAAAATGCTAAGTATAAAATGTTTAGACAGTTACTTACAAAATATACTAAGTTCATAATGTTTACACAGTTACTTACAAAGTGCTAAGTTCATAATGTTTACACAGTTACTTACAAAGTGCTAAGTTCATAATGTTTATACAGTTACTTACAAAGTCATAAGTTCATAATGTTTACACAGTTACTTACAAAGTCATAAGTTCATAATGTTTACACAGTTACTTACAAAGTCATAAGTTCATAATGTTTACACAGTTACTTACAAAGTCATAAGTTCATAATGTTCACACAGTTACTTACAAAACGCTAAGTTCATAATGTTTACACAGTTACTTACAAAGTGCTAAGTTCATAATGTTTATACAGTTACTTACAAAGTGCTAAGTTCATAATGTTTACACAGTTACTTACAAAGTGCTAAGTTCATAATGTTTACACATTTATTTACAAAGTGCTAAGTTCATAATGTTTACACAGTTATTTACAAAGTGCTAAGTTCATAATGTTTACACAGTTACTTACAAAATGCTAAGTTCATAATGTTTACACATTTATTTACAAAGTGCTTATTTCACACTGAGGTTTCACACAGTCATGGATTGATTTCAGCCAGTGCTCTGTCCCACTGAATTACATTAACCCTTTGACCCCCACACCCTGTCCACCAGCATCCTGCATTGTAACCACTGTAACTATTCACTGCAGGAAACTGGTGAACAGGGTGAGGGAGTCAAAGGATCAGGTTTTTGCAGCTGATGGACAAAGTGCAGGAGAAGGATTAACCAGGGCAAAAGAAAACAACTATGCATTTAAACTTACATATTTGCGACTTAAACTCGGTAATAATGGATCATGTTCGGTAAAGATCCATCTATCATCTGCGCATTTAAACTGACATATTTGCGACTTAAACTCATTAACACAATCTGTACCGCATCATGAGATCCTCGTGACTCAGCTTCTCCCTCCGTGGACCGTGTCACGAGGATTTCATGCCCTGAACCGTAGTTTCAGTTTTGAGTATATAAATAGAAAATGACCGCATTGCTGAAGTGAATCCTTTTCCAGCAAAGGGAGTATACTCTTGTCGTTTCCTTTCTGCGTTCACACGACGTTGAAGCGGCAAAAATGGCAAAAAAACAGGCGTAATTTGAGTGTTTCTGAAGTCTCTCTCCTAACGTTACTTGGTCAGTAGTTAGTACAGTGACCTATTTTCTTGGTAGGAAAAGTGTTAATAATGAATCATGTTTGGTAAAGATCCATCTATCATCTGCATATAGCTAAAAATAAGACTGATGACAGCGACACATTTTGCTCACAACAAGACAGGAGTGATAGACACAAAGAGACACTCACGCATGTGAGCATGAACTTTCTCCATTGGCCTAACAGATCTGGTTCTCCCCCACCCCCTTTTTAAAAAACAAACTGTAACATACAAAAGGTTAGGCTGTGTGTGGTAGTTGTGTGTGTGTGTGTGTGTGTGTTTTCTCTTTGTGTGTGTGTGTGTGTTTTCTCTTTGTGTGTGTGTGTATGTGTGTGTGTGTGTGTGTGTGTGTGTGTGTGTGTGTGTGTGTGTGTGTGTGTGTGTGTGTGTGTGTGTGTGTGTGTTCTCTTGTGTGTGTGTGTGTGTGTTTTCTCTTTGTGCGTGTGTGTGTGTGTGTTTTGTGTGGTGTGTGTGTGTGTGTGTGTGTGTGTGTGTGTGTGTGTGTGTGGTGTGTGTGTGTGTGAGTGTGAGTGTGAGTGTGAGTGTGTGTGTGTGTGTGTGTGTGTGTGTGCCTTGTGAAAAAGAGAAAGAAATGCATTCATTGCTCCAACTCCACCCCAAACCCCACCCCCGCCCAGTTGCATGAATGATTGACAAGCATATTTCATTAAAACTAATTTTCACTGTTTAACATGGAGAGAAACAAAAAGCAGGGATGAAGTGGGGAGGCTAGAGGCAGAGGATGCATCCATACTTCGCACCATTTTTTCCCTGGGAGGAGCATCCTGTAATCTGTGTGGAAAAATTCTGTCCTGATCCAAACTAAATGAAGAAAATCCAATCATGTCGTGATGCAAACTAGATGAAGAATATCCAATCATGTCGTGATCCAAACTAGATGAAGAATATCCAATCATGTCATGATCCAAACTAGATGAAGAATATCCAATCATGTCGTGATCCAAACTAGATGAAGAATATCCAATCATGTCGTGATCCAAACTAGATGAAGAAAATCCAATCATGCTGTGATCCAAACTAAATGAAGAAAATCCAATCATGTTGTGATCCAAAATAAATGAAAACAATCCAACCCAAAACCTAACCTGTGAGAACTGCGGATGCTGCGTCAGGCCGTGGTGAATGACATCGTAGCGAGACAGGGCAATGTAGGGGCAAAAGCGGCACCTGAAGCAATGCTCCGACACTATGTGCTGCAGGAGACTGGATCTACTCTCTGTATCAAAGGGACACCAATTGCACCAGAAGAACGGCAGCTTCACTCCAGACTGGAAGTCGTCTGCCCCTGAAAATGAAATTCATTATTTTATACTGAAAATGATAATGTGCGTATCTGGTACTCTTTTTAGAAATATAGATTGGATGCAGACATTCACACAGACACAGATCCAGACACACACACATACACAACACAACACACACACACACACACAAAAACACACACACAACACACAAACGTACACAAACACGAGAAACAGGCACACTCATAGTCACACACAAACACACTACACACACAATCACAATCACATACATACTCAGGCTCACTCACACACAAACATACACACTACACAAACAGTGAAACACACACACACACACACACTACACACAAACACGTACACATACACACAATACACAGCCATTAAGTGATAACAGCCAATGAAAGCTTCTGATTTCTTGGTAAACTTGATTTGTTTGTTTTTCTAAAAAAAACATATCACAGAAATACAGCAATGAATCAAATAAAATTAGAGCAAGAAATCAAATAAATTGCTGGATAAATAACATGATGTTTTGGTATTCATGAGGGTCTTAATGGTGGTGTAGCTTTCCATGGCCTTCTGAACCATCAAATTATATGATTTGGGGGAAGAAGTGCCTTTAAAGATCACAAAACAATAGTGACTAAACATGGACTTGAAAGACACTGATTCAGTGAAAAAAATTAGAATAAGGGCTTTTTTGCTTGCATGTGTGGCTTTATTCTTCTTCTTTTTCTCTCTCTTTTTTTCTTTTTTTAGAGTTCTGACTTTTCTTGGATGCATACATGTATGTTATTTCACCCACACTGTGCAGACTGTATATGTTGCTGCACAATCTGCACAGTCTTGTCTTTGGTGGGTGTGCATGTATAGTTTTTCATGTTTACTGACTTACACAATCTTTAACTTGTATACTTGAGTAGAGAGAAACTCTGGGAAGAGCCAGACAGCTGAAGGTCCTCCGAAGTATCGCAGTATTTTGGGTGATTTTCCAAAAAATATTAAAAATTAACAACAAATGTCACACACAAAAGGAAAACAGTTTTGGTAACATTGAAGTGTTCACATACAGACATTACACACCTCAAACTGGCAGTCTGTTCATCTTGATAGAAGGGGTGAAGGAAACAGGTGACCATAAGGGGGTAAATATCTTCTTGCCGGGTCCATATATTTACACCATATGTTTTTTTTTTTTCCACCAATGAAAACAATTATCCACAGGAATATTTCCACAAGAATGTAGTTTATGTACAAAAACACAAACACCACCTCCAATTTACTTGGTGTAATCAAGAACAGTGAGGAAGACCTCAAAACATGGGTCCAAACTTGATGCCATCTTGACAGTCAGACGAAAACAAAGAACTGCATACAAACTGCTACTGAAGCAAAAATACAGCTCGCAACATGGTCTAAGGGAAGGAACTGTCAAATAAAAGACCAAAGATAACTCTAGTGCATGATTTACTTCCCTTAGTTAATCCTTCATTACGGCCACAAAAAAAGTTGAAACTTGGACGTAAACCCACATACGGCACAGCTCCAAGCAGTGTGAAAGGTGACGTAAAGCTGTATACGGCACAACTCCATTGAGTTAAACATGACCAGACTTTTAAGAGCACAGAGGATTCAAGCTATTTGGTGAGCTGACCAATTCCACTATATTGCTGCATGGTCTGCATCCTTGGTGGCTGCATGTGCCAGCTCAGTGGCTGTTTTCATGTTTCCACAAGCCAACCAACTAATGACATGCTGACAGGATCTTTATAAAGTGTGTATCTGATATTCTGCATGTGTATACACACAAGACTTTAGGCACTGGCAGGTCTGCACACATGTTGACTTGAGAGACTGTAAAAATCTCTCCCCTTTTTCAAGCTGATGTTACTTGTTGTTAGTCATCTGTACTGAGGAAAAGAAACTAGTTCTCTAGTGCTGGTTACATTCCATTGTATCCAACCCCCTGTAGTGTGTGTATATATACATAAAAGTGTGTGCATGTATACATAAACATTTTTCTTTTATTCAGTTTGCTAGTTGTGCTTACATGAAAAAAATCAACCATCATATTTTTCATACATAAAAATCTTTTTTGCTCTGTGTGTGTGTGTGTGTGTGTGTGTGTGTGTGTGTGTGTGTGTGTGTGTGTGTGTGTGTGTGTGTGTGTGTGTGTGTGTGTGTGAGTGTGTGTGTGTGTGTGTGTGTGTGTTTTGAGACAGGCAAAAACGGTGTGTCTACAATGAATATCACAGGCCAAAAGAATGCAGTGGCAAAAAGTTAAACTAAGTTTGCCAGCCAAGACAATGAAATACGAGCTCATAAAATAGCACAAAACATTTTACAACAGTTCAACAAGTAAAGGGAGGCAAGAATCCAACAGTCACCTACACTGCATCATACCTGAGAAAGATGCACTGGTCCTAGACATGACAGCACACAGCATCAGGTTGTCTCCCCTAGGCTGTCCATTAGTAGTCCTGCCGTCGGTGCTCGTCCCCTCATCTCCCTGGCCATGCTGACTCTGCTGACCACCGCCGCTTGTCGCCTGAGTCAGCTTCAGGTCCTGGAAGACCGAGTGCAGGTATTGCTGAGCCTTGTCCTGAAAATCCTTGATGTGGCACATGGAGGTGGGGTTTGGCGGTCGTGTGACCGAACACATCACCTGGTAGCTGGTCATTGTCTGCACAAGAAACAGAAGTCATATAAATAAATAGAAAAAAAAAAAGAATATATATCTAAATAAATAATATACATGCACACACACAAATAAAAAGATGAATAAGTAAACAAACAAACAAATAACTAATAAATAAATAAATAAATAAATAAATGAATGAATGAATGAATGAATGAATGAATGAATGAATAAATGAATGAATATATATATATAAACATGGAAATAAATAGATATATTACATACATGCACACACACACATGTATGTGTGTGTGTGTGTGTGTGTGTGTGTGTGTGTGTGTGTGTGTGTGTGTGTGTGTGTGTGTGTGTGTGTGTGTGTGTGTGTGTGTTCCCTCTCTCCTCTCACAGCTACCACACACTTCATAGGCCACGTCTGGGTCCTGTCAACACCTGCCAGTGCCAGTGTCTGATGGTGTTGATGGTGACCTGCAACTTCTTGTTTAACTGTAGACCTGTGCTTGAGAAATTGGTACACAATACACCTGGACACATAGAACTGGAGCTTATAAATCTAAGAGTCACAAGTTTATTTTCAAAGAATCAGTTTCTTTTATCAATTTAATTAAATCTATTCAAACTTACCCCACAATCGAGTCCTACCCATTTGCTTAGTGAAATCCAATAAATGTGTCATGCCCTTTCAAAGCTATGTATTGAAGAGCCACTTCTGTGCCTAATTTCTCTTGTGTTACAGCAGTGTATGCAGTAACTTGAGTAAGTTATAAAATGTTTGAAAAATAATAATAATAATAATAATAATAATATCAAAAAATATATAATACATAATAATGATGATGATGATGACAATAAAAATAATAATGATAATAATAATGACAGTTATGAAAGATTATACAGCACAACATCCAGGGAAATAAGCGCTTTGCATTAAAAAAAAAAAAAAATTAAACCCATGACAAATCATTATGATTAAGAGTTGTATAATAGAACTGGAAAAGATAAGAACAGTATTCTACTGACATAACAAAAATAAACCCAACATCTTCTTGATGAACAAATATGCACGCACCAACACACAGACACGTACACAGATCTTGTATAAAAGGACAAGAATCATACAGTTAGTGTATCATACAAATGACTAAATAATGGTAAAATGTCTTTTGATCAACAAAGAAAGAGGTTTCTATTTAAATATGAACGGAACTGGGCCAAGGGCTGGGCCTTGTGGAACACCTTTAACTATACATCAGTAGATTCTGAACAATGGTCATTGACAAAAACAGTTTGGTTTCTGTCACTGAGGTAAGACTTTAACCAAGCAAGTGCTAAACCCGAAAGAACATAAAGATTTTTCCAATTTATTCTGTACACAGAACAAAGCACTAAGCTCAATACCTATGGTCCACTAGCCTTCTCTGTTTCTGGTCCACTCTCCTGGAACAAACTTCCTCTCTCAGTCCGTCAGCAACCTACTTTTGTCTCCTTCAAGTCCGCTCTCAAAACTCACCTTTTCTCCTCCGCATAAAATCCTAACCTCACTCAAACCCCCCCCCCCCCCCCCTCTGCAGCCTGTCTCCGCTCGGAGGGGAATCACATGATTATAATATATAATTGTATATGCTATGCTCTCTATAATTTTCCATTGCTTTTATTCTTGCTTTTATTGCTTTTATTCTTTCTCCTCATTTATAGCCATGCGCGTGTGTGTGTGTGTGTGTGTGTGTGTGTGTGTGTGTGTGTGTGTGTGTGTGTGTGTGTGCGCGCGCGTGTGTGCGCGTGCGTGTGCGTGCGTGCGTGCGTGCGTGCGTGCGTGTCTGCTTCAGCGCTTAGATTTGATTTTATCAAGATTTTGCGCTATATAAATATTGTAATTATTAAATTATTATTATTATTAACAAATCCAGACTGCCATGATCTAAGGTGTAAAATGCAGGTGGACAAGTCAAGAAGAGTCAAACACATTACCGCTATCTAAAGAAGACAAGACTATCATTTGCTACCGTAAGAACGGTTGTCTCAGAACTGTGGTATGGGCGGTAGGCAAATTGGAAAGAGCACAGTAAGTCAACTGTGGTACAGGCGGTAGGCAAATTGGAAAGAGCACAGCAAGCCATTGGCTGTCAGATACTAAAAGCAAAATGCTGAACATTGCAACACAGTTTTATTGATAATCTTCAAGAGAAATTATAAGCATGACACTGGGTGATAGTTTTTCAAGCTGTTGTGATCAAGATTACAATTTTTACAAACGGTTTAACAGTATCATTTTGAAGAGTATTGGAAAGAAGCCTGATACTGATAGTAGACAAGTACTCACAAAACTTTGAAAGAGTGATACTAGTCAACCAAGGGAGGATCTCATCCAGGCATTCATGATCCAAGCAGCTAAGATGTAAGGATAGGATCAAAAGAACAAGTAGCTGTTTTGGACTTAAAAATTATCACTCGGAGTTCATGTCCTGAGACTGATTGAAAGTATGTGTAAACTTAGAAAAAGTAGTACTAATCAAGTATCAAATGATGAAATGATCAGAAAACTTGTTGTCCAGGCCAGAAACTTTAAGAAGAATGAACGAATGAATGTCATAGTTGAAAAGATATATATATATATCTATATCTATATATCTATATATATATATATATATATATATAATATATATATATATATATATATATACACCAGTACATATAACATATGTGTGTACATGTATATGAGTGGGGACAAGGACGATTTTTGATGACCACAAAGATTGCTACATATTAATTATTACATACACTTCTCTAAACAACTGCTGAAAAGAATTACTTCCTGCTATTTTAGAACAATAGACGTCATTGGTTCTGAAGATCAATTTAAGATATATACCACTTTTAGCAGGCTATGAGTATATATCTGGACTTAACTGAATGAATGAAATAAATTTTTATTTCCAAATGGTACATCTCATTCTTATAAAATCTTGAGACTGTATGACAAGACACTGCAATTTCTCCAATCCTGACTATCCTGGCATCAACCAAGCTTGAGAATAATGTACAATGTTGAATATATTATGAATGACCTTACTGTTACTTCGGCCCGACCCTTGAGGCATGGCCATGCTCAAATGTAGAACAATGTGATTAAACCAGGTTATCAGGAAAAAGCTTAAACAATATCAATTATGTGAACTTTAAATTTCGACTAATCAAAGATGATTTGATTTGTAGGCTATTATTATTATAAGAGATGTCAGTACTTCTAAAACAGAATTCGCGCTCACACTAGTCAGTTATACTTATAGGCCACGATATACTAATATAGGCCTAGATCTAGGCCTACGTATAATTTTGTTTTATACTGTCTTTCCTTGGCTTTATCATTGAACTTGCGATTGTGGGCAAAAAAGTTTTAGTCAGGTCTTGAGCCCGACCTTGAAACGCATCAACTGTCAAAAATACCGAGACGTCAATGACCGACCTTGTAGATGTTATCGGCAATTGAAGACCAATGCCAATGGTGGAAGTTGATGACACAGTGACAGTGTTGAATTGAAAAGACCCGTCCGTCAGTCGGCCAGAGGTTGGACTGGATGACACGTGACTAAAATAAAGATCTCCTTTGATCAGAAGAAGGAAACAGCTGATTAGGCCTACTCTGTATTTCACGGCAGATTAACCATGCACATGACCTGCACTGTGGCTGCCATTGACCTAAACATCTAATTCATTTTCACTCATTTTTATGATCACGAAGAGGAGACTGTTAACCGGAAGTAAACAACAATGTATTCAAGGGAGATCGCTCATTCAGATTTGTCTTTTTACCAAACGGTAATCTGTAAGAAATGTAACGAAAGGAATGACTGCTAGGGACCGTGATTATTTTAAAGTAAACGTGGATTTTTGTCACCACCCCATGTGAAGGAAAGCAAATTTGTCTCCCTTGTGCGAATAAGCAACAACAAGGAGACAGAATAGACCTTTTACTCGACAAAATAAACTGGTCGAAAATTCAAAACGAAATAAGTGACAAGAGTTGTTTGAGGAAAAGAGAAACAAACTGTGGGCTGCGTAGCAGTCCAGAAGACCATCGCAGATCACTGTCTCAGTATTTAGGTCCTTCAATGAACAGATCCTATACTTACAATGCAGACGATGCGTTTCGTTCTGTTGTAGAACTCGTCAGAACTAAACTACTGCTGGACTAGCGAGAGGAGAGAGGCGTCCATCTACACAGAGCTAGCCATCGCGCATCCAGACCTACAAAGGTAGCAGAACTATGCAAATTGATCTATAGATAGATCACTTGAACAACTAACAGAGCGCCAAGCGAAGTTAAGACAAATAATTTGAAAGAGAAGCATAAGAAAATGTATTCTTTTAATCTAGGGAAGTAATCTTGTATGGTTCAATATTTATATATAAAAGAAAAATATATAAAAAATAAAAAGAAAGAAGACTTGCTGTAACCTCTCTCTCTCTCTCTCTCTCTCTCTCTCTCTCTCTCTAGTCATTCTATGTTGTTGTCCTTTAAAAAAGAAAATGAATTGCTGACCACTTCTTTACAAATTATTTCTAACGAATAATCAATACCTTTCCGACTGTGCCAACATTGTATTACTCACCTCTAACCAGGGACTTACTAGCAGGTTTTACGATCTGTAATGTCACTGGAGTCTCGCGTCAGCAACACTAGTTTTGTTGTTCATTGTATTCACTAGTATTTGTCCACCGCAGTACGTATCGTATCGAGTTACGAGGATTTTTCATTTAATACTGAAAGACAGCCACGTAAACTGCTGCTTTCATAATTATGTATTCCTGATTTAGAATCAGACATCGTTTTGTCTTTGATAGTAGCTCGACATAAATCAATAAAGGTGCATTTCAAGTATCGTGATTCATTTAAAAAAAGAAAGAGAAAGAAAGAAAGAAAGAAAGAAAAGAATGACTGAATGAAAAAAAGAAAGAAAGAAGAAAGAAAGAAAGAGAGAATGACTGAATGAAAAAAATGAAAAAAGAAAGAAAGAAAGAAAGAAAGACTGAATGAAAAAAGAAAGATAGATAGAAAGAAAGAAAGAAACAAAGATAGATAGAAAGAAAGACTGACTGAATAAAAAAAAGAAAAAAAGAAAGAAAGAAAGAAAGAAAAGAAGGAAGAAAGAAAGACTGAATGAAAAAAAAAGGAAAGAAAGAAAGAAAGAAAACCGAATGAAAAAAAGGAAAAATAAAAAGAAAGAAAGAAAGGAAAAAAGAATGAGTGAATGAAAAAAGAAAGAAAGAGAATGACTAAATGAAAATAAGAAAGAAAGAAATATTGACTGAATGAAAAAAGAAAGAAAGAAAGAATGACTGAACGAAAAAGAGAAAGAAAAGAAAAGAAAGAAAGAAAGAAAGAAAGAATGACCGAACAAAAAAGAAAGAAAAGAAAAGAAAGAAAGAAAGAAAGAAAGGACATGCAGTTTTCTCTTTTGCTGACTGAGCGGAGTTATCCTCTCCCCAAATGAAAATGAAAACACCACGTTAATTTTTTGTAAACGCAGTCGATGCCTCTGGCCATTTTACTTACTGCCAATTATGCCGTTGGCACGTCGGACGGCAACGAAGGTTCTCCACTCCTGTCGGTTTTGGGCGAACCCCTGTAGGACTATTTTGGTTATGCTATTATTGAAACTTTCCTGCTGCTTGGTCCAGTGTGAGAAAAGGAATCATTTATTTTCTCACACTGGACAGAGCAGCAGGGAAGTTTCAGTCTTTTTCTCCTAATTTTTGTATCTGGTGTTTGTTTGTGATCTTACGTTTGACAAAGGCCAGTTGGCCGAAAATTTGCGACTGTCTTGTCTTGTTGTATTAAATACGCGTTTTTATTCATTTTTCGTATTTTTTTTTCTGGTTCCTGTTTGCTTGAACGCGGGCAGTAACACTTGTTTTGGATTATGTTATTATTGTTGTTTTTGTTCTGTTGTTGTTGTCATTGCTGCTGCCGTTGTTGTTGTCATGAAGTTGTTGTTGTTGTCTTTGTTGTTGATATTGTTGATTGGTTGTTGTTGCTGCTGCTGCTGTTGTTGTCACGAAGTTGTTGCTGTTGTTGTCTTTGTTGTTGATATTGTTGTTGTTGTCGTTGCTGTCGTTGTTGTTGTTGTCACGAAGTGTTGATGTTTGTTGTCTTTGTTATTGATATTGTTGTTGTCGTTGCTGCTGCTGTTGTTGTTGTCACGAAGTTGTTGTTTGTTGTCTTGTGTTGTAGTTGTTTGTTGTGCTGTTGTTGTCACGAAGTTTTTGTTGTGTGTCTTTGTTGTTGATTTGTTGTTGTTTTCGTGCTGCTGCTTGTTGTTGTCACGAAGTTGTGTTGTTGTCTTTGTTGATTTGTTGTTGTGTTGCTTCTGTTGTTGTTGTCACGAAGTTGTTGTTGTTGTTGTCTTTTGTTGATATTGTTGTTGTGTCTTGCTGTGTGTTGTTGTTGTCACGAAGTTGTTGTTGTTGTTGTTTTGTTGTTGTTGTTGTTGTCGTTGCTGCGTGTTGTTGTTGTCACGAAGTTGTTGTTGTTGTTGTCTTTTTGTATGTGTTGTTGTGTTGTGTGTTGTTGTTGTCGTTGTTGTCTGTTCTTGTTGTTTTGTTGTTGTCCGAGTTGTTTGGTTGTTGTTGTGCTTTGTTGTTGATATTGTTGTTCGTTGCTGTGCGTTGTTTTCGAGTTGTTGTTGTTGTGTCTTTTTGATATTGTTGTGTTGTGTGTGTCTGTTGTTGTCTGTTGTTGTTGTTGTTGTTGTTGTGTCGTTGCTGCTGCTGTTTGTTGTTGTCACGAAGTTGTTGTTGTTGTTGTCTTTGTTGTTGATATTGTTGTTGTTGTCGTTGCTGCTGTGTTGTTGTTGTCACGAAGTTGTTGTTGTTGTTGTCTTTGTTTGATATTGTTGTTGTTGCGTTGCTGCTGTTTTGTTGTTGTCACGAAGTTGTTGTTGTTGTTGTCTTTGTTGTTGATATGTTGTTGTTGTCGTTGCTGTGCTGTTGTTTGTCACGAAGTTGTTGTTGTTGTTGTCTTGTTGTTGTATTGTTGTGTATTGTTGTTGTTGTGTTGTTTTGTCTTTGTTGTTGATTTGTTGTTGTTGTGTTTGTTGTTGCTTGTCTTGTGTCGTTGTGCTGAAGTTTGTTGTTTGTTTGTTGAGTTTTTCGTTGTTTGTCCATTTTGTTGTCTTGTATGATTGTTGTTGTCGTTGCTGCTGCTGTTGTTGTTGTCACGAAGTTGTTGTGTCGTTGTCTTTGTTGTTGATATTGTTGTTGTTGTCGTTGCTGCTGCTATTGTTGTTGTCACGAAGTTGTTGTTGTCTTTGTTGTTGATATTGTTGTTGTTGTCGTTGCTGTCGTTGTTGTTGTTGTCACGAAGTTGTTGTTGTTGTTGTTGTCTTTGTTGTTGATATTGTTGTTATTGTCGTTGCTGCTGCTGTTGTTGTTGTCACGAAGTTGTTGTTGTTGTCTTTGTTGTTGATGTTGTTGTTGCTGTTGTTGACATATATTTGCTTTACGTGTGTCTGCTCTTGTCTCTATGCTTTCTAAAACACTCGACCATTGACATAGAGATCTCATATTTCATCATTATTCATCATTATAAGTACATGACTTTGTAGTGTTGTATGCGTCTATTTTCATCATAACTAGAGTTAACATATTTTGCACTCCTCCTCCTAGAGTTAACATATTTTGCACTCCTCCTCTCCTAGAGTTACATATTTGCATTCTCCCCTCCCTAGAGTTAACATATTTTGCACTCCTCCCCTTCCTAGAGTTAACATATTTTGCACTCCTCCCCTCCCTAGAGTTAACATATTTTGCATCTCTCCCCTCCCTAGAGTTAACATATTTTGCATTCCTCCCCTCCCTAGAGTTAACATATTTTGCACTCCTCCCCTCCCTAGAGTTAACATATTTGCACTCTCCCCTCCCTCTCTCTTCCGCTTCTTTGTTTGTCTTGATTCCTTTGTTTTATCCTTTTCCTTTGTTTTTATTTTTAAATAGGATTGGACTATATGTGTACAAAGGACTAACTGCAATACGTGCCTAGTGGGACCTAATTTTACTATCCCTGAGTCTCTCTCTCTCTCTCTCACTCTCCTCTCTCTCTCTCTCTTCATATACAGATATATCTCACTCTACCAAACACACACACACACACACACACACACACACACACACACACACACACACACACACAACACACACAACAGAGAAAGAGAGAGAGAGAGAGAGAGAGAGAGAGAGAGAGAAGACAGACAGACAGACAGAGGCAGAGAGACATACAGAGAGAGAGAAAGAGAGAGAGAGAGAGAGAAGACAGAGACAGACAGACAGAGACAGAGAGAGAGAGAGAGAGAGAGAGAGAGAGAAGAGAGACAGAGAGACAGACAGAGACAGAGAGACAGACAGAGACAGAGAAAGAGAGAGACTAATTACTAGTTTCCTACCTTCATGTATCCAAAGTCCCGTATATAAAAAGATCAGCGTCTAGATTCTTGCGCTTACTTGCCAAAACACGAAAAAAGGTCAATGAGCGAGTTACATCCCTTGCTCAGTTCATGCTCGTAGGTGCAGTGTATACTCGCAATAAAGAAGAAAAGGAAATCCGATATGCGCAGTTAACTTGGTATTGTGTTCCGTACTTGCTGCTGAAAGTTATGAATATACTATTAAAGATATACCTTTTGGGTAGTAAGCTAAAAAAACCCAAAAACTTCAGACCATGGTAGTTTTGAAAAATGATTGATTTTTAAAAGAGACAAGGACGACAACGGAACATTTTTAAGTTCTAGTTTCGGAAGCAAAGGACAGAAAATGGAAACAGTCCTGAATAAATAATCATCGCTGATACAGCATACAACAAAAAACATTGTTCTGGAGATTCTGTCAAAAACTGGGGGTGAAAATCGCGCTTGGTTTGGACGACGCCACCATGGAATCCATTTTGATAGCATAATGCCATTCAATTAACATCAGGAAGAGAGTTCTTGAATGCTATATTGAACCAATACTGTTATACGGTTGTGAGGCGTGGACAGTCAACAAGCAGAACCAGAACAAGATTGAGGCAGCCGAGATGTGGTTTCTAAGAAGAATGTTGAGAGTTCCATGGACAGCAAAGAAAACAAACGAGACAGTCCTGATGGAGGTAGACACAAGTAGATCATTCATAAGGAAGATTAGGAAAAGACAGGCAGCATTTGTAGGCCATTTTATGAGGAGGGAGGAACTGGAGCACCCGGCCACGACGGGAAAGCTGGAGGGGAAGAAAGCACCAGGTAGACCCAGGGAGAAGATACTAGACAAACTTGCAGAGTGGATGAAGACAACGAGGGTGGAAGAGATGCTTGAGGCTACAAGAGATAGAGACAGTTGGAAGTCCATGATCGCCAACGCCATGCAGCAAGGCACCTGATAATGATGATGAATGACATTCAGAAAACATGTTGAAACCACTACAAAGGACCATTCAGTCCCGATAATGATGTGTGTTTCAAATCACTCAAGCTGACTAGGGCCAAAACAGACCATCTGCATGAAAAAAAATCACATTTGCCTCTTCGTCGTCATTTTAAATTAAATCTCCCTTTTCATAAATATGTTTGTACTGAAATACGAGTAACTGCGTCATATTATGAACTGAACTGGTAGATTACAACCATAAAACTTATAGTTATTTGGAGCTTAAGACACACACTTGCACTCATTCTCATACAATGAACACAGATACTATTCATTTCATTTTTTTATTTTTTATTATTATACACGTACATAAGACATACAACATCAAACAAAGATTAATAACAAAGCAACAGAAGAATGATATGAAAAATAAAGAGCAACAGAAGAAGACATAGGCTACTTTAGTACTGTCATTCTATATGCATAAAGAACACACACACACACACACACACACACACACACACACACACACACACACACACACACACACACACACATACATATATATATATTATATATATATATATATATATATATATATATATATATATACGCTCGCACGCACGCACCCACGCACCTTCCCACGCACGCATGCAAGCGCACGCACACACACACACACACACACACACACACACACACACACACACACACACACACACACACACACACACACACAGAGGCAGACAGGCACCTCACACGCATGTACATACACACTTCTACAGGCACGCATACACACAAACACGCATGCACATAGACAATGAGCTAGACAGCAAGCATGATGTATTCTTGCTTTTCAGCACAGGACTGGAGTGGATACTGTTTATTACTCAACAAGAAACACCACGAGGGTGAGGATGGGACCCAGAGCACCAACGCCTCTCCATCCTCCGGACAATCATCTCCTAAGCTCCCGACGCCACTCGATAGTCATTTCATTAACCAAAGGGAGGTGTCTGTGTGTGTGGGGGATGGGTGGGTGGGTGGAGGCTGTCCATGCGTTGCAGGACCCATTCGGACCCAGTCATCCGTAGTTACCCTCTACCTAGCACAGGACTGGAACGGATATTATTTGTTTGATTTTATCAAGTTGTAAATCCAAAACAAGTGTGGCTGCCTGCGTTCAAGCAAACAGGAATGAAAAAAAAAACAACAACCCCAAAACCCACGAAAGAAGAATAAGAACGCGTATTTAATACAAGTAAATAATACATCAATCGTACTGCAATAAATATCAAGTCAAACTGAATGAGTAATAAATAATCATATGTCTTGTCTTGTTGTATTAAATACGCGTTCTTATTCTTCTTTCGTGTTTTTTTTTTTTCTGGTTCCTTTTTATCAAGTTCTGTTATTCCTCTAATTCTTATTTGTCGTAATTTGTGTATCCACTTAAGTTCAATATTATGTAGTCCCACGTAACAGGAGTAAATTACACACGTGTAAGTGATACATCAATCACAATGTAATAAACATCAAATCAATCACACTGTAATGAATATTAAGTCACACTTAATGAGTAATAAATAATTATATGGCAAATCAATGTTACGAGGTATAAATTACACATAGATGTGGATATGTTTTCATTTTCCAATATCACAGCTTAATAGGCGTGCAAACCTGCCTGCACGTAAACCCCCTTCATGTGTATGAGCGTGTATACGTATGCGGAATATCAACTGTGCACGTTAAATATCATGTAAGTCATGTCACTGTGTAGTGGCTTATGGAAACACGAGAACACTCAGCAAACATGCCCATTGAAGATGCAACAACATCACTGGACTGTGGTCAGCTCGCCCGACAGTTGATTTCTCCATGCTCCCACTAATCATCATCATCATCATCATCATCATCATCATCATCATCATCAAGTGCCCTGCCGCATGGCGTTGGCGATCATGGCCCTCCATATATATCTATCCCTTGTTGCCGCAAGCACATCTTCCACCCTCTCTGTCCTCAGCCACCCTGCAAACCCGTCCAATATTTTCTCCCTGGGTCAACCTCGTGCTCTCTTTCCCTCCAGCTTTCCTGTTGTGACCAGGTGCTCTAATTCATGCTCCACCAAAGTCTGATTATGTGTCATGCGCAGTGATTCCGAATGAGTTTGGAGAGTGGTGGCATATTATAACGATTCATATCACACGAAACAGGAGACTGATTGATTTTGGTTCAGTTTTTACGTCGGCACCCACCTCTGGTGATATGGCCGACGGGGATAACCATCCCAGGGAAGTGGGGGAAGTGGGACTTATATAATTCTATACTGATACCACCAGAACAACAATGATGTTAAGATTGGACAGTGAGAAGGCCAGTTTTAATGTAGCACAGCCCGGTGTTCGAACCCATAACCATTAGCATGTGAATCCGACGCTCAAACCAACTGAGCTACTGAGGCCCACACGACACAGGCGAAGAGAAGACACAACTGTAAGTATGTGGCTGACTCAACACTCTGTGCACATCCTCAATCAATTTGTTCTCCCAGAATTTTGTTGTTGTAGTTATTTAAAAAAAAAAAGCTTGAAATATTCTTTTTTCAATCACGTTTTTTACACGGATAATCACACAATACATATACCATGTTTTATTACGAACAAACATACGATAAACAGTCCACGTGTACAATGTTTCCTAAATTCCCAAACCCCCCTCCCCCCCCCCCCCTCCCTGTGGGGATGCCGGGGGCTCTTTCAGTATAAATAGTATCCCCACCTTCTGGAAATTCTGTGCTAGAAATTTCCTCTTTTCTGTCATTCTCTTTTTTTCTTTCTTCCTCCTTTGCTTTCTGTCGTTTCTTCCTATCATTTTCTGCCCTGCTGGTCCATTCACATGTGTGTGTTTGATAAAGTCTTACGCACTTTCTCTTAGGAGTAATAATAGGGTACACATATTAAGTGCATTTTTTGGCTCTAGGGAATGAGATATGCGGAAGCAATTTGAGGTAATTTAGGTCCCTTTTTATGTATGTTTTAATGTCCTTAATTGTGTTTAAATTTGTATTCAGGCTTTTTTTTACATCCCCTGTGTGATAAATAGGACGGAGTGGTCAACGCCAGGGGCATTTCCTCAGATTATGTGCGCGAATGCATTGATATGTGTACTTAATTTTCTTTCCTTGTTTTTTCCTATTGAAGTATTGTGTATGTTTTGAAATAGTTACAGCCCTGATATGGCTCTACGCAGTCGGCTGGGCTTTAAACAAAAAAAAAAGTAATAGTAAGTTCCCACATATCTGGAAAACACCAACCAGGCCGGGATGGACCGTCAAGGAATGTGTCTGAGCAGAGCTAAACCAGCATAATTTGATCTCATCATAAAAACATATAGTACAGAGCAGCAACAACAATTGCACACCAGTCATTGGGGAGACGTATTTTAACAAAAACGAGAACACTTAACAATTTTGATGGCTCGGGAGCATGAAATATCAATTCTAAATGCTTTGTGTTTCTGAAATTGTGACCATGATTGTGCCTTGTGAGGGTTAATTCAGCTTGTATTATGTGTACTTTTCCCTTATCATTTTTAAAATTTTTTTATACAATATTTATCTGAAGACAGCTATTTCAGGTTGGCTGTATTTCGATAATATATTATATTGTATTGATATGGTATTGGATATGGATATGGATATGGATATGGATATTGATATTGATATTGACATTGATATTGATATGGATATTGATATGGATATTGATATGGATATGGATATTGATATGGATATTGATATTGATATGGATATTGATATTGATATTGATATGGATATTGATATTGATATGGATATTGATATTGATATAATATTGATATGGATATTGATATGGATATGGATATTGATATGGATATGGATATGGATATTGATATGGATATTGATATGGATATGAATATTGATATGGATATGGATATTGATATGGATATTGATATTGATATTGATATGGATATGGATATTGATATTGATATGGATATTGATATTGATATGAATATTGATATTGATATCGATATTGACGTTAATTTTTTTTGTCACAGTGGATTTACCACGTGAAACTTGGGCTGCTCTCCCATTTGAGAAAACGTCGCCGCAGTGCAGCGCCACCCAATTTGTTTGCTTTGACCAAGACTTCAGAAAGGCAAGAAAGCTAAGTGGCCTTTAAGGGATGGACCTGGGAAATCAACCTGTCTCTCCGTTTTATACCTAGGCAGTCGGGCGAATGCCCTGCTCTTCACACGAACGTCTGAACCATTCTGCCACTCTTCTCCCTAAAAAAAAAAAAAAAAAAAAAAAGATATTCGCAGTACCACTTTCTGTCATGCTTTCATTCATTACATTGTGCTTTAAATTTAATCTATCCATTTTTTTCACTTAACACCGGTTTGAAAGATTTGCAACGGGGTAATGAGAATAACTTAAGACTCCAGTCACCACATGTCGCCTGCTCGTTAATCAAACTTAAAAGAGATCTTTTTCGCTTCATAGTCCATGGGGCTGGGTTGTTCTGATGTCGACCCTGAGGACATACTGCCACGTGGAGTGGGGCAGGTGGTGATTTCGATGAGCGGCACAGCGCAGTGCACTGTCAGTGACCTGGCTGACCCATCCTGTCCCTTCTTGTCCTGCCTCTGACTGGTCTCAAGGTCCGATGTGAGGTGTGTGGATTGCATGAAAGTGTCAATGTTGATGGTCTCGTCACGCCTCAGACCCGACTGACCCCTGCCAGGCATGAGGTCGTCCACCTCCATCTTGTGCAGCAGTTTAGCGCTGTAAGGTTCAGTAGCATCCCAATCAGGTTCAGGTTCCTCTTCCTCTTCAGTCTTGTCTGAGCGTGGGGAGAAGGTGGCCACTTCGTCCATGAGGTGGTCAAACAGAGACAGCTTGCGGAAGCTGGTCACGTCGAATGTAACCGTTTTGTTGCCTCCGGTAGAATCTTCTTGTCTGGCTCGTCTGTGTTGTTGAGGAGACAACTGTACAGGTTCCAGGTCTTCCCCATCATCCCCTAGTTCCGGAGTGTAAGGAAGCGTGGGGTGGAAGTGATTCTCGTACACATCAGAAGACTTAGGCAGCACTTCCCCCTTAATCTTCCCGGCAGACAGGCCGGATGTTGTGCCAGGAACGGAATGACCGGAGGTTCTGCTGATAGGTGTGTCTGGGGACGTAGACTGGGTACCTCCGGATATCCTGCTACCTTGCACCGCGAAGTCCGTCGTACGAGAGTGAATGCCTTGTTTTGACAGAGAGGGAGTGGAGAGAACAGGAGAGAAATGAGGGAATTTTTTGGCCTGACCACTTCCAGGGGTAGAGCTGCTGGTAGTGCGGGAGGAACTTCTACCGGATTTGTGTGAGTGGCCGTTTCCTGGCTTTGCACTGTCGGTTGTGTCTCTGTCAGCTTTCACATCGTCATCCCCTTCCTCTACTTTAAAAATGCCGCGTTTCCTTTCCAGAATGTCTTCCCCGACTTCCTGGTATTCTTTCAAGGTAATCCATTTGTCCGCCACGTCCTGAGACATGCAGAACTGGGAACCGCCCTTCCAGGCCAGAGTCTTGGGGGAGTCTGGTGCATACAGGTTAACGTGACAGTCCAGGGGGCACAGACGGCACACCTCAGCCTCCAGTCTGTCCAGAAAGCCAGGGAAACACGTGGAGCCGCCCGTCACAAGGATGTTCTCGTACAGAAGGCCTTGAACGGCACGTGGGCATTTCTCTATGGCGTCGTGGATCAGCTGATGCACGCCCAGAGCGTCCACTCTCAGCCAGTTGGGCTGGAACAGAGACTCTGGGCACTGGAAACGTTCTATTTCCAGAGTGACGGTGTCTCCAGACAGGTTGTAGCACTGCTTGATGCCAGAGCACTGTGGCCGGCCAGCGTACAGCTTGACAGTTTCCTCCTCCTTGGCAAAGTCCATGGCCACGTAGCAAAGTCGTTCCTTGACCTCGTTGAACATCTCCCGCTTGGCAGGGGGGAAGAAAGATCCACGGGACTCCACCAACCTCAGCAGGAAGACAGTCAAGTCGTTGCCGCCCAGGGCCAACCGAGTCACGGCACTCCTCATCACTCGGCCCCGCACTATGGGCACAGCGTACGTGGCACTGTACCCAGACTCCAGAACCAGCCCCGTGGTATCTTCCCCAGTGGCGTACAGGCACAGAGAAGGGGTGTCAGCCATCAGTACCTCGGGTACCCGGAACGTTTCCAGAAAGGTCTCCACCGTCCTCCGCCTGCTGGTCTTGGGGTTGAGCACGCTCTCTGTCAGCAGGACAGGGTGGTTCTGAGGGCTGGCGGGGAGTCTGTGGAATGCGTGTTCCCATACAAGCTCCATCTCCGTCCACTGGTTGACCACTCCACTGTCCACGGGGTGACGTAGGGTCACGTTGCTTCTGTGCAACACCGCTTCCTCCCCAGTGTAGTGGTCACACAGCGACTGTCTCTGAAAACATCCACCACCATGGAACGATCAATCTAAGGGGGTAAATCAAGGTGATCAAGGAGCACCGTTTTATTTAAAAAAATTATTTGTTTATATATTTATCTATCTATTTAGTTAGTTAGTTAGTTAGTTAGATAGTTAGTTAGTCAGTCAGGTAGTTAGTTAGTTACTTAGTTTCAGTTAGTTGGTTATTTAGTTAGTTAATCAGTCAATTAGTTAGTTGAGTTTAGTAAGTTGGTTATTTAGTTAGTTGGTTAGTCAGTTGTTAGTCAGTTAGTCAGTTAGATAGATAGTTAATTAGTTAGTTAGTTAGTTAGTCAGTCAGTCAGTTCAGTCAGCTAATTAGTTGGTGGGTTATCTATTTATTTATTTAGTTAGTCAGTCAGTCAGTTATTTAATTAGCTAGCTAGTTAGTGAGTTAGTTAGTTATTCTTTCATTCATTTATTTATCTATTAATCTGTTTACCTATTTCAGGAAATGCTTATGTTGAATCTACTTTTATTTAAAGTCTTCTATTTGGCAGACTCCTCGAGCCTGCGCAACCTCCTTCGCGCTGGCGAGATTCTGAAATGTGGAGCGGGGATGGGGTGAGGAGAAGTATCCATGAAATACTAAGTTGACATCACCATTATGGGCAGCAGACGGGCCAGTGTTTAATGTTGCGGATCGGGACTGCTGTTTCAAAATTTTAATGACTTTGAAAAAATATACTATCAGAATTTTTTGTTATAACTTTTGTATATATTAAAAGTGAGACTGTTTGAATAGTTTGATCTATTTTGTTTTCATTCACTTTTACTACCATTCATTTTCTTTAACTGATTCTTGTCCTTATGAAATAAGCTATAGAAATTTAACAAATCAAAGATATAAAAGAAAAGACTGCAACATGTTATGATTAAAAACAAAACTCTTGGAGCAATTTTGACAAGACGAACGATATACGCAATGTTTGTATTTGGAAATCTCTTCTGACTTTTTCCCCCTCATCTATCTTAGATGTATTCATGAATCATATTTAGTTTTAAGAATGTTTAATTAAGTTAATGGCAAACGACCATAAAGATACGCCAGTCCTATGCTATCAACCTCTGACTTATCCACGAATATAAGCGCTTAGATTTGATTTTATCAAGATTTTGCGCTATATAAAGATTGTAATTATTATTATTATTATTATATAAGTAAAACATCTTTTTTTTTTAATTTGGTGAACATCACCTTGGGGACGTCAGAAGACATTAGAGACACTTTTGTTTAAATGCTCATTTGTTGTCTGTTTGTTTGTTAGTTCATTTGTTTATTTATTCGTTTGTTAGAGTTCTTACCAATGACAATTCAATCAAGACTCATTTTGGGTTTTACTGGTGACATTCAACGAGAATGAGTTTTCAATGGGGCTAGTGGCAATAGAACTGTTGTTAAGAATACTCGAAGAAATTTATTATTGCTAGTGATAATTTAATAACAATCAATAAATATTATCAAATGATAATAATAACATATTGATAATAATAATAATAACAATAATAATAATAATGATGATGATGGTGATGATGATGATGATTATGATGATAACGATGATATGATGATAGTAATAAAAACAACAACAACAACAACAAAACAAAACAACAACAATAATGATAACAACAGCCATAATAATAATAATGTAAACAGTAATGATGATACTACTACTACTACTACTACTATTACTACTACTACTACTACTGCTGCTACTAATGATGATGATGATGTTGATGATGAATGACGATGA
>CM060313.1:61512816-61515316 GCA_030674185.1 Monoplex corrugatus
GTACTTGCAGCGCCAAGGGATAGATTGGTATGGGGGGCCATGATCGCCAACGCCAAGCGGCAGGGCACATGCTGCTGCTGCTGCTGCTGCTGATGGTGATGATGATGATGATGATGACGACATAAACCTATGACAGTGCTAAGTCTGTACCTGTACATGTACACTACGTGACTCAAGAGTCATGTCCTTTGGTTGATATTATAAAAATTCTCCCTGCTTCCCTCTTATTTCTTTGGTATTACCTATATGCCTGGGAAGCATCCCTGTATATGCTCTGTCTTGTCTATGTGTGGGTGTTTGGTCAGTTCAAGAATAAAAGACTATGTCAATCTTGAACATAAGACCAATATATGTATGTATTTCTCTCCTCTCTCATAGTTGTGTGTAGGGTAGTTGCAGAGTAAAATATTGTAATTATAATTATTATTATAGAGTATAAAGGTAGGCTTGGGCGCTCCTTTTTTGAGGAGTGTTCTGAGCTTACGGTTTTTGTGCTTTGTATCTGCTTCTATGCTAGCTGAATGGGTAGCGCAAGTTATGTTAGATTTGAGAAGTTCTACAACATGGGAGATAGTTCCTACGTGACTCTCAAGAGTCATGTCCTTTGGTTGATAAGATAAAATATGGATTAGTATTGCAAGAAAAACAAAAGCTGTATCACATTTAAACGTCATCTTTGATCAACAATTGCTGATCAGGAAAAAAGTAAGTTTCATTGCTGTTTGAACTATGATGAATACGATATTCTACGTTAACACTGTCGTATTTGACATATTTGTATTTGAGATAAAGTCAGTGAAAGAATTCTACAGTATATAAAAAAAAGTATAAAAAAATGGTGGAAAAAAATCAAAAAGAAAATATGCCTGTACTGTTAAAGAACACACACACACACACACACACACACACACACACACACACACACACACACACACACACACACACACACACACACACACACACACACACACACACACACACACACACACACCACACACACACACACACCACACACCCCAGTAATGCATTGTTATAGAAGAAACCCAGGCACGTTATCATTCTGTAAAACATTAACGAAATATTTAACTGTCCATTCCAGACAGTTCCATCCGTGGGGATGCCGGGGGCTCTTTCAGTATAAATTGTATCCTCACCTTCTGGAAATTTCAGATAAATATTGACTGCTTGTAAGAGAACATTATGAACGAAGATGTTCAAGTCTGAAATTGTGTTATTTTATTGTGCTTTGTTTTTGTTTGTTTTTTGTCTTTTCCTCTTTCTAAATGAATTATCACACGTTGGGATGCCTGGGTTCTTTCAGCATAAATAGTATTCCCACCTTCTGGAAATTCTGTGATAGAAATTTCCTCTTTTCTGTCACTCGTTTTTGTTTCTTTCTTCCTCCTTTGCTTTCTGTTATTTCTTCCTGTCAGTTTCTGCCTTGCTGGTCCATTCACCTGTATGTGTTCGATAAAGTCTAACGTATTTTCTCTTAGGAATGATAATTGGGTACATGTGTTAAGTTCATTTTAGGTTCTAGGGAAGTGAGATATATGGAAGTAATTTTAGGTAATTAAGGCCCATTTTTATACGTTTTAGTGTCCTTCATCATCATCATCATCAGGTGCCCTGCCGCATGGCGTTGGCGACCATGGACTTCCAGCCATCTCTATCTCTCGTTGCCCCTAGCATCTCCCCCACCCTCTTCATCCTCAGCCACCTTGCAAGTCCGTCCAGCATTCTCTCCCTGGGTCTACCCGGTGCTCTCTTTCCCTCCAGCTTTCCCGTTGTGACCAGGTGCTCCAAATCCCCCTTCCTCATAAAATGGCCTATAAATGTTGCCTGTCTTTTCCTAATCTTCCTTAACATAGTGATCGACTTGTGTCTGCCTCCATCAAGACTGTCTCGTTTATTTTCTTTGCTGTCCATGGTACTCTCAACATTCTTCTGAGAAACCACATCTCGGCTGCCTCAATCCTGCTCTGGCTTTGCTTGCTGACTGTCCACGCCTCGCATCCTACAACAGTATTGGTTCTATATAACATTCAAGGACTCTCTTTCTGATGTTAACTGATAGGCATTTGTTGGTAAGAATGCTTGTCATCTTCTTTAGTGTCCTTAGTTATGTTTAAATTTGTATTAGTTTTTTTTTTTTTTTAAATCCCATGTGTGATAAACTGTACGGAGTGGTCGACGCCAGGGGCTACCCTTAGGTTATAAGCGCGAATGCATCGATCTGTGTACTTACATTTTCTTATCCATTTAAAAAAAATTAACCGTTTTGTGTATATATTGAAACAGTTATAGCTCTGATGCGGCTGTGCGCAGTCGGCTGTGATTTAAACATAAACAATTCCACACAGTATAGAATGCGTCTTTGTGTCTTTAACAACGAGGGGAAAAAGACAAAGAAAAGAAGGGAAAAAAAGTGGGGAAAATATGAGGTTGCATGCCCCCCCTCCCCCCCCAAATAATATCATCATCATAAAGTGCCTTGCCA
>CM060313.1:61520316-61532816 GCA_030674185.1 Monoplex corrugatus
ACACACACACACACACACACTCACAAAACACACACACACACGCACGCACACTCACACACACACAAATATACCCCCCACACGCACACACATACATACACACGCACACACACACACACGCGCACACACACACACACACGCACACAAACACTCACATACATACACACACACGCATACACCCACACCCACACACCCACACCCACACACACACATACAGACACACACACATACATACACACACACACATATACACCCAGCCACCCACCCAGCCACCCACCCACCCACACACACACACACACACACACATACACACACACACACACACACACACATACACACACACACACACACAAACACACACACATACACACCCAGCCACGCCAACCCACCCCCACCCACACACACCGCCGTGTTTCGGGTCGTATCTTTTGATGCTATATAGCGATGTGTAACTAGTTCATCGCCAAGAACCTTTAAAATATCTGTGACACTGTTCGTCTTCTTTGTTTTGTTTTGTACTATTGCCCAACATGAGGACCGTGTGTAAACAGTGTACACCTACCTGCCTATACAACAGTACAGTGTAAACAGTGTACCCCTACCCTACCTATACAACAGTACAGTGTAAACAGTGTACACCTACCTGCCTATACAACAGTACAGTGTAAACAGTGTACCCCTACCCTACCTATACAACAGTACAGTGTAAACAGTGTACCCCTACCCTACCTATACAACAGTACAATGTAAACAGTGTACCCCCTACCCTACCTATACAACAGTACAGTGTAAACAGTGTACCCCTACCCTACCTATACAACAGTATAGTGTAAACAGTGTACTCCCTACCCTACCTATACAACAGTACAATGTAAACAGTGTACCCCTACCCTATCTATACAACAGTATAGTGTAAACAGTGTACCCCTACCCTATCTATACAACAGTACAGTGTAAACAGTGTACCCCTACTCTACCTATACAACAGTACAGACAATGTAAAAAGTGTACCCCTACCCTATCTATACAACAGTACAGTGTAAACAGTGTACCCCTACCCTACCTATACAACAGTACAGTGTAAACAGTGTACCCCTACCATACCTATACAACAGTACAATGTAAACAGTATATTCCTACCCTACCTATACAACAGTACAGTGTAAACAGTATACCCCTACCCTACCTATAAAACAGTACAATGCAAACAGTATACCCCTGCCCTACCTATACAACAGTACAATGTAAACAGTATACCCCTACCCTACCTATACAACAGTACAGTGTAAACAGTATACCCCTACCCTACCTATACAACAGTACAGTGTAAACAGTGTACCCCCTTCCTACCTATACAACAGTACAGTGTAAACAATGTACCCCCTACCCTACTTATGCAACAGTACTGTGTAAACAGTATACCCCTACCATACCTATATAACAGTACATTGTAAACAGTATACCCCCTACCTACCTATACAACAGTACAGTGGAAACAGTATACCCCATACCCTACCTATAAAACAGTACAGTGTAAACAGTGTACCCCTACCCTACCTATACAACAGTACAGTGTAGACAGTGTACTCCCTACCCTACCTTTACAGCAGTACAGTGTAAACATTGTACTCCTACCCTACCTATACAACAGTACAGTGTAAACAGTGTACCCCTACCTATACAACAGTACAGTGTAAACAGTGCACCCCTACCCTACCTATACAACAGTACAGTGTAAACAGTGTACCCCTACCCTACCTATACAACAGTACAGTGTAAACAGTGTACCCCTACCCTACCTATACAACAGTACAGTGTAAACAGTGTACCCCTACCCTACCTATACAACAGTACAGTGTAAACAGTGTACCCCTACCCTACCTATACAACAGTACAGTGTAAACAGTGTACCCCTACCCTACCTATACAACAGTACAATGTAAACAGTGTACCCCTACCCTACCTATACAACAGTACAGTGTAAACAGTGTACCCCTACCCTACCTATACAACAGTACAGTGTAAACAGTGTACCCCTACCCTACCTATACAACAGTACAGTGTAAACAGTGTACCCCTATCCTACCTATACAACAGTATAATGTAAACAGTGTACCTCTACCCTACCTATACAACAGTACAGTGTAAACAGTGCACCCCTACCCTGCCTATACAACAGTACAGTGTAAACAGTGTACCCCTACCCTACCTATACAACAGTACAGTGTAAACAGTGTACCCCTACCCTACCTATACAACAGTACAGTGTAAACAGTGTACCCCCTACCCTACCTATACAACAGTACAGTGTAAACAGTGTACCCCTACCCTACCCATACAACAGTACGGAAACGGACATGGAATGAACACAGCCTCGCTGGCTGAAACAGGTATGAGCGGTTTATTTCATTTTTGTAGTTGCTCTTGATGTTTCAGTTTGTTTCAATTCTCATGACGACGTCTCCGTGCTCGGAACGAATTCCATCCGCACTAACGTCACAGGTGCCATGTGATGGGAGAAGATCCAGAATGATCACGGCACAAGCTTTAAGCCTGCACATAAACCCATGAGCTTGCCAGGTCCTGACGTCCTACCTAGATAGTTCCATAACCCTGGGGTCGTAGGGGAGTGAAGTGGCAAAGACCTCAACTTTTCCCGGGGCCAGCATCACGAGGGCTGCGCCCATCCCCTCTCCCTCGATTCAAATTCATATCCTTATTCATGGGTTTTTTGTTGTTGCTGTTGTTGTTGTTGCTGTTGTTGTTGTTTTTTGCCAAGACTTCAGAAAGGCAAGAAAGCTAATTGCCGTGGGATCTTCAGCATGCGCAGATAGAAGGCACGCGGGTCGGACTCGATTTTCGTCCCCTTCCGAAGGACCAGACGTTCAATTCGTTTTTCCGGTCAAACTGAGGAGAAAAGTCGAGGCCTCTACGGGGAGTGAACCCTGGAACCTCGAGTTTAGTTATTGCATGCGAACGTCTGAACCATTCTGCCACTCTTCTCCCCTGATGAAGTATACTTATAATAATAATAATAATAATAATAATAATAATAATAATAATAATAATAATAATAATAATAATAATAATAATAATAATGTTTATTTGTATAGCGCATATTCCATATAAAAATATGCTCACCAGCGCTTTACATTTCGCAAGAAAGGCAAAAGGTGATAAAAAATGTTCACAATTACATACACAATAAGATAACAACAAACATTAAAGCTATACAAGTAAGAAGACATATAAGAAACCACAGAATATTAAAATTTAAACACTGACTTATGTAATGAAGAAAGATGAACAGATTTTTCATATGAATAAAGAGGCATACTGTGTTTATATATTGCTGCGTGTGTGTGCTTGCGTACGTGTGTGTGTGTGTGTGTGTGTGTGTGTGTGTGTGTGTGTGTGTGTACGTGTGTGTGTGTGCGTTGCTGTGCGCGTGTGTGTTTGTAAGAATGTGTGTGTGTGTGTGTGTGTGTGTGTGTGTGTGTGTGTGTGTGTGTGTGAGTGAGTGTGTGTGCGTGTGCTATGTTTGCATGCGTGTGTGTGTGTTTATGCATGCAATAGTTGTACATAAAATTATAATCAATATTTTGAATGAAGATAAAAACAGAAAAATTCTAATCCATATACAGGAAAAACATTATAACTTCAGTATTACAGCATTAACACCTTGACAATCAAAATTACCTCACAAATTATAAACTATTCGCATATCATACATCACAATTTACATACAAACAAAGATTTAAAAAAGTTTCTTAAAGTATTTCAGTCTCTTTCCCACTCAATTTCTCCCCTATCCCCTCCTCAGCTGTACACATACAGTGATGCACACACATGCTCACTCAAGCACACACACAAAACACACACACACACACACACACACACACACACACACACACACACACACACACACACATGCACGCACACACACACCTCGCTCTATAGGCCCTTATACAAAATACTGTTATACAGGCAGGAGAGATTAGTCTGATGACAGACTTGCAAACTAAGCTCTTCAGGTTAGATGAGTTTGAAAGAGGTGGGTTTTCAGGTGCCGTTTGAAGGTTGAGAAACACTTAGTTTTTCTGAGAGACAGTGGTAGAGAGTTCCATACATTTGGGCCAAAGACAGAGAAAGATTTTTTACCAAAGGTGTCTAGAGAGAAGCGAGGAACAGTCAACAGTGAGGTGTCAGAAGAGCGGAGCGTTCGAGAAGGTCTGTAACCCTGCAGGAGGTTGGCAAGATAGGATGGCATGTTCTCGTGATAGATACACTGAAAGCAGAGACAGGCAACTTTATATTGAATCCTAGCCTTTACCGGGAGCCAATGAAGTGTTCTAAGCAGAGATTTTGCACTCTGACGCCTGGACTTGCGGAGAACAAGGCGAGCCGCGTGGTTCTGTATGCGCTGAAGTTTAGATAGTTGATTGTCATGGAGACCTGCGAATAGAGAGTTACAATAGTCCAGTCTAGATAGCATGAAAGAGACAGCAAGCTTGTTGGTAGCATCAGTGGAAAGGAAGGAGCGAATCTTACCTATTCTGCGTAGCTGATAGTACAGAGTACGGCACAACTGTTTGACATGGGCTTCCATAGACAGTGTTTCATACTTGCTGCGTTGCTCTATGATTCGAGGGTAACCTGCCAGAATGGTGTGTCACGAAGGGCATAAAGAATGCAGTTACCCCCTTCTGGAAGGTAATCCTTAAAGTATGTGTTTTTTTCCCCTTTTTTCTTATTATACTTGGTCGACTACAATATAAGGACTGGGCTGACTCTAGAGCATATTTGCTGTCATGTGGGTACATATACACACAAAGGGGGTCCGTCTAATATCACTCATAGTGAAAAGACGTTAAATCAAAGAACGAACGAACGAACACACAAAGGGGTGTTAGGTGTAAGAAGTCTGATGGTTCAATAATATGTTCGCCTTTCACTCGCCCCCCCCCTCCCCCCCTCGTTCTCCGTGAGGATGCCGGGGGCTCTTTCAGCATAAATAGTATCCCCACCTTCTGGAAATTCTGTGCTAGAAATTTCCTCTTTTCTGTCATTCTCTTTGTTTCTGCCTTGCTCCTTTGCTTTATGTCATTTCTTCCTATTTCCTGCCTTGTTGGTCCATTCACCTATATGTGTTCAATAAAGTCTTATGTATTTTCTCTTAGGATTGATAACTGGGTACATGTGTTAAGTGCATTTTTGGCCCTGAGGAAATGAGACACACAGAAGCAATGTTAGGTAATTCAGGCCCGTCTTTATATATGTATTAGTGTCCTTAGTTATGTTTAAATTTGTGTTCAGATATGTTTTTTTTTAAATCTCCTGTGCGATAAATTGGACGGAGTGATCTACTCCAGGGGCATCTCCTTAGATTTTGTGCACGAATGCATTGATATGTGTACTTAATTTTCTTCTCTTTTTTTTCTCCTGTTGAACTTCTGTGTACGTTTTGAAACGGTTATAGCCCTGATATGGCTCCACGCAGTCGGCTGGGCCTTAAACATAAACAACAGTAATCTTTCATCCACCAGGCAGTAGGTAGTTAGCCAGGATCGAACTCAGACCTGCCGATTGGAAGTGTGACGTCTTACCCATTTGATCATCACACCTGTCTGTCGTATAGCTGATAGACAAAATGTAGGTAGCTTCAATTTCAATTTCTCAAGATGACGTCCTCGGGCTGGGAATGAATTCCATATGCACTAATGTCACAGGTGGCATGTGATGGAGAAGATCTAGAATGATCACGGCACAAGCCTTAAGCCTGCACATAAACCCATAAGATGGCCGGGTCCTGATGTCCTACCTAGATAGTTCCATAACCCTGGGGTCGTAGGGGAGTGAGGTGGCAGAGACCTCAACTTTTCCCGGGGCCAGCACCACGAGGGCTGCGCCCATCCCCTCTCCCTCGCTTCAAATTCATATCCATAGTCACTTTTTTTTTTAACCAAGACTTCAGAAAGGCAAGAAGGCTAACTGGTCTTCAAGGGGTGGGACCTGAGAAATCAACCTATCTCTCCAATGTTTTATACTAAGGCAGCCGGGCAATGCCCTGCTCTTCACAATTTTCAACTGCCGTGGGATCTTTAGCATGCGCAAATAGAAAGCACGCGGGTCGGACTCGATTTTCGTCCCCTTGGACGTTCAGTTCGATTTTCCGGTCAAACTGAAGAACCATTCTACCACTCTTCTCCCTATAGGTACGTGTGGACCGTTGTCCTCCATCCCGGGTACACCAAGCGACCTGCTGCAGTCTTAAAATTAAGTACATCTCTCTTTACGTGTGTGTACATTGCTGTGTGTGTAACTGACTCACGCTGTCTTTTGTCATGCATATGCCCTTACGTTCACTTTTGCTCTTGTCGTTCGTTCGTTCGTGTGTGTGTGTGTGTGTGTGTGTGTGTGTGTGTGTGTGTGTGTGTGTGTGTGTGTGTGTGTGTGTGTGTGTGTGTATGTGTGTGTGTGTGTGTGTGTGTGTGTGTGTGAGTGTGTGTGTGTGTGTGTGTGTCTGTGTGTGTGGTGTGGTTGTGTGTGTGTGTGTGTGTGTGTGTGTGTGTGTGTGTGTGTGTGTGTGTGTGTGTGTGCCTGTCTGTATCTGTCTGTCTGTCTGTCTCTCCCTTTCTCTCTCTCTCTCTCTCCCTGTGTGTGTGTGTGTGTGATGTGTGTGTAAGAGTGTGTGCGTGTGTGTGTGTGCTAGTGTGTGTGTGTGCTAGTGTGTGTGTGTGTGTCTATCTCTGTCTCTCTCTGTCTCTGTTTCTCTCTCTCTGTATGAGTGTGTGCGTGTGTGTGTGCTAGTGTGTGTGTGTGTGTGATGTGTGTGTATGAGTGTGTGCGTGTGTGTGTGTCTGTCTCTGTCTCTCTGTCTGTCTGTCTGTCTGTCTCTCTCTCTCTCTCTTGTGCGCGCGCGAGGTGTTGATGAATGGTTTGAGGAATGGGGAAACGGGGGGAAGCAGGTGTGTGACGACGACGGCAAAGAGAGAGAGAGAGAGAGAGAGAGAGAGAGAGAGAGAGAGAGAGAGAGAGAGAGAGAGAGAGAGAGAGAGAGAGAGAGAAAGAGAGAGAGAGAAAGTGAGAAAGAAAGAGAGAGAGAGAAATAGAGAGAGAAAGAGAAACGCGCGTTCGCGCATGCGTGTTTGTATGTGGTGTGTTTGCGTATTCTACGTATGGTGTGTGTGTATGTGTGCTAGTGTGTGTGTGTGTGTGTGTGTGTGTGTGTGTGTGTGTGTGTGTGTGTGTGTATGTGTGTGTGTGTATGTGTGCGTGTGTGTGTGTGATAGAGAGAGAGAGGAGAGAGTCAGAGACAGACTTTAATGCTACGCCCACATTCTTGTCCTATTATAATGCTTTAATACTAGGCCTGTTACAGTATTTTGACACTAGGATGGCTAAAGTACCACAATGCTAGGCCTTCGCTGACACTTTCATACCAGAGTGACTATAGTACTTCAATGCTGGGTTTACGACAGTACTTCATTACTAAGCCTACTATATAGTGCTTTAGTGGTGTTCGTCTGTCGTCGTCGACAATGACCACGGCTTCATGAAGTTGCTTTGAGTCAGTGTGTCAGTGCTTTAGTAAGGTGGTGACGGTAGCACTTTGGGTACAGAAGGCCCCATAAACCTTATATAGAAAGAAGTTGTCCACAGGAAAAAGACATGCACATCCACTGGTTCTTAAAGATGGTACGATTGTTATGGTAAAAGACAAAGTATTAGATGGACGGGGAGAGTACATTAAAGACCTTTTTGACGATGACACAAACGAAGAACACATTCTAAGAAAGAACGTTGAAGTTAAAACAGTACTGAAGAAGATGTAACCGGAAAAACCCCAGGACCGGATAATAATATTGCAGAAATGATTGAGGCACTAGAAGAATTCGGTATTGAAAAAATAACAGTCCTAAATGAAATTTATGACACCGGACAAATCGCTACAGATACGTCAAAATCAATTTCCGTTGCACTTCCAAAGAAAACAGGGGCTATAGAATGCAAACTCAATCCTACAATCATCTTGATGAGTCATGTAAAAAAAATCCTAAGAAAAATCATGTTGAGGACAAAGAATGGAATCAAAAGAGAAATAGCAGAAGAACGGTGTGGATTTGTGGAAGGGAAAGGAACTAGTAATGCCATCATATACATCCTAAGAACTATCGTAGAGAGGTCAGTCGAGTTGAAGAAGGATTTCTGTTTATGCTTTATTGATTATACCAAGACTTTTGATCGCGTAAGGCACGAAGAATTGTTCAACCAAATAAAAAGGCTCAATGTTGATGGAAAAGATCAAAGAATAATTAGAAATATGAATTGGGACCAAACAGCAACAATGAGAATGGAAAACGATATAAACTCTTTCTCTTTCCAAAATATGAAAAGAGGGTTGGGCAGGGATGTATTCTGTCACCAGACTTGTTTTCACTTTACAGCGAAAACATGAGAAACCTAGTATAATGCCGTGGGATAATACGTTGGAGAAAAAATTATAAACAATCTTCGTTACGTAGATGACATCGTTCTAATTGCAGAAAATGAGAAAAAAACAACACCCACATAATCTCTTAAATATAATAGAAATAGAAAACAAAAATAAAGGGCTGGAGCTAAATAGAAAGAAGACCGAAGTCTCCTAATGCAAAATAACAGCAATTGGCACAATATTAAGACAGGTTCTTAAGTTTAAATATCTGGGAACGGTCATCTCACCAGATGGCAGAGGCACATCAGAAATAGCCAACAGAATCGGCCAAGCTAAAACAGCATTCAAGAAGATGAAAAGCATTCTTACCAACAAATGCTTGTCAATTAACATCAGGAAGAAGAGAGTTCTTCAGTGTTATATAGAACTGATACTGTTGTACGATTGTGAGGTGTGGACAGTCAACACGCAAAGTCAGAACACGATTGAGGCAACTGAAATGTAGTTTCTATGAAAAATGTTGAGAGTTCCATAGACAGCAAAGAAAATATACGAGACAGTCTTGAAGAAGGCAGTCACAAGAAGACCGTTAATAAAGAAGATTAGGAAAAGGCAAGAGAAATTAGAGCACCTGGTCAGGAAAGCCGGAGGGAAAGAGAACGCCAGGTAGACCCAGGGAGAAAATACTGGACGGACTTGCAGGATGGCTGAAGACAGAGAGGGTGGGATATTTACTTTCAACGACAAGGGATAGATTCATTTGGAGGGCCATGATCGCCAACGCCATGCGGCAGGGTACATGATGATGATGATGATGATGATGATGATGATGATGATGATGATGATGATGATGATGATGATGATTCCTACCTATTGGGCTGGCAACTTGCAGCAGTCATCAGCAGGCAAGATCGTGTGGTTATTAGTACTTTTAAGCAGCAACTGTAATAATTACATCTGTAGGCTGGCAACCCTCCAATACATCCAGGTTGAAGGATTTACTCATATTTATATCTATATCTATATCTATCTATCTATCTATCTATCTATCTATCTATCTATCTATCTATCTATCTATCTATCTATCTATCTATCTATCTATCAATCTATCTATCTATCTATGTCTATCTATCTCTCTCTCTATCTATCTATCTATACTTCTATCTATCTATCTATCTATGTCTATCTATCTATCTCTCTCTCTCTATCTATCTATCTATACTTCTATCTATCTATCTATCTATCTGTCTATCTATCTATCTATCTATCAATCAATCAATCTCTCTCTATCTATCTATCTATCTATCTATCTGTCTATCTATCTGTCTATCTGTCTATCTATCTGTCTATCTGTCTATCTATCTATCTATCTATCTATCTATCTATCTATCTATTTATCTATCTATCGAACTGCACTAGGAGCTGAAAAGGTGACTGACGGTCTATCTGGGGTGTTTTGACTTTTTCTCAAAATTAATTTCTGTAGACTATAATCTATCCCCCACAGAATTTTTTTCTTGAAAAAGTATTATTAATCAATTTAAAATGGTATTTTGATGCACTGATCACAGTAGAAAGAACGCAATTTTTTTTTTACCAAAAATACCTCTTTTTGTCTCTTATTATGAACAGTAACCTGTACAGTACCGCACATGTAGTATACTGACGGAAAGCTCTTTGGTGCACCTTTCAGATAATGACAGCAAAAATTAGAAACAAAATGGGTCAAAGCCACCATATAAAGAAATTTAAGGAAAATGTGTAGAAGAGCACTCAAAAACTTTTGAGGCCGTTTTCTCAAAATGGCCATCATACAACTTAATGACTTTAAACATGCGTACATAACTTCTACATATTTATGAGTACAAGCTTTATTCAAACACCAAAATGATCAGCAGAATGTACACTTTCCAGTGATATGTATATTTCAAAATACCCAAAATGCTAGTTAAGACTGATTTTGTGGTGGGAGGTCACACACACACACACACACACACACACACACACACACACACACACACACACACACACACACACATATATATATATATATATATATATATATATATATATTGTCGTCACAATGGATTTTACCTTGTGAAACTCGGGCTGTACTCCCGTTGAGAACGTGTCGCCGCAATGCAGCGCCAACCATTTTACTTGACCATGACTTCAGAATGGCAAGATGGCTAATTGGCCTCTAAGGGGAGTGACTTGGGAATTGAACTTATCTCTCCAATATTTTTGTACCAGGGCAGCCGGACGAATGCCCTGCTCTTCATGACTTTCATACACATATGGGCGTCCTTCAGTCTCGGAAGACTATGGAGTTGCGCTCTGGGTGTTTATTCTGGTACAGCGCCGGGTGTGGCTGGCCAATCCGACGCGGGAATGACAGTCCCTGTGGCAGAGGGCACAGATGAAGTCTGACGCTGGTCTGTCTGCCTGGGCTGCAGCCTTTCTTCTCGTTCTCTTTTCCTCGTGCTGCTGAGCGAGTGTCTCTTCGAACTTGGAGAGACCTTTCTGCACAGTCTGTCTCCAGGCTGACCGTTCGAGGGCTGTTGCTTCCCAATTGTCCTTGTCGATGTTCAAGGCTTTTAGGTCCCTCTTGCACACGTCTTTGAATCGCAGCTGTGGTCTGCCTGTGGGACGTTTTCCCTGCACCAGTTCTCCGTAGAGAAGGTCTTTGGGGATCCGTCCGTCGTCCATGCGCACGGCATGGCCAAGCCAGCGCATACGACTCTGTTTCAGCAGCGTGTACATGCTGGTGCATCCAGCTCTTTCCAGGACAATGTTGTTTGGGACCTTGTCCTGCCAGGTGATGTTTAGAATGCGTCGGAGGCTACGCATGTGAAAAGCATTGAGCTTTTGCTCTTGTCGGGCTCGCAAAGTCCAGGACTCGCTGCCATACAGGAGGGTGCTCACGACGCAGGCTCTGTAGATCTGGATTTTTGTGTGCTCAGTCAGCTTCCTGTTGTTCCATGCTTTCTTTGTCAGTCTGGTCATGATGGTAGCTGCCTTGCCGATGCGCCTGTTGAGCTCTGTGTCAAGTGAGAGGGTGTCTGAGATTGTTGAGCCCAGATAAACAAAGTCATGGACGACATCCAGTTCATGGTCATTGATGCTGATGGCTGGGGGAGAGTCAACATCCTGTCCCATGACCTGTGTTTTCTTCAAGCTTATGGTGAGCCCGAAGTCTTGGCAGGCATCGCTGAAGCGAGCCATGAGCTGCTGTAGGTCCTCAGCTGAGTGGGCGGTTACTGCTGCGTCGTCTGCAAAGATGAAGTCACGCAGGCACCTCAGCTGGACTTTAGTCTTGGCTCTTAGTCTGGAGAGGTTGAAGAGCTTACCGTCTGTCCTGGTTCGGAGGTAGATACCTTCAACTGCAGGACTGAATGCGTGTTTCAGCATCACAGCAAAGAAGATTCCAAACAGGGTGGGAGCCAGGACGCAACCCTGTTTCACTCCGCTCCGTATGTTGAAGGCAGCTGATGTTGAGCCGTCAAAGACGACGGTGCCTTTCATGTCTTCGTGGAAGGATCTGATGATGCTGAGAAGTTTGGGTGGACATCCAATCTTGGGAAGGATTTTGAAGAGGCCATCCCTACTGACCAGATCGAAGGCCTTTGTGAGGTCTATGAAGGCAATGAAGAGTGGCTGCCTTTGCTCCCTACATTTCTCCTGAAGTTGTTTGAGGGAGAAGATCATGTCTATAGTGGATCTTTTGGCACGGAACCCGCACTGCGATTCAGGGTAGACTTGCTCTGCGAGTACCTGGAGCCTCTTCAGTACTACTCGTGGAAAGACTTTTCCAACGATACTGAGGAGGGATATGCCGCGATAATTATTGCAATCGCTTCTGTCACCTTTGTTTTTGTACAGTGTGACGACGTTAGCATCCCTCATGTCTTGTGGTACTTCGCCTTCACTCCAACAGAGGCAGAGGATTTCATGCAACTCGGTGATGAGTGTCTCTTTGCAGCACTTCAGTACTTCGGCGGGAATACCGTCTTTCCCTGGTGCCTTGCCAGAGGCAAGAGAGTCCAGGGCTTCGCTGAGCTCATCT
>CM060313.1:61537816-61542816 GCA_030674185.1 Monoplex corrugatus
TCAACGCCAGGCGCATTTCCTTAGATTATGTACGCGAATGCATTGATGTGTGTATTTATCTTTTTCCCTGTGAATGTTTTTACCTGTGAGGTATGGCGTACTTTTTGAGATGGTTGTAGTCCTTATATGGGAGTTGGTTTTAAGCAACAACATCCTCTGCTTCTGGCCACAGCGCATGGGTTTATGTGCAGGCGTAAGGCTTGTGCCATGATCACCATATACATGGCACCTGGGACGTTAGTGCATATGGAATTCGTTCCGAGCGCGGAGACGTCATCTTGAGAAATTGAAACTGACGATGAAACAGAGACTGAAACTAAGCAACAACAACAACAACAACAACAACAACAACACCAGCAACAACAACAACAACAACAACAACAACAACAACAGCAACAACAACAACAACAACAACAACAACAACAACAACAACAACAACAACAACAACAACTTTTGCAATGTGAATCAGGCAGTCTACGTGTTGTCTTCTTGTCTTACAGGTGTGTGTGAGCAGAAGGGGGGTTTACATCGTATATAAAGACAAGACAAGACAAGGCAAGACAAGGCAAAGACAAAGCAAGACAAGGCAAGACGAGACAAGACAAGGCAAGGCAAGACCAGACAAGACAGGGGCATACAAATGGATGCTAAACAAATTCCCGGCAACGTCCTGGCAGAACTTACAACCAAGTAAGTAAATTAGCACAAAAACCAGTTCATTGGCTAGATGGTAAATTTCTGTTGTGTGAAGACAGACACAAAAATAAACGTCGAACAAATGTATGCGAATTTCACGACCGAAATGACAACGAAGAAGAATTACCAGCAACAAACGATAATTAAAACTAAAGTGCTGTAGAGGCGCCTGTAGCTCGGAAGAGTTAGTTTCTGGGTTTTCCTGTAGCTCGGAAGAGTTAGTTTCTGGGTTTTCCTGTAGCTCGGAAGAGTTAGTTTCTGGGGTTTTCTGTAGCTCGGAAGAATTAGTTTCTGGGTTTTCCTTTAGCTCGGAAGAGTTAGTTTCTGGGTTTTC
Source organism: Monoplex corrugatus (assembly GCA_030674185.1). Classification (NCBI taxonomy): domain Eukaryota; kingdom Metazoa; phylum Mollusca; class Gastropoda; order Littorinimorpha; family Ranellidae; genus Monoplex; species Monoplex corrugatus. The sequence continues at coordinate 61,538,847 of CM060313.1, forward strand.
CTTTAGCTCGGAAGAGTTAGTTTCTGGGTTTTCCTGTAGCTCGGAAGAGTTAGTTTCTGGGTTTTCCTTTAGCTCGGAAGAGTTAGTTTCTGGGTTTTCCTTTAGCTCGGAAGAGTTAGTTTCTGGGTTTTCCTGAATCAGAGATCAAAACAAATTTTTAGGAAATCAGAAGACAAACCAACTGAGATTGAAAAAGAAAGCGCACCAGTCGCTGTGGTGTAGTGGTTAAAGCAACGGACTACCAAATGGAAGGTTGTGGGTTCGATTCCCAGCAATCCCTTAAAAAATCAGTTTCTGATTTTTTGGCTCTAACCGGCTTCTACCCAGAGGTGAGCGTGCTATGGGCTCATTGGGAAGACTGGGACCACACAGTCAAGTCTCATCCACTTCGCGGATGCGTCACTGAGGGTGTTGCTCAAATCTTCTGACCAGCACCGCAGGTGTCTGTATCTCTCAGGTCTGGTTGACGCCAGGATATGTTATGATAGTAAGCGTAGAGTACAGCCCTGTCACGCAGTCTCAATCCTAAATGGAACTCGATAGCATCATGGTTATCATCCTCATCGACATCATCATCATCATCACATTATAAAAACTGTGCCAGTTTCTGTGGTCATTAAGGTGGCGTTAGAAAATGGGGGGGGGGGAGGGGAAGGTGAGCACAATGGTAACCTCCCTTAGTGCAATGATCCTAAAAAAATATATATAAAAAAAAGCGCTGGGCAAAGTTTAAGCGTTATAAAAAAGAGATTATACATGTATGCATACATATATATTTCTTTGAAAAAAAAAGCCTACCCTCTTTTGTCCCCATGGGGGATGCCGGGGGCTCTTTCAGTGTAAATAGTATCCCCACCTACTGGAAATTCTGTGCTAGAAATTTCCTCTTTTTTATCACTCTCTTTGTTTCTTTTTACTTCTTTGTTTCTATCATTTCTTCTTGTCATTTTCTGCCTTGCTGGTCCATTCACCTGTATGTGTTCGATAAAGTCTGACGCACATTCTCTTAGGATTGATAATTGGGTACGTGTATTAAGTCAATTTTTGGCTTCAGGGAAATGAGATATGCCAAAAGAATTTTAGGTAATTTAGGCCGGTTTTTGCATATGTTTTAGTGTCCTTAGTTATGTTTGAATTTGTATTCAGGTATATTTTTTTGAAATCCCAGGTACGATAAATTGAACGGAGTGGTCAACACCAGGAGCATCTCCTTAGATTATGTGCCCGAATGCGTTGATATGTGTACTTGATTTTCTTTTTTTCTTTAAGTATTGTATATGTTTTTAAATGGCTATAACCTTGACGTGTCTCAGTGTACTCGGCAGGGCTTTAACCAAAAATAACAAAATAAAACAGAAAACAAAACAAAACAAAGCAACAACAACAACAACAAAACCAAAACGAAAAACAAACAAACTAACAAAACAAAAACAAAACAAAACAAAACAAGAACACCTGACATTGAATTAAGCAACAGGTGAAATCAAACTGGACGTGAAGTAAGGACAGCAGTGGACGGTATCATGCGGTAAAAACAAAATGTGAATATTTTGAGTCGTTCTTGACAGAATGCTGTTCACACACCGCGTCATGAAACAAATGGTGATGTTGAGTCTTCTTGTCCAGATCTTTTGCGATTACCTTGACGGAATCTTTGATTCCAGACTTTGGGCATTGCATCCTTTGACGGCTCAATTTTGATCACATTAGACAGATCCATCCATCAAATACGAGACACAATCTCTATATATTTTGTCAGCACACACACACACACAACACACACACACACACACACACATCACCACACACACACACACACACACACACACACACACACACACACAACTATAATATATGACACTACAACCACATACACACACACCCCACACACAAAACAACACACACACCACACACACACACACACACACACACGCACGCACGTATAGACACACAACGCTCATATAACACCACCACACAACACACACACACACACACACACACACACACACTATATATATATACATGCACACACACACCCGCATACACACACGACACACACACACACACACACACACACACACACACACAATCCCAAACACACACACACACACGCACGTATAGACACACAAACGCTCGTATACACACACACACACACGCACGCACGCACGCACGCACACACACACGCACGCACGGTCACTATGAAATGTTTCTTTTTTTTTAAATGGAGATTTATACAACGAAATCTAATTCAATTTATTGTTGTTGTTTTTTCAGAGTGACCGGCAGAAAAAAAGCACAAACTGCAGAAGACAGTGGAGGAGCGGTAGGAAGAGGAGGAGGAGCAGGAGGAGGAGCAGGAAGAGGAGGAGGAGGAGAGCAGGAGGAGGAGCAGGAAGAGGAGGAGAGAGGAGCAGGAAGAGGAGGAGGAGGAGCAGGAAGAGGAGGAGCAGGAAGAGGAGGAGGAGAAGCAGGAAGAGGAGGAGCAGGAAGAGGAGGAGGAGGAGGAGCAGGAAGAGGAGGAGGAGGAGAAGCAGGAAGAGGAGGAGGAGAAGCAGGAAGAGGAGGAGGAGGAGCAGGAAGAGGAGGAGGAGGAGAAGCAGGAAGAGGAGGAGGAGGAGGAGGAATACCTCTGGCAAAAAGTGGAGGAATTAAAAGTGGAGGAGAAAGAAAAGAGGACACAGAGAGAGGACACATGGACCAGGCAGCAGGAGCGTTGAGAAGCGAAGAAAATGAAGAATCCCAGAAGCATAGGTATGTGTGTGTGTGTGTGTGTGTGTGTGTGTGTGTGTGTGTGTGTGTGTGTGGTGTGTGTGTTGTGTCTGTGTATGTGTGTGTATGTGTGTGTGTGAGTGTGTGTGTGTGTGTGTGTGTGTGTGTGTGTGTGTGCGAACAGGGAAAAAAAAGATTTGTTTCCCGCCAGTCAGTGTGGCGAAGTGGTCAGCAAAACGGACTGCAGATGGGAGTTTGTGGTTCGAACCCACACCAGTCCAACAACACAATTGGTTGTAGAATTTTTCGGTTCCTACCCAGAGTCAAGCGTGCAACGGGTTCATTGGGAAGATTGAGACCACAAGATCAACGTCTCATCCACTTTACGGCAGCGCCATCGAAAAATACTGTGATCAAATTTTCTGACCAACACGGCAGGTGTCTGTATCTCTCGGGCCTGGTTGACGCCAGTATAAATTGTGACAGTAAAGCGTACAGTACAGCCACCACCAGGGACCTACGTAGATATGTGTGTTTTGTTTAAAATAGTTGTAGCCCCTTTTATGCTCTGAACAATCGGCTGAGCGTTAAACAAGAATAATGGTGATGGGAGTGATAGGACTTCTATGTTGAAGTAACCACACACACACACACACACACACACAAATATCTTGCTGGTTACATGTGGTCTTAAGAATTTTGATGGTTACAGACGGTTTAGAAAGTATCTTGATGGTTACAGGTGGTCTAAAGCATCATGATGGTTACAGACGGTCTATAAAATATTTTGATGGTTACAGACGGTCTAGAAAGTATTTTGATGGTTACAGACAGTTTAGAAAGTATTTTGATGGTTACAGGTGGTCTAGAAAGTATTTTGATGGTTACAGGTGGTCTAGAAAGTATCTTTCTGATTACAGATGGTCTAGAAAGTATCTTGCTGGTTACAGATGGTCTAGAAAGTATCTTGCTGGTTACAGATGGTCTAGAAAGTATCTTGCTGGTTACAGATGGTCTAGAAAGTATCTTGCTGGTTACAGATGGTCTAGAAAGTATCTTGCTGGTTACAGATGGTCTAGAAAGTATCTTGCTGTTACAGATGGTCTAGAAAGTATCTTGCTGGTTACAGATGGTCTAGAAAGTATCTTGCTGGTTACAGATGGTCTAGAAAGTATCTTGATGGTTACAGATGGTCTAGAAAGTATCTTGCTGGTTACAGATGGTCTAGAAAGTATCTTGCTGGTTACATGTGGTCTAGAAA
>CM060313.1:61550316-61562816 GCA_030674185.1 Monoplex corrugatus
GTGATGGGACGTGTATAATTGTCACTGATGATGGACAGTGTGGACGTGTATAATTGTCACTGATGGTGGACAGTGTGGACGTGTATAATTGTCACTGATGGTGGACAGTGTGGACGTGTATAATTGTCACTGATGGTGGACAGTGTGGACGTGTATAATTGTCACTGATGGTGGACAGTGTGGACCTGTATAATTGTCACTGATGGTGGACAGTGTGGACGTGCATAATTGTCACTGATGGTGGACAGTGTGGACGTGTATAATTGTCACTGATGGTGGACAGTGTGGACGTGTATAATTGTCACTGATGGTGGACAGAGTGGACGTGTATAATTGTCACTGATGGTGGACAGTGTTGACGTGTATAATTGTCACTGATAATGGACAGTGTGGACGTGTATAATTGTCACTGATGGTGGACAGTGTGGACGTGTATAATTGTCACTGATGGTGGACAGTGTGGACGTGTATAATTGTCACTGATGGTGGACAGTGTGGACGTGTATAATTGTCACTGATGGTGGACAGTGTGGACCGTGTATAATTGTCACTGATGGTGGACAGTGTGGACGTGCATAATTGTCACTGATGGTGGACAGTGTGGACGTGTATAATTGTCACTGATGGTGGACAGTGTGGACGTGTATAATTGTCACTGATGGTGGACAGGTGGACGTGTATAATTGTCACTGATGGTGACAGTGTTGGACGTGTATAATTGTCACTGATAATGGACAGTGTGGACGTGTATAATTGTCACTGATGGTGGACAGTGTGGACGTGTAATAATTGTCACTGATGGTGGACAGTGTGGACGTGTATAATTGTCACTGATGTGGACAGTGCGGACGTGTATAATTGTCACTGATGGTGGACAGTGTGGACGTGTATAATTGTCACTGATGGTGGACAATGTGGACGTGCATAATTGTCACTGATGGTGGACAGTGTGGACGTGTATAATTGTCACTGATGGTGGACAGTGTGGACGTGTATAATTGTCACTGATGGTGAACAGTGTGGACGTGTATAATTGTCACTGATGGTGGACAGTTGTGGACGTGTATAATTGTCACTGATGGTGGACAGTGTGGACGTGTATAATTGTCACTGATGGTGGACAGTGTGGACGTGTATAATTGTCACTGATGGTGGACAGTGTGGACGTGTATAATTCACTGATGGTGGACAGTGGACGTGTTAATTGTCACTGATGATGGACAGTGTGGACGAGTATAATGTCACTGATGATGGACAGTGTGGACGTGTATAATTGTCACTGTAGTGGAGTGGACAGTTTGCAGTGTGACATGTAATAAATTGTCACTGATGGTGGACAGATGTGGACGTGTATAATTGTCACTGATGGTGGACAGTGTGGACGTGTATATATTGTCACTGATGGTGGACATGTGGACGTGTATAATTGTCACTGATGGTGGACAGTGTGGACGTGTATAATTGTCACTGATGGTGGACAGTGTGGACGTGTATAATTGTCACTGATGGTGGACAGTGTGGACGTGTATAATTGTCACTGATTGGAGGTGGACATGGTGGACGTGAGTATAAATTGTCACTTGGACATGTGGTTTAACATTGGTGGACAGTGATAAATTGTCACTGATGGTGGACAGTGGGACGTGTATAATTGTCACTGATGGTGACAGTGTGGACGTGTATAATTGTCACTGATGGTGGACAGTGTGGACGTGTATAATTGTCACTGATGTGGACAGTGTGGACGTGAAAATTGTCACTGATGGTGGACAGTGTGGACGTGTATATTGTCACTGATGGTGGACAGTGTGGACGTGTATAATTGTCACTGAGTGGACATGGGACGTGTATATAATTTCACTGATGGTGGACAGTGTGGACGTGTATAATTGTCACTGATGTGGACAATGTGGACGTGTATAATTTCACTGATGGTGGACAGTGTGGAGTGTATAATTGTCACTGATGGGTGGACCAGTGTGGACTGTGATAAATTGTCACTGATGGTGGACATGTGGACGTGTAAATGTCACTGATGGTGGACATGTGGACGTGTTAAATGTCACTGATGGGGACAGTGTGGACGTGTATAATTGTCACTGATGTGGACAGTGTGACGTGTATAATTGTCACTGATGGTGGACAGTGTGGACGTGTAATAATTGTCACTGATGTGACAGTGTGGACGTGAAAATTGTCACTGATGGACAGTGTGGACGTGTTGTCACTGATGGTGGACAGTGTGGACGTGTATAATTGTCACTGATGGTGGACAGTGTGGACTGTATAATGTCACTGATGGTGGACAGTGTGGACGTGTATAATTGTCACATGATGGACAGTTGGACGTGTATAATGTCACGATGGTGACAGTGTGGACGTTAATAATTGTCACTGATGTGGACAGTGTGACGTGTAAATTGTCACTGATGGTGGACAGTGTGGACGTGTATAATTGTCACTGATGTGGACAGTGTGGACGGATAATGTCACTGATGGTGGACATGTGACGTGATAATTGTCACTGATGTGGACAGTTGGACGTGTATAATTGTCACTGATGTGGACAGTGTGGACGTGTATAATTGTCACTGATGGTGGACAGTGTGGACGTGTATAATTGTCACTGATGGACATGTGGACGTGTATAATGTCACTGATGGGACAGTGTGAGTAAATTGTCACTGATGGTGGACAGTGTGGACGTGTATAATTGTCACTGATGGTGGACAGTGTGGACGTGTATAATTGTCACTGATATGGACAGTGGGAGTGTATAATTGTCACTGATGGTGGACAGTGTGGACGTGTATAATTGTCACTGATGGTGGACATGTGGACGTGTAAATTTTCACTGATGGTGGACAGTGTGGACGTGTAAATTGTCACTGATGGTGGACAGTGTGGACGTGTATAATTGTCACTGATGGTGGACAGTGTGGACGTGTATAATGTCACTGATGGTGGACAGTGTGGACGTGTATAATTGTCACTGATGTGGACAGTGTGGACGTGTATAATTGTCACTGATGTGGACAGTGTGGACGTGTATAATTGTCACTGATGGTGGACAGTGTGGACGTGTATAATTGTCACTGATGGTGGACAGTGTGGACGTGTATAATTGTCACTGATGTGGACAGTGTGGACGTGTATAATTTTCACTGATGGTGGACAGTGTGGACTGTATAATTGTCACTGATGGTGGACAGTGTGACGTGTATAATTGTCACTGATGGTGGACAGTGTGGACTGTATAATTGTCACTGATGGTGGACAGTGTGGACTGTATAATTGTCACTGATGGTGGACAGTGTGGACGTGTATAATTGTCACTGATGGTGGACAGTGTGGACGTGTATAATTGTCACTGATGATGGACAGTGTGGACGTGTATAATTGTCACTGATGGTGGACAGTGTGGACGTGTATAATTTCACTGATGGTGGACAGTGTGGACGTGTATAATGCACTGATGGTGGACAGTGTGGACGTGTATAATTGTCACTGATGTGGACAGTGTGGACGTGTATAATTGTCACTGATGGTGACAGTGTGGACGTGTATAATTGTCACTGATGGTGGACAGTGTGGACGTGTATAATTGTCACTGATGGTGGACAGTGTGACGTGTATAATGTCACTGATGGTGGACAGTGTGGACGTGTATAATTGTCACTGATGGTGGACAGTGTGGTATTATAATTGTCACTGATGGTGGACAGTGTGGAGTGTATAATTGTCATGATGTGGACAGTGTGGACGTGTATAATTTCACTGATGGTGGACAGTGTGACTGTATAATTTCACTGATGGTGGACATGTGGAGTGTATAATTGTCACTGATGTGGACAGTGTGGACGTGTATAATTGTCACTGATGGTGGACAGTGTGGACTGTATAATTGTCACTGATGGGTGGACAGTGTGGACGTGAATTGTCACTGATGGTGGACATGTGGACGTGTATAATTGTCACTGATGGGGACAGTGTGGACGTGTATAATTGTCACTGATGTGGACAGTGTGGACGTGTATAATTGTCACTGATGGTGGACAGTGTGGACTGTATAATTGTCACTGATGGTGGACAGTGTGGACGTGTATAATTGTCACTGATGGTGGACAGTGTGGACGTGTATAATTGTCACTGATGGTGGACAGTGTGGACGTGTATAATTGTCACTGATGTGGACAGTGTGGACGTGTATAATTGTCACTGATGGTGGACAGTGTGGACGTGTATAATTGTCACTGATGGTGGACAGTGTGGACGTGTATAATTGTCACTGATGGTGGACAGTGTGGACGTGTATAATTGTCACTGATGGTGGACAGTGTGGACGTGTATAATTGTCACTGATGGTGGACAGTGTGGACGTGTATAATTGTCACTGATGGTGGACAGTGTGGACGTGTATAATTGTCACTGATGGTGGACATGTGGACGTGTATAATTGTCACTGATGGTGGACAGTGTGGACGTGTATAATTGTCATGATGGTGGACAGTGTGGACTGTATAATTGTCACTGATGGTGGACAGTGTGGAGTGTATAATTGTCACTGATGGTGGACAGTGTGGACGTGTATAATTGTCATGATGGGGACAGTGTGGACGTGTATAAATTTCACTGATGTGGACAGTGTGGACGTGTATAATTGTCACTGATGTGGACAGTGTGGACGTGTATAATTGTCACTGATGGTGGACAGTGTGGACGTGATAATTGTCACTGATGGTGGACATGTGGACGTGTATAATTGTCACTGATGTGGACAGTGTGGACGTGTAATTGTCACTGATGGTGGACAGTGTGGACGTGTATAATTGTCACTGATGGTGGACAGTGTGGACGTGTATAATTGTCACTGATGGTGGACAGTGTGGACGTGTATAATTGTCACTGATGGTGGACAGTGTGGACGTGTATAATTGTCACTGATGGTGACAGTGTGGACGTGTATAATTGTCACTGATGGTGGACAGTGTGGAGTGTATAATTGTCACTGATGGTGGACAGTGTGGACGTGTATAATTGTCACTGATGGTGGACAGTGTGGACGTGTATAATTGTCACTGATGGTGGACAGTGTGGACTGTATAATTGTCACTGATGGTGGACAGTGTGGACGTGTATAATTGTCACTGATGGTGGACAGTGTGGACGTGTATAATTGTCACTGATGGTGGACAGTGTGGACGTGTATAATTGTCACTGATGGGGACAGTGTGGACGTGTATAATTGTCACTGATGGTGGACAGTGTGGACGTGTATAATTGTCACTGATGTGGACAGTGTGGACGTGTATAATTGTCACGATGTGGACAGTGTGACGTGTATAATTGTCACTGATGGTGGACGTGTGGACGTGTATAATTGTCACTGATGTGGACAGTGTGGACGTGTATAATTGTCACTGATGGTGGACAGTGTGGACGTGTATAATTGTCACTGATGGTGGACAGTGTGGACGTGTATAATTGTCACTGATGGTGGACAGTGTGGACGTGTATAATTGTCACTGATGGTGGACAGTGTGGACGTGTAAATTGTCATGATGGTGGACAGTGTGGACGTGTAAATTGTCACTGATGGTGGACAGTGTGGACGTGTAAATTGTCACTGATGGTGGACAGTGTGGACGTGTATAATTGTCACTGATGGTGGACAGTGTGGACGTGTATAATTGTCACTGATGGTGGACAGTGTGGACGTGTATAATTGTCACTGATGGTGGACATGTGGACGTGTATAATTGTCACTGATGGATGGACAGTGTGGACGTGTATAATTGTCACTGATGGTGGACAGTGTGGACGTGTATAATTGTCACTGATGATGGACAGTGTGGACGTGTAAATTGTCACTGATGTGGACAGTGTGGACTGTATAATTGTCACTGATGGTGGACAGTGTGGACGTGTATAATTGTCACTGATGGTGGACAGTGTGGACGTGTATAATTGTCACTATGGTGGACAGTGTGGAGTGTATAATTGTCAGTGGTGGACAGTGTGGACTGTATAATGCATGATGGTGGACATGTGACGTGTTAATTGTCACTGATGGTGGACAGTGTGGACGTGTATAATTGTCACTGATGTGGACAGTGTGGACGTGTATAATTGTCACTGATGGTGGACAGTGTGGACGGTATAATTGTCATGATGTGGACAGTGGGACGTGTATAATTGTCACTGATGGTGGACAGTGTGGACGTGTATAATTGTCACTGATTGAATGGGTGGACAGTGTGGACGTGTATAATTGTCACTGATGTGGACATGTGGACGTGTATAATTGTCACTGATGGTGGACAGTGTGGACGTGTTAATTGCACTGAGGTGGACAGTGTGGACGTGTATAATTGTCACTGATGGTGGACAGTGTGGACGTGTATAATTGTCACTGATGGTGGACAGTGTGGAGGTATAATTGTCACTGATGGTGGACAGTGTGGACGTGTATAATGTCACTGATGTGGACAGTGTGAGTGTATAATTGTCACTGATGTGGACAGTGTGGAATGTATAATTGTCACTGATGTGGACAGTGTGGACGTGTATAATTGTCACTGATGGTGGACAGTGTGGACTGTAATGTCACTTATGGTGGACAGTGTGGACGTGTATAATTGTCACTGATGGTGGACATTGTGGACGTGATAATTGTCACTGATGGTGGACTAATTGATGAGTGGAGGCGTGTATAAATTGTCACTGATGGTGGACAGTGTGGACGTGTATAATTGTCCTGATGGTGGACAGTGTGATGTAATAATTGTCACTGATGGTGGACAGTGTGGACGTGTATAATTGTCACTGATGTGGACAGTGTGACGTGTATAATTGTCACTGATGGTGGACAGTGTGGACGTGTATAATTGTCACTGATGTGGACAGTGTGGACGTGTATAATTGTCACTGATGTGGACAGTGTGGACGTGTATAATTGTCACTGATGGTGGACAGTGTGGACGTGATAATTGTCACTGATGGTGGACAGTGTGGACGTGTATAATTGTCACTGATGGTGACAGTGTGGACGTGTATAATTGTCACTGATGGTGGACAGTGGTGGACAGTGTATATAATTGTCATGATGGATGGTGGACATGTGGACTGTATAATTGTCACTGATGGTGGACAGTGTGGACGTGTATAATTGTCACTGATGGTGGACAGTGTGGACGTGTATAATTGTCACTGATGGTGGACAGTGTGGACGTGTAAATTGTCACTGATGGTGGACAGTGTGGACTGTATAATTGTCACTGATGGTGGACAGTGTGGACGTGTATAATTGTCACATGGTGGACAGTGTGACGTGTATAATTGTCACTGATGGTGGACAGTGTGGACGTGTATAATTGTCACTGATGTGGACAGTTTGGACGTGTATAATTGTCACTGATGGTGGACAGTGTGGACGTGTATAATTGTCACTGATGGTGGACAGTGTGGACGTGTAATTGTCACTGAGTGGACAGTGTGGACGGTAATTGTCACTGTTGTGGCATGTGGACGTGTATAATTGTCATGATGGTGGCAGTGGACGTGTTAATTGTCACTGATGTGGACGTGTGGACGTGTATAATTGTCATGTGGTGTACAGTGTGAGTGATAATTGTCCTGATGGTGACGTGTGGACGTGTATAATTGTCATGAGGTGGACAATGTGGACGTGTTAATTGTCACTGATGGTGGACAGTGTGGACGTGTATAATTGTCACTGATGGTGACAGTGTGACGTGTGTCACTGATGTGACAGTGTGGATGTGTATAATTGTCATGATGGTGACAGTGGGACTGTAAATTGTCACTGATGGTGGACATGTGGACGTGTAAATTTCATGATGTGACATGTGGAGTGTATAATTGTCACTGATGGTGACATGTGGACGTGTATAATGTCACTGTGTGGACATGTGCGTGTTAATTGTCATGATGGTGACACTGTGGACGTGTATAATGTCACTGATGATGGACAGTGTGGACGTGTGTTTGATGTGTGACATGTGGATGTGTATAATTGTCACTGATGGTGGACAGTGTGCGTGTATAATTGTCACTGATGGTGGACAGTGTGGACGTGTATAATGTCACTGATGGTGACAGTGTGGACGTGTATAATTGTCACTGATGGTGGACAGTGTGGAGTGCATAATTGTCACTGATGGTGGACAGTGTGGACGTGTATAATTGTCACTGATGGTGGACATGTGGACGTGTATAATTGTCATTGATGGTGGACAGTGTGGACGTGTTAATTGTCACTGATGGTGGACAGTGTGGACGTGTAATTGTCACTGTGGTGGACAGTGTGGACGTGTATAATTGTCACTGTGGTGGACATGTGGCGTGTTATTGTCACTGATGTGGACAGTGTGGACGTGTATAATTGTCACTGATGGTGGACAGTGTGGACATGTATAATTGTCACTGATGGTGGACAGTGTGGACGTGTATAATTGTCACTGATGGTGGACAGTGTGGACGTGTATAATTGTCACTGTGGTGGACAGTGTGGACGTGTATAATTGTCACTGATGGTGGACAGTGTGGACGTGTATAATTGTCACTGATGGTGGACAGTGTGACGTGTATAATTGTCACTGATGGTGGACAGTGTGGACGTGTATAATTGTCACTGATGGTGGACAGTGTGGACGTGTATAATTGTCACTGATGGTGGACAGTGTGGACGTGTATATTGTCACTGATGGTGGACTAGTGTGACGTGTATAATTGTCACTGATGGTGGACAGTGTGGACGTGTATAATTGTCACTGATGGTGGACAGTGTGGACGTGTATAATTGTCACTGATGTGGACAGTTGGACGTGTATAATTGTCACTGATGGTGGACAGTGTGGACGTGTATAATTGTCACTGATGGTGGACAGTGTGGACGTGTATAATTGTCACTGTGTGGACGTGTGGACGTGTATAATTGTCACTGATGGTGGACAGTGTGGACGTGTATAATTGTCACTGATGGTGGACAGTGTGGACGTGTATAATTGTCACTGATGGTGGACAGTGTGGACGTGTATAATTGTCACTGTGGTGTATCGTGTGACGTGTATATTGTCACTGATGGTGACAGTGTGACGTGTATGTCATGTGATGGTGACTGTGGACGTGTATATTGTCACTGTGTGTGTGCAGTGTGACGTGTTATTGTCACTGATGTGGTGGACTGTTGATGTGGACGTGGTGTGTTAATTGTCATGATGGTGTTTGGACTGTGTTGGACGTGTTTGTATTTTTGTCCTGTGGTGGACATGTGTGATGCGTGTGTGTCTGTCTGTGTTGGTGCAGTGTGGGTGTTATGTGTCAGCTGTGTGTGCATGTGTGCTGTGTATATTGGTCTGTGGTGGTAAGTGTGAGTCTGTGCTGTGAAAATTGTCACTGGTGTTGTGTCGTGTGGTCTGTGTATAGTTGTGCATTGTGGTTTGGACAGTGTGGTCGTGTTGTACTTGTCTGATGTGGACAGTTGTGGCTGTGTTATTGTCTGTGGTGAGTGTGGAGTTGTAGTAAGTTGTAGATGTGTGTCTGTGTGATCTGTGTATTTGTCATGTGGTGACGTGTGGCGTGTATTGTCACTGATGTGGTACAGTGTGTACGTGTATATTGTCATGTTGGTGGTACAGTGTGGACGTGTATAATTGTCACTGTGTGTGGACAGTGTGTGATCGTTGTAATGTGTCATTGATGGTGGACGTGTGGAGTGTAGTAATTGTTATGATGTGTGTGACATGTGACGTGTATAATTGTCCTGATGTGACAGTGTGGACGTGTATAATTGTCACTGATGTGGAATGTGGTAGTGTGATAATTGTCCTGATGGTGGACAGTGTGGACGTGTATAATTGTCACGTGATGGTGGACAGTGTGGACGTGTAGTAATTGTCACTATGTGGACAGTGTGAGTGTGTCACTGTGTGACAGTGTGATGTGTATCCCCCATTTTCTTCTGTGAGACATGGACGTGTTTATCATGTCACATGATGGTTGACTGTGTGATCGTGTAATTATTGTCACTACTTTAGTGTGTAATGTTTTGTGACGTGTATACTTGTCAACTTGATGGTGGCAGTGTGGAAGTGTATGTTGTCACTGATGGCTGGACAGTGTGGAGTGTATAATTGTCTGTGGTGGAAGTGTGGACGTGTATTTTGAGGTGTATTGTGTGAACAGTGTTCTGTAACTTGTTGTGTGGTGGACAGTGAAAGACGTGTCATATTGTGTCACTGATTTGCTACAGTTGGTTTGCAGTTAGGGGGGCAAGGGCCAGTCTCTGGTTGCATTTCCCTTGTAATTGGGCTTGGTGTCCTAGAAGTGTAAGAGTTTCTGTGTGTCTGTGAAAATGTGTCACCATGAGTCAGTTGATGTCTGGTCCCTTCTGCTACAGTCGGTTTGCAGTTAGGGTTTTTAGGGCCAGTCTCTGGTCAGTGTTTACTCGTAGTTGGACTTTGTATCCTAGAAGTGGAAGAGTTTCTGCGTGTCTGTGTGTAAGGCAGGAATTTAAGTAAAGAAAGAGAGCTGATGTCTTGTGCCCATCTGCTACAGTCAGTTTGCAGTTAGGGTGGTCAGGGCCAGTCTCTGGTCAGTGTTTACTCGTAGTTGGACGTTGTGTCCTAGAAGTGGAAGAGTTTCTGCGTGTCTTCGTTTAATGTGTAGCCTTCCATATACCTCCCAGTCGGTAGGGGTAGGTTGCTTTTCAGTTTCGTCTGTGTGGTGGGTCAAATATCAGTAGTGTCCTGCGCCACAGTTGTCGTTTATGCCCATGTTTGGCCCAAGGCTCTACGAGAAAGGCGAACATGTCCGAGCTGTTGTAACGGTGACGAGCGTGCGGAGCAAGTACGGCTGGTGAGAGTTTCCGGCAGCAGCTTTCTGCCTTCCTGTTGGCTCTCTGCTCCTGAGACGGTCCCAAAGAAGTGTGGGTGGCGAGTCAGACCACAGGCACGCTGCAGCCCTTGGGTTACTTCAGTCTCCAGTGTCCGCCGCCCCATCGCTATCACCGGTCTTCAGCAAACACGGTTGGTGGGCGCTTCCAACAGCAACTTCCTGCAGTATTTGGCGTTTAAGTGCAGGCTTCTTGTCCCTGCGATGGCCACCAGGGCGTGGTGTGGTGAGCCAGTACTCACCACGCTACGAGCCTTCTGCCCAGCTGGCTTCGTCTCGGTTCATTCCTCATCATCGTCCTGCTCGGGTTTCATCGTTTTACTGATTCGTAAGTCTTCTGCCTACATTCATCGATCATTCAGTCAAAACCTGTTCGCCATTCGTTCGTCTATGTGACCCAAGTAAAATTTGAAATCATAGTGTTGGAACGTTTGTGTGAGACAGCGAGCATCACCCTTCATGGGTCTATGTTATAAACGTGTTTTCCTCTTCTTAGGGGTTGATACACACGTGAAGTAGTGGACGGGAACATTTGAACAAATTTACGTTGTCAAACGCATTTATTCATTGCTTACATTGATCTTGGTTGGTGTGTGTGCGTGTGTTTGTATTTGTGTGTGTGTGTGTGTGTGTGTGTGTGTGTGTGTGTGTGTGTGTGTGTGTGTGTGTGTGTGTTTGTATTTGTGTGTGTGTATGTGTGTGTGTGTGTGTGTGTGTGTGTGTATTGTTATTGATTGTAAGGGCTTCTTGAGGCTGATTTTTGTGTAATGCAATGTCGGTTCCCCTGGTGCCACCTCGAGTGGTACTATATTTATGTTTATGATACGTATGAATCGTGCTTCATGTTGTATTGTTTGTGATTAAATAAAATTTGTGCCAATGTATGTGTTCAAAGTTTTCCTTATTTTAGTTAGTGGAAGGGGGTGTTAGAGCTGATAGGTCTGTTTCTGTTTTTCTACTCTAGTTCAAGTCTTAGTGAGCTTGACAATTGGTGGCAGCGGTTGGATGGTTAGGGATTAGGTAGAATAGGTTAGCGGGGCTTAGACAGTTAGGAGGGAATCAAGTGGGTGGTTGGAGGGTGTGTGCCAAATCTTGGGAGGGAGACACAATTAGATTCAGTAGAGCAATCAGGCATTTAAGACCTGCTCCTTGCCACTGTTCTGTATAAGTGCTTTGTTTTCTTTTGTCTGGGTTGACACAATCTGTGCATGAATCACTAAGACGTTGATTGTATGGGTGTACCTGCTATGTACATGCTCACATACTTTGAGCGCAAGGAGTGAAAGAGAACCGTGACTTTGGGTCTGACAAACAGTTGGGTTGTGGTGAGATGTGTTGTGCTTGCAGACTTTGTACTGCTACGTGCTCGGACGATCAGGTGCAGAAGAGACAGCGCTTCTTGTTTCACGGAAGCGGGAAGTGATGTACTGTGACTGATGACTCGTGCAGTGGTAGTTTCCCAGTGTGGATCCAGCTGAATGTCTTTTTGACTAACAGCAATTCATATTTTGTGATGACGATAGAGCGTTGAGTGGAGACTGTTTATGTTGATCGTCCACATTCGTGATGATAACAAAGCATTGAGT
>CM060313.1:61567816-61570316 GCA_030674185.1 Monoplex corrugatus
ACACACACACACACACACACACACACTCACACAGTGAGAGAGAGAGTGAGAAAGAAAGAGAGAGAGAGAGAAAGAGAGAGAGAGAGAGACAGACGGACAGACAGAGAGAGAAAAAGAGAGGGAGAAAGAGACAGAGACAGAGAGAAAGAGAGAGAAAGACAGAGAGAGAGAGACAAAGAGAGAGAGAGGGAGACAGAAAGAGAGAGAGAGAGAGAAAGAGAGATAGAGAGAGAGACTGACCAACAGACAGACAGACAGACAGAGAAAGAAAGAGAGAGAGAGAGAGAGAGAGAGAGAGAGAGAGAGAGAGATGCAGTGACAGCGTTTATTCTCAGCATATGGACAGCTTTTTGTCATCGCTTCCTGTCTTTTTTTTTCTTTTCTTTGTCGATCCACTCACCTGTATATGTTCTTTAAATCCTTCCATATTTTCTATCAAGATTGATAATTAGATAGATAATTAGCGCCGGGAAAAGTTGAGGTCTCTGCCACCTCATTCCCCTACGACCTTAGGGTTATAAAACTATCTAGATAGGACCTCAGGACCTGGCCAACACATGGATCTATATGTAGGCTTAAGGCTTGTGCCGTGATCATTCTGGATCTTCTCCATTACATGGCACCTGTGACGTTAACGTGTTAGTGCGTATGGAATTCATTCCGAGCGCTGAGACGTCAACTTGAGAACACAAGTGAAATCAAATGAAAATTAGGTGCACATAACCGGTGCATTTTTTGGCGCTTAATAAATGTGAAATGCAGTAGCAATCTCAAGTAATTTAGGCCAGATTTTAGTGTACTTAGTTGTGAAGAGAGTTCTTGAATGTTATATAGAACCAATACTGTTGTACGGATGTGAGGCGTGGACAGTCAACAAATAAAACCAGAACAAGATTGAGGCAGCCGGTTTTTAAGAAGAATGTTGAGAGTTCCATGGACAGCAAAGAAAACAAATGAGACAGTCTTGATGGAGGCAGACACAAGTAGATCACTCATAAGGAAGATTAGGAAAAGACAGGCAACATTTATAGGCCATTTTATGAGGAAGGGGGATTTGGAGCACTTGGTCACAACGGGAAAGCTGGAGGGAAAGAGAGCACCGGGTAGACCCAGGGAGAAAATGCTGGACGGACTTGCAGAGTGGCTGGAGACGAGGGGGGTGGGAGAGATGCTAGGGGCAACGAGAGATAGAGAAAGATGGAAGTCCATGATCGCCAACGCCATGCGGCAGGGCACCTGATGATGATGATGAGTTGTGTTTATGCGGTTGTTTTCAGGTTTATTCTTTTAACCCTCTCGATGATAAATTGGGTGGAATGGTTAATGCCAAGGGTATACGTACCTTTATGTGTCCAAGTGCATTGACAGGTGCACTTCAGTTTCTTTTCCTGGTGTCCTTTCTTTCAGGGCCATCGAGGTGTTGCATGTGGATTGATATGGTTATGACCCGTGAATATGGCTCTGTGCTGTCGACTGGGCTTTAAACAACAACAACAACAACAACTACAACAACAACTACAATTACAACTACAACAACGACTACAACAACAACAACAACACTACTCTATTACTACTACTACTACAACTACTACTACTACAACTACATCAACAACTACAACAACAACAACAACAACAACAACAACTACAACTGCAACAACAACAACAACAACTACTACTACTACAACTATGACAACAACTACAACTACAAATACCACCACAACACTACTCTACTACTACTACTATTACAACTACTACTATTACTACCACCACCACCAACACCACCACCAACACCACCACCACTACCACCACTACTATTTCTACTACTACTACTACTACTACTTCTACTATTACTCCTCCTCCTCCTTCTCTACTACTACTCATCTACTACCACTACTACTACTATTGCTGCTGCTACTACTACTACTACAATACCACCACCACCACCACCACCATCACCACCACTACCACCACCACTACCACCATCACTACTACAACAACAACAACAACAACAACTACTAGTACTACTACTACTTCTACTACAACTATTATTACTACTTCTACTACTACTACTACTACTACCACCACCACCACCATCACCACCACTACCACCACCAGTACTACTATTACTATCACAACAACTACTACTACTTCTACTACTACTATTACTACAACTTCTACTACTACTACTATTACTACTACTACTACTATGACTTCTACTACTTCTACTACTACTACTGCTACTACTACTTTATGTTCAGACATTCTGCAAGAAGCTGGTGGATAGGGTGATGGACTCAAAGGGTTAAATTTTTGCAGTTGGTGGATACGGTGCGTGAGTCAAAGGGCTAAACACGACGTGTCTGAATGAAATACCCGCCCTTATTTTCAAAGGGTTAAGTTTTTGCAATTGGTGGATAGCGTTCGGGAGTCAAAGGGTTAAGTTTATGCAGTTGATGGATAGTGTTCGGGAGTCAAAGGGTTAAGTTTATGCAGTTGGTGG
>CM060313.1:61575316-61582816 GCA_030674185.1 Monoplex corrugatus
TCATTAATTTAACGACGAGGAATCCAAACTAGAAATCCTGTGAAGGGGATCCATCATTAATTTAACGACGAGGAATCCAAACCAGAAATCCTGTGAAGGGGATCCATCATTAATTTAACGACGAGGAATCCAAACCAGAAATCCTGTAAAGGAGATCCATCATTAATTTAACAATGAAGAATCCAAACCAGAAATCCTGTAAAGGGGATCCACCATTAACAACGACGAATCCAAAGCAGAAATCTTGTGAAGGGGATCCATCATTAACAACGAGGAATCCAAACCAGAAATCCTGTAAAGGGCAGCAAAGACCACATCAGCGCTGTCCTGGCTGAACTCTAAATGGAAGGACAAGAACGTTTCTATCAAACACATCATCAGGATTTTACGAACGCTGGTATATTCCATCTTCCTGTATGCATGTGAAACAGAGACCGTTACGGCAGATCCGGACAGAGGAATCCAAGGTATGGAGAAAGAGAGAGAAAGAGAGAGAGAGAGAAAGAGAGTGAGAGAGATTGAGTGAGAGAGATAGAGAGCGAGAGCGGGACAGAGAGACAGAGATAGAGATAGAGAGTGAGAGAGAAAGTGAGAGACAGAGATAGAGATAGAGAGTGAGAGAGAAAGTGAGAGACAGATAGAGAAAGAGAGAGAGAGAGAGACAGAGAGAGAAAGAGACAGAGACAGAGAGAGAGACAGAGACTGCGTGACAGAGAGAGAGAGAGAGAGAGAGAGAGTGTGTGTGTGTGTGTGTGTGTGTGGTGTGTGTGTGTGTGTGTGTGTTGAGAGGAAGCAGACACAACAAGATCATTGATAAAGAAGATTAGGAAAAAGACGAGCAGCATTTATAGACCATTTTATGAGGAAAGGGGAATTAGAACACCTGGTCACAACAGGAAAGCTGGTCGGAAAGAGAACACCAGGTAGACCCAGGGAGAAAATATTGGACGGACTTGCAGAGTGGTTGAGGACAGAGAGGGTGGAAGATGTGCTTGCAGCAACAAGGGTTACATTTGTACGGAGAGCCATGATCGCCGACGCCATGCGGCAGGGCACATGATGATAATGATGATGATGATGATGATGATGATGATGATGATGATGATGATGATGATGATGAGATGGATGACTAAACATCAGATAAACTGACCATATCACCAACACACCAACAAGCAGCATACTGGACCATACGAAGATCTGCGGACTTCATTTAAGAAAACTGCGTTTGGTTTGGTCATGTAACAGAATCCAATAGAGTTGATAAACCAGTCCCACATTGAACTGCTGTGGAAGGGAGACGAAGAAGAAGGCAGAAAAAGATGGACTGACAGTATTGAGGAATGGACAAAGAAAACATTTTCAGATACCCAGGTTTTGGAACACAGCTGACAGAGCTGGAGGAAGCCTGGTGAACAGTACTTTAGAGTGGCGCCGTTATGAATCTTCATGGAGATAAGGGAGAGGGAAAAAGACGACAAAGAATCTTCATGGAGGTAAAAGAGGGGAAAAAAAGACGACAAAGAATCTTCATGAAGATAAGGGAGGAAAAACAAAGATGACAAAGAACCTTCATGGAGATAAGGGAAGACGAAAAAAAGACGACAAAGAATCTTCATTGAGATAAGGGAGGAAAAACAAAGACGACAAAGAATCTTCATGGAGATAAAGGAGAGAGGAAAAAACCAACAAAGAATCTTCATGAAGATAAGAGAGGAAAAAAACTAACAAAGAATCTTCATGAAGATAAGGGAGAAAAAACAACAACAAAGAATCTTCATGAAGATAAGGGAGAAAAAACAACAACAAAGAATCTTCATGAAGATAAGGAAGAAAAAACAACAACAAAGAATCTTCATGAAGATAAGGGAGAAAAAACAAAAAAGAATCTTCATGAAGATAAGGGAGAAAAAACAACAACAAAGAATCTTCATGAAGATAAGGGAGAAAAAACAACAACAAAGAATCTTCATGAAGATAAGGGAGAAAAAACAACAACAAAGAATCTTCATGAAGATAAGGGAGAAAAAACAACAACAAAGAATCTTCATGAAGATAAGGGAGAAAAAACAAAAAAGAATCTTCATGAAGATAAGGGAGAAAAAACAACAACAAAGAATCTTCATGAAGATAAGGGAGAAAAAACAACAACAAAGAATCTTCATGAAGATAAGGGAGAAAAAACAACAACAAAGAATCTTCATGAAGATAAGGGAGAAAAAAACAACAACAAAGAATCTTCATGAAGATAAGGGAGAAAAAACAACAACAAAGAATCTTCATGAAGATAAGGGAGAAAAAACAACAACAAAGAATCTTCATGAAGATAAGGGAGAAAAAAAAACGACAAAAATCTTCATGGAGATAAAGGAGAGAAAAAAAACCAACAAAGAATCTTCATGAAGATAAGGGAGAAAAAAACTAACAAAGAATCTTCACGAAGATACGAGAAAACAAACAAACAATCTTCATGAAGATAAGGGAGAAAAAACTAACAAAGAATCTTCATGAAGATAAGGAGAAAAAACTAACAAAGAATCTTCATGAAGATAAGGGAGAAAAAAACAACAAAGAATCTTCATGAAGATAAGGGAGAAAAAACCAACAAAGAATCTTCACGAAGATACGAGAAAACCAACAAACAATCTTCATGAAGATATAGGGAGAAAAAACCAACAAAGAATCTTCATGAAGATAAGGAGAAAAAACCAACAAAGAATCTTCAGAAGATACGAGAAAAAACAACAAAGAATCTTCATGAAGATAAGGGAGAAAAAACAACAACAAGAATCTTCATGAAAATAAGAGGGAAAAAACAACAACAAAGAATCTTCATGGAGATAAGGGAGGAAAAAACAAAGATACAAAGAACTTCATGGAGATAAGGGAAGACGAAAAAAAGACGACGAAGAACCTTCATAGAGACAAGGGAGGAAAAAATAGACGACAAAGAACTTCATGGAGATAAGGGAGAGGGAAAAAAAGACGACAAAGAATCTTCATGGAGATAAGGGAGAGGGAAAAAAAAGACGACAAAGAATCTTCATGGAGATAAGGGAGAGGGAAAAAAAGACGACAAAGAATCTTCATGGAGATAAGGGAGAGGGAAAAAAAGACGACAAAGAATCTTCATGGAGATAAGGGAGAGGGAAAAAAAGACAACAAAGAATCTTCATGAAAATAAGAGAGGGAAAAAATAACAACAAAGAATCTTCATGGAGATAAGGGAGGAAAAACAAAGATGACAAAGAACCTTCATGGAGATAAGGGAAGACGAAAAAAAGACGACGAAGAATCTTCATAGAGACAAGGGAGGAAAAAATAGACGACAAAGAATCTTCATGGAGATAAGGGAGAGGGAAAAAAAGACGACAAAGAATCTTCATGGAGATAAGGGAGAGGGAAAAAAAGACGACAAAGAATCTTCATGGAGATAAAGCCTGATCAGGAAGTATCTCTCTGTCGAAACAACTGCAAATCTCTCCTTCATAATGTCTCGCATTGACTATTGCAATTCACTCCTGTCTGGTCTTCCTGCCTCCACCATTCACATCCTACAGCGCATTCAAAACAATGCTGCACGCCTTGTACTCAAAAAGAAAAAAAGCTGACCACATATTTCTTCTCCTGGCACAACTTCACTGGCTCCCTGTATCAAAGCGCATACAGTACAAACTAGACACCATGTGCTACAAAAGCCTCAACAACGCAGCCCCCGATTACCTGTCAAGCCTACTTGAGATCTATGTTCCCTCACGTACCCTCCGCTCTGCCTCCGATCCTCTGACTTTTCGCTTTCCACGCACTAAGCTCAATACCTGTGGTCCACGAGCCTTCTCTGTTTCTGGTCCACTCTCCTGGAACAAACTTCTTCTCTCAGTCCGTCAGCAACCTACTTTTGTCTCCTTCAAGTCCGCTCTCAAAACTCACCTTTTCTCTTCTGCATAAAACCCTGACCTCACTCTACCCCCTCTGCAGCCTGTCTCCACTTGGAGGGGAATCACATTGTAATATATAATTGTATGTAATATGCTCTCTATAATTTTCCATTGCTTTTATTCTTTCTCCCCATTTATAGCCATGTGTGTGTGTGTGTGTGTGTGTGTGTGTGTGTGTGTGTGTGTGTGTGTGTGTGTGTGTGTGTGTGTGTGTGTGTGTGTGTGTGTGTGTGTGTGTGCCTGCGTGTGCGTGCCTGCGTGCGTATGTGTCTGTTTCAGCGCTTAGATTTGATTTTATCAAGATTTTGCGCTATATGAATATTGTAATTATTATTATTATTATTATAAAAAAAGATGACAAAGAATCTTCATAGAGATAAGGGAGGGAAAAAAGACGACAAAGAAGAGTTTTTAAAAATGTTGTGTTGTATTCATGTTCGCCAGCCCAGTGACAAATTGAATTATCCAGTATTTGCAAATAAAAGTCACATCTTTGTCACTGTGATACCGTCAGTGAATTACACAAGATATATTTTGGACCTTGCCATTACCACGCTAAGCGAACTCAAATGATTCTTAAATCTTTTTGTCTGATTAATGTGTACCATGTGATGGCCTTGTTCTTGTGTCTGCCTCCATCAAGACTGTCTCGTTTGTTTTCTTTGCTGTCCATGGAACTCTCAACATTTTTCTTAGAAACCACATTTCAGTTGCCCCAATCTTGTTCTGACTTTGCGTGTTGACGAGACAGTCTTGAAGGAGGCAGACACAAGAAGAACATTTATGAAGAAGAAGAATTAGGAAAAGACAATCAACATTTATTGGACATTTTATGAGGCAAGAGAAATGAGAGCACCTAGTCACAACAGAAAAGCTGGAGGGAAAGAGAACACCAGGTAGACCCAGGGAGAAAATATTGGACGGACTTGCAGAGTGGCTGAAGACAGAGAGGGTGGGAGATGTACTTGCAGTGACAAGGATAGATTTATATGGAGGGCCATGATCGCCAACGCTATGCAGCAAGACACATGATGATGATGATGATGATGTGATGACCAGGGTCAGGTAGTTATATATTACTTAATATTTTTAGGCTTGATTCGTAAAACTATGGAGCAGAAGCCCAAAGCCTAAAACCACAGCCGTAAGCTCGCGAAAATCAAAACGAAAGAAAGAAAAACACGTTTTACACAGGACCCAGGAAAATCCTCTTCTGTAATTAATGGGGCACCATACCTGCGACGAGTCATGATTGCCTGGTCATAACAATTTGCTCTACTTGAGAGAGAGAGAAGAGAGATGAGAGAGAGAGAGAGAGAAAGAGAGAGATAGAAAGAGAGAGAGAGGAGAACGAGGATAGAGAGAGAGAGAGGAGAACGAGGGAGAGAGAGAGAGAGAGAGAGAGAGAGGAACGAGGGGAGAGAGAGAGGAGAACGAGGGGAGAGAGAGAGAGAGAGAGAGGAGAACGAGGGGAGAGAGAGAGAGAGAGAGAGAACGAGGGGAGAGAGAGAGAGAGAGAGAGAGAGGAGAACGAGGGGAGAGAGAGAGGAGAACGAGGGAGGAGAGAGAGAGAGAGAGAGAGAAAGAGAGAGATAGAAAGAGAGAGAGAGAGGAGAACGAGGAGAGAGAGAGAGAGAGGAGAACGAGGAGAGAGAGAGAGAGAGGAGAACGAGGGAGAGAGAGAGAGAGAGAGAGAGAGAGAAGATATAGATAGAAAGAGAGAGATAGAAAGAGAGAGAGAGAGGAGAACGAGGAGAGAGAAAGAGAGAGAGGAGAACGAGGGGAGAGAGAGAGAGAGAGAGAGGAGAACGAGGAGAGTGAGAGAGAGAGAGAGAGGAGAGAACGAGGGGAGAGAGAGAGAGAGAGAGAGGAGAACGAGGGGAGAGAGAGAGAGAGAGAGAGGAGAACGAGGAGAGAGAGAGAGAGAGAGAGAGGAGAACGAGGAGAGAGAGAGAGAGGAGAACGAGGAGAGAGAGAGAGAGAGAGAGAGAGAGAGGAGAACGAGGGGAGAAGAGAGAGAGAGAGATGAGAATGAATGGAGAGAGAGAGAGGAGAACGAGAGAGACGAGAACGAGAGAGAGAGAGAGAGATGAGAATGAATGGAGAGAGAGAGAGAGAGAGAGAGACAGAGACAGAGACAGAGAGAAAGAAGAGAACGAGAGAGAGAGAGAGAGAGATGAGAACGAGGAGAGAGAGAGAGAGAGAGAGAGAGATGAGAATGAATGGAGAGAGAGAGAGGGGAGAGAGAGAGAGAGAGAGAGATAAGAACGAGGAGAAAGAGAGAGAAAGAGAGAGAGAGAGACAGAGAGAAAGAAGAGAACGAGAGAGAGAGAGAGAGAGAGGCAGAGAGAGAGACAGAGAGAGAGAGAGAGAGAGAGAGAGAGAGAGAGAGAGAGAAGAGAGGGGTGGTGGTAGAGCCGATAATAAGGATGTAGAAAAGCAATACAACAGAAAAACGGAAACGAACATGAAGTGCCGACAGATATTTTCCTGGCCTCATTGTCACACAAAGCATGGACGACGAACACAGCGTGGTGAGTCTGCTTCGTTTACTTTTGTTTGCCGTCGCCAAAATGTTAACGCCCTATCGGTGTACTCGGCCATATCGTTATTTTCCTTTGAAAACAACATACCCAACATTATCTACGAAATCTGAAACTTAACTCACTCCCTACCGGGCGATTTGGAATTTAACATTCCTTCCTCTGTCATTCACATTGGCCACAGCAGCAGGGAAGTTTCAGTCTTTTTCTTCTTACGCTTGACAAAGGCCAGTTGGCCAAACATTTGCGCCTGTCTTGTCTCGTATTAAATACGCGTTCGTATTCTTCTTTCGTATTTTTTTTCTAGTTCCTGTTTGCTTGAACGCGGGCAGTCACACTTGTTTTGGATTCCTCTGTGTACTGGGCGTTTGTGTAGGTTTTTAAAAAAAATCATTACAAAATAATGGCTAGACACATATTCTTGTAATTTCAACATATCGCTTCGGAAGATTATAAATGTGTACACCATGAAAATTAATTTAATAAAAGGTCACGATTAAATTAGAAATGCACTTATTTCAAAAATTCCTCGGAACAATTTGGCCTCCCTATCCCGACGAAATTTTTCGTTTCGTCTGCTTTTACATTTTTTTGCAACCCCAACAAACTATTCAAAGTCATTTAACCCTATGACTCCCGCACCTTGTCTACCAATTGCAAAAAAACTTAATTCTTTGATTTCCTAACCCTATCTACCAGCTTCCTGCAGGTAGATGATGGATAGTATGAGGGTGTCAAAGAGTTAAGTTTTTGCTTTGCTAGCATGGTTGATTATGCAGGTTGCTGGTGGACAGGGTGCGGAAGTCAAAGGGTTAAATTATTCATAGCCATTTCATT
Source organism: Monoplex corrugatus (assembly GCA_030674185.1). Taxonomy (NCBI): domain Eukaryota; kingdom Metazoa; phylum Mollusca; class Gastropoda; order Littorinimorpha; family Ranellidae; genus Monoplex; species Monoplex corrugatus. Next base: position 61,582,632 of record CM060313.1, read on the forward strand.
ATTTCCATAGACAGTCTTGTTTCGATCTAGTGTGCTCTTAAGAAAAAACGTTTTTAATTCATTCTGTGTGAACAAGTTTGTGGTATTTCTAAAACGGAAGAAATGTACATAAAATATTAAGTGGAATGAATTAATTTGTGCGTGGCTATGCGCGCTGGCTGAGCACCGGTGCCAGTGATGAGACA
>CM060313.1:61595316-61597816 GCA_030674185.1 Monoplex corrugatus
CTGTGCTACAAATTTCCTCTTTTCTGTCACTGTCTTTGTTTCTTTCTTCCCCCTTTGCTTTCTGTCATTTGTTCCTATTATTTTCTGTCTTGCTGGTCCATTTACCCGTTTGTGTTCCATAAAGTCTTACGTACATTTTCTTAGGATTGATGACAGGTACATGTATTAAGTGCATTTTTGGGCTCTAGGGAAATGAGATATGCGAAAGCAATTTTTGGTAATTTTGATGTCAAATGTCATATACACACACACACACACACACACACACACACACACACACACAATACACACACATACACACACACACATATATATATATTATATATATAATATATATATATATATACATATATACATATATAAATAATATATATATACTATACATATATATGTATGTATATATATATGTGTGTATATATGTATGTATTGTGTATGTACATGTATGTATATGAGCTCCGCCCACTTTCTAATCGAAGGCCAGATCAGAAGCAAAACTTTAATTCTACGGCTCCATTAAACACGCTTACACTCGTTCAGTGCACACTCAAACAGAAGGCACTAGCTATTTTCAGTCTGGTTTATTATGGGCATACATTGACTAAGGTAAACAGTACAGATTAACACGTAATGTTTTTTTTTTTCTTTTCTTTTTCTTGTACTCAGACCAAGTTGAAGACCCAGCCTCCCAGGCAGAGTCAGAGCTTCCCCCACGTCCACCACGAAGATCAGTAGACCTTCCTTCCCCCGGCCTGCACGAGGGAGACACGGAGGGAGAAATGGCTGACGGTTTGTCCTTACCCCCCTTGGCAGAGCTCTTCTTCCATGGTCATGGTCAGCGTCTCTGTCTTGTCATCATCTCATCATCATCATCATCATCATCATCATCATCATCATCATCATCATCACCATCATCACCATCATCACCATCATCACCATCATCATCATCATCATCATCATCATCATCATCATCATTATCATCATTATCATTATCATCATGTGCCCTGCCGCATGGCGTTGGCGATCATGGCCCTCCATATGCATCTATCCCTTGTCGCCGCAAGCACAGGGAGAAGAGTGGCAGAATGATTCAGACGTTCGCCTGCCAGTAACTAAACTCGAGGTTCCAGGGTTCGCTCCCCGTAGAGGCCTCGACTTTTCTCCACAGTTTGACCGGAAAATCGAACTGAACGTCTAGTCCTTTGGAAGGGGATGAAAAACGAGTCTGACCTGTGTGCCGTCTGGCTGCGCACGCTAAAGATCCCACGGCAGTTGAAAATCGTGAAGAGCAGGGCATTGCCCGGCTGCCTTGGTAAAAAAACATTGAAGAGGTGGTTGATTTCCCAGATCCCACCCCTTGAAGACCAAACAGCCTTCTTGCCTTTCTGAAGTCTTGGTAAAAAGAAATGTGAATATGAATAAGTTGGTAACAGTTTGTACATGCGGTGATGATGATGACGATGAGAATGATAATTATGATGCTATGGAATTCCATCTCGGATTGAGACTGCGTGACAGGTCTTTACTCTACACTCACTATCAGAAAGTATCCTGGCGTCAACCAGACCCGAGAGATACAGATACCTACGGCGTTGGTCAGAATGTTTCAGCAACCCCCTCATAGACGCATCCGTGAAGTGGATGAGACTCGACTGTGTGGTCCCAGTCTTCCCAATGAGCCCATAGCACGCCTAACTCAGCGTAGGAGCCGGTTAGAGCCCGAAAAATCCCACAATGATTTTTGAAGGGACTGATAAGGATTCGAACCCACATCTTCCAGTCAGTAGTCCGTTGCGCTATCTACAACGTAATGACAACTGGTATTCTTCTTCTTCTTCTTCTTCTTTCTTCGTATCATTATTATTATGATTATTATGATTATGATTATGATTATTATTAACATTGACGCCTAATCAAAATAGCCCTAGGCATGTACAAAATTGGAACGGTATGAAAAATAAAGTACACATCAAATTACAGCACAAAGTGAAACAAAATCATTTAATACAATCACTCACACTGTGACATTCATATGACATACACTTTCAATACAACTCAAACACCATCAAATTAAAACGCCCAGATATTCGTAGCAATGAAACTGAAACTCCAACACACAACAAAAATTCAGAAATTCAAAACACATTAAATGCCACACTGAAAAAATACAAATAGCAACTCAGTTACATAAACACCACAACATCACATAATGAATGCCAACATGCGCACACATTTTACGTCTAACTGGGATAGTTTGACAGTTATTTTAGTCTTGTACAATATTCATAATCTAGTGTCTGTATATGTTTCTATAAATAGACAGTTTGCCCTCCCCCTTCCCTCCCCGTGGGTATGCCGGGGGATCTTTCAGTATAAATAGTATTCCACCTTCTGGAAATTCTGTATTAAAAACTGGCCATCTCACTGTCCCATCTTAACATCATTGTTGTTCTGGTGGTGTCGGTATAAGATTAGACAAGTTCCCCCATTAAAACTGAACCCT
>CM060313.1:61602816-61612816 GCA_030674185.1 Monoplex corrugatus
GGGGATTCGAACCCACAACCTTCCAGTCTGTAGTCCTTTGCGTTAACCACTACACCATGGCGACTGGTTTCACCTTACTGTTTGTTTACATTCTTTACACAGGTAAAATGGCCGTATCGCATGACTCGGATGACGTTTTCGAACAGCCTGAGGTTTTGTTACCGGAGAAAGCTTATGGTGGAAAAGAAAAGGTAAGCTACTGCTATATCTCGTTTGTCTCTTTTCCCCAAACCACTCTCGAGAAACTAAAACACACACTCTATAGCTATTATGCCACTATGTCATACCGGTCATTTTTTTTTTCAGTTCTAAAGTTTGGTGTATTTGTTTATTTGTCCTCTCTCTCTCTCTCTCTCTCTCTCTCTCTCTCTCTCTCTCTCCCCTCTCTCTCTCTCTCTCTCTCTCTATGTTTGTGTGTGTGTGTTTTTTAGTGTGTGTTTTTGAGTGTTTGTGTATGTGGCTGTGTGTGTATGTCTCTATGTGTGTGTACATGTGTGTGTTGTTGTGTGTGTGTGTGTGTGTGTGTGTGTGTGTGTGTGTGTGGTGTGTAAGTAAGTAAGCAAGCAAGCAAGTAAGTAAGTACATGTGTAAGTAAGTAAGTAAGTGTGTGTGTATGTATGTATGTGTGTATACATGTATATATATACATGCATGTGTGTTGCGTGTGCATGTGTATGTATAATGTATGTATGTATGTATGTATAATATATGTATATATGTATGTATGTATGTATGTGTGCATGTACGTATGTATAATGTATGTATGTATACATGTATGTACATATGTGTGTTGCGTGTGCATGTGCATGTGTGTGTGCATGTATGTGTGCATGTATGTATGTATAATGTATGTATGTATGTATGTATGTATGCATGTGCGTGGGCGTGCGTGTGTGTATGTAAGTAAGTAAGCGTGTGTGTGTAAGTTAGTGTGCGTGTGTGCGTGGTGTGTGTGTGTGTGTGTGTGTGTGTGTGTGTGTGTGTGTGTGTGTGTGTGTGTGTGTGTGTGTGTGTGTGTGTGTGTGTTCTGTACTCTTGACAAAGACCATAAGACGTTGCCTGACCATGAAGACAGTGATCGAAAAAAAGAAAAAAAGAAAAAAAGAAAAAAAGAAAAAAAAAATATTTTGTTTGTTGCTATTTCGTCCGTTCGTTTGTTTGTTCTTCTTGTTTTCTTTCCATTTCGAAGCAGTCACCTACATTTGTTCCCTTTAAAACCTTTAGAAGTTTGATCAAACTGCTTTTACACATGACACCTGTGACGTTAGTGCATATGAATTTCGTTCCGAGCGCGGAGACATCGTCTTGAGAAACTGAAACTGAAACTGAAATTGAAGCTCTGCTGTTGATGTCCAGGTAGTGTCAGTGAAAATATTGCCATGATCTTGGAACTCAGACCGTCAATGCGCTATTTTCTGCATGGCTCAATATCATATGTTAGTGTGCATTTTTTTTTACTGGGTTTTCTTTTATCTGGAGGCGATCAAATAATCATGATGGATAGCACCTCCGACACAACTTGAGTCTTTGACTGCCCATATGGTTTTTGTAATTTTTTATAGGATCATCGCACTCAGGGAAGTTACCTTTGTGCTTACCTTTTTTTTCGTCGTATTTTCTACACCACCTTACTGGCCACAGAAATTGGCACAGTTTTTTTACAATTCGATAATGATAATGTCGATGAGGATAATAATCATGATGCTATGGAGTTCCATCTAGGATTGACACTGCGTGACAGGGTTGTACTGTATGGCTACTATCATAATGTGTCATGGCGTCTGCCAGGCCCTAGAGATACAGACACCTGACGTGCTGGTAAGAGGATTTGAGCAACACTCTCAGTGACGAATCCGTGAAGTGGATGAGACCAACGTAAAGATAATGTACTGTAATGATAATATCACAGTGTATTGTATGACATACTGTTCTGCATTGCATTGTATTGTGCTGTGTTCTGCTTTGTGCTATATTCTGCAATGTTGTATCATATTGCATGACATTATCCTGTATTGCAATGAGTAATATTGTAATCTGTTGTATAACACACTGTTGTGTATTGCATTGTATTGTGCTGTGTTCTGTTGTTCTGTATTGTATGACATTGTACTGTGTTCTGTTGTTCTGTATTGCATTGTATTGTATTGTACTGTGTTCTGTTGTTCTTTTATTGTATTGTATTGTGCTGTGTTCTGTTGTTCTGTATTGTATTGTATTGTGCTGTGTTCTGTTGTTCTGTGTTGTATTGTATTGTGTTCTGTTGTTCTGTATTGTATTGTATTGTGTGTGTTCTGTTGTTCTGTATTGTATTGTATTGTGCTGTGTTCTGTTGTTCTGTATTGTATTGTATTGTATTGTGTTCTGTTGTTCTGTATTGCATGACATTGTACTATATTCTGCTGTGTTGCATTGTATATCGTCATATTGTATTGTAATAAGTAATGTTATAATGGGTTGTATAACATATTGTTCTGTATTGTATTGTATTGTACTGCGTTCTGTTGTTCTGTACTTTATTGTATTGTATGATATTGTATTATATTCTGCTGTGTTGTATTGTACGACATTATATTGTATTGAAATGAGTAATGTTCTAATGTTGTGTGACACATTGTTATGTATTGTATTGTATTGTATTGTATTGTATTGTGTTCTGTTGTTCTGTATCGTATTGTATGATATTGTACTATATTGTGCTGTGTTATATTGTATTGTATTGTGCTGTGTTCTGTTGTTCTGTATCGTATTGTATGATATTGTACTATATTGTGCTGTGTTATATTGTATTGTAATTGTATTGTATTTAATGAGTAATGTTCAGATGTTGTATGACACACCATTCTGTATTGCATTGTACTGTGTTTTGTTGTTCTGTATTGTATTGTATTGTGTTCTGTTGTTCTGTTGTTCTGTATTGTATTGTATTGTGCTGTGTTCAGTTGTTCTGTATTGTATTGTATTTTATAACATTGTACTGTATTCTGCTGTGTTGTATCGTGTTGTATGACATTATATTGTATTGTAGTCATATTGTAATATTGTATGACACACTATTCTGTATTGCATTGTATTGTACTGTGTTCTGTATTGTATTGTATTGTGTTCTGTTGTTCTGTATTGTATTTGTATTGTGTTCTGTATTGTATTGTATTGTGTTCTGTTGTTCTGTATTGTATTGTATTGTGTTCTGTTGTTCTGTATTGTATTGTACTGTGTTCTGTTGTTCTGTATTGTATTGTATTGTACTGTGTTCTGTTGTTCTGTATTGTATCGTATTGTATTGTACTGTGTTTTGTGTTCTTTGTATTGTATTGTACTGTGTTCTGTTGTTTGTATTGTATCGTATTGTATTGTACTGTGTTTCTGTATTGTATTGTATTGTGCTGTGTTCTGTATTGTATTGTGTTCTGTTGTTCTGTATTGTATTGTATTGTACTGTGTTTGTTGTTCTGTATTGTATTGTATTATATTGTACTGTGTTCTGTATTGTATTGTATTGTACTGTGTTCTGTTGTTCTGTATTGTATCGTTTTGTATTGTACTGTGTTCTGTATTGTATTGTATTGTGTTGTTCTGTATTGTAATACGTTTTATTACATTGTTCTGTATTCTGCTGTGTTGTATTCTATGGTATGACATTGTATGTATTGTATTGTATTGTAATGAGTAATATTGCAATGTGTTGTATGATACACTCTCCTGTGCTCTGTTGAATTGTACTGTGTTCAGTTGTTCTGTGTTGTATTGTGTTCTGTTGTTCTGTGTTGTATTGCAATTTATGACATTGTACTGTGATTCTGCTGTGTTGTATCGTATGGTATGACATTCTATTGTATTGTCTGTTGACCCCCCCCCCCCCCCCCCCCCCCACAGAAGAAAGGCTTACTCAAGCTGCTGGGCCAGAAAATCAACACCACCATAACCAAACTCTCCAACCCTTACTCCAACGATCACAACCCACAACCGCCAACCACACCGACCAACACCAAGGACCACGCTGGCCATTACGTCGGCGACGACGACGACGACGAACGACAGTGCCGATGACTACCAAGAGATTGACGAGGCAAATATGGACCCAGCCTTCGACAAGACCGAGGAAACGAGACAAGACCGCGAGAAACCAAAGAGAAAAGACAAGACGAAGCAAGGAAAAGAAGCCAAGTCCAAAGCAGCGGAACGGGCCAAGGTCACCGCTGGGGCGCTTGCTACCAAACCGACATTGCATGTACCGCCTCAAAGAGTCTGCGGCAGCGGCAGCGGCAGCGGCGGCGGCAGCGGCAGCGGCAGTAGTGGCGGCAGAATGCCAGCATCAATGACGTCGAAACTTACTGCCGTTACTGGTCCGAAGGTTCATCCTATGATGACTCCGTTAGGTACCATCCGTGGTAAGGTCTCTCTCTACGCATCTGTCAGCTTCTGTGTATGTCTGTCTGTCTGTTTGTCTGTCTGTCTGTCTGTCTGTCTATCTGTCTGTCCATCTCTGTCTCTGTCTGTTTCCATGTGCGATGGCGCTGGGAAGATGTGTGTGTGGTGTGTGTGTGTGTGTGTGTGTGTGTGTGTGTGTGTGTGTGTTTGTGTGTTGTGTGTGTGTGTTTGTGTGTGTGTGTGTGTGTGTGCGTGCGTGTGTTTGTGTTTGTGTGTGTGTGTGTGTGTGTGTTAGTGTGTGTGTGTATGTGTGTGTTTGTATGTGTGTGTGTGTGTGTGTGCATATGTGTGTTTGTATGTGTGTGTGTGTGTGTGTGTGTGCGTGTTTGTGTGTAGGTGTGTGTGTGTAGGTGTGTGTATATGTGTGTTTGTGTGTGTGTGTGCGTGTGTGTGGTGTGTTGTGTTTGTGTAGGTGTGTGTGCTTGTATGTATGTGTGTGTGTTTGTGTTGTGTAGGTGTGTGTGCTTGTATGTATGTGTGTGTGCGTGCGTGCGCCGCGCGTATGTGTGTGTGTGTGTGTGTGTGTGTGTGGTGTGTGCATGCGTGCTTGCTTGCGCGAGGGCCAAAAGATCAGCTAGAGAAAAATAGAGGTGAAAAATGTGAACATCTCAAATCCTTCACCAGACCGAAAAGATGGATCGGGAGTGTGCAATGACGGGGGGGGGGGGGGGGGGGGGGGGGGGGGGGGGGAGGGAGGGTGTCTTTCTGTCATGTGAGACGAGTCTATACAGAACAGCTAGTTGTGTCGTGTTTCAGACCTTTATTAAATTATTTATTTATTTACGCTATAGATATGTTTCTTTTTTGAAGGTAAGATACACATATACAATGTCATTTACATGTAACCGAGATTATTCCACTGATAGATTGATACAATACCAGTACAAAATATAGACTAGGTAAAACATAGGCTAGGTAGGGCCTCAGGACCTGGCCAGCTCATGGGTTTATGTACAGGCTTAAGGCTTGTGCCATGATCACCATACACATGGCACCTGTGACGTTAGTGCATAATTATGGAATTCGTTCCGAGCGCGGAGACGTCGTCTTAGAGAAACCGAAACTGAAACTGAAAACATGGATCAATCTTGCCACAAATGAAGAGGTCACCTATTTACAGAGCACCGCCAGGCATCATAGTGGAGCGGGCAGAGATGACGTTCTTTTGGTCGTATGCTCTGGTGATATCAAAAAATGTAGCTAAAACAAGTAAGGTAAAGCAATGAGGTAGAAGAGATAAGAAGTAAGGTAAAGCAATGAGGTAGAAGAGATAAGAAGTAAGGTAAAGCAATGAGAGACGGAAGAAATATGAAGTAAGGTAAAGCAATGAGAGACAGAAGAGATAAGAAGTAAGGTAAAGCAATGAGAGACAGAAGAGATAAGAAGTAAGGTAAAGCAATGAGAGACAGAAGAGATAAGAAGTAAGGTAAAGCAATGAGAGACAGAAGAGATAAGAAGTAAGGTAAAGCAATGAGAGACAGAAGAGATAAGAAGTAAGGTAAAGCAATGAGAGACAGAAGAGATAAGAAGTAAGGTAAAGCAATGAGAGACAGAAGAGATAAGAAGTAAGGTAAAGCAATGAGAGACAGAAGAGATAAGAAGTAAGGTAAAGCAATGAGAGACAGAAGAGATAAGAAGTAAGGTAAAGCAATGAGAGACAGAAGAGATAAGAAGTAAGGTAAAGCAATGAGAGACAGAAGAGATAAGAAGTAAGGTAAAGCAATGAGAGACAAAAGAGATAAGAAGTAAGGTAAAGCAATGAAAGACAGAAGAGATAAGAAGTAAGGTAAAGCAATGAGAGACAGAAGAGATAAGAAGTAAGATAAAGCAATAAGAGACAGAAGAGATAAGAAGTAAGGTAAAGCAATGAGAGACAGAAGAGATGTGAAGTAAGGTAAAGCAATGAGAGACAGAAGAGATAAGAAGTAAGGTAAAGCAATGAGAGACAGAAGAGATAAGAAGTAAGGTAAAGCAATGAGAGACAGAAGAGATAAGAAGTAAGATAAAGCAATGAGAGACAGAAGAGATATAAAGTAAGGTAAAGCAATGAGAGACAGAAGAGATAAGAAGTAAGGTAAAGCAATGAGGTAGAAGAGATAAGAAGTAAGTTAAAGCAATGAGGTAGAAGAGATAAGAAATAAGGTAAAGCAATGAGAGACAGAAGAAATATGAAGTAAGGTAAAGCAATGAGAGACAGAAGAGATAAGAAGTAAGGTAAAGCAATGAGAGACAGAAGAGATATGAAGTAAGGTAAAGCAATGAGAGACAGAAGAGATAAGAAGTAAGGTAAAGCAATGAGAGACAGAAGAGATAAGAAGTAAGGTAAAGCAATGAGAGACAGAAGAGATATGAAGTAAGGTAAAGCAATGAGAGACAGAAGAGATAAGAAGTAAGGTAAAGCAATGAGAGACAGAAGAGATATGAAGTAAGGTAAAGCAATGAGAGACAGAAGAGATAAGAAGTAAGGTAAAGCAATGAGAGACAGAAGAGATAAGAAGTAAGGTAAAGCAATAAGAGACAGAAGAGATAAGAAGTAAGGTAAAGCAATAAGAGACAGAAGAGATAAGAAGTAAGGTAAAGCAATGAGGTAGAAGAGATAAGAAGTAAGGTAAAGCAATGAGGTAGAAGAGATAAGAAATAAGGTAAAGCAATGAGAGACAGAAGAAATATGAAGTAAGGTAAAGCAATGAGAGACAGAAGAGATAAGAAGTAAGGTAAAGCAATGAGAGACAGAAGAGATATGAAGTAAGGTAAAGCAATGAGAGACAGAAGAGATAAGAAGTAAGGTAAAGCAATGAGAGACAGAAGAGATGTGAAGTAAGGTAAAGCAATGAGAGACAGAAGAGATGTGAAGTAAGGTAAAGCAATGAGAGACAGAAGAGATAAGAAGTAAGGTAAATCAATGAGAGACAGAAGAGATATAAAGTAAGGTAAAGCAATGAGAGACAGAAGAGATAAGAAGTAAGGTAAATCAATGAGAGACAGAAGATATATATAGTAAGGTAAAGCAATGAGAGACAGAAGAGATAAGAAGTAAGGTAAAGCAACGAAAGAGAAGAGATCAGAAGTAAGGTAAAGCAATGAAAGAGAAGAGATAAGAAGTAAGGTAAAGCAACGAAAGAGAAGAGATCAGAAGTAAAGTAAAGCAACGAAAGAGAAGAGATATGAAGTAAGGTAAAGCAATGAGGTAGAAGAGGCAGGCAACTGATAATGCTGACCCTGAAAAACGTTGAGGTCCCTACCACCTCACTATAACACGATAATGCTGACCCTGAAAAACGTTGAGGTCTCTACCACCTCACTCTAACACGACCTGAAGTACTGGACAACCTTTAACTTCCCCTCCCCCCCCCCCTTTTTTTTTTCTTCTTTTTTTTTTTACAACATTACAATATTTACATTATTCAGACTATCGTTATTTCACAGCACTGATAGCATGATTAACTTTGTCGTCAGCTGACGTAGACGTCAACGAAATGGAGAACGACGACAGCCCAAAGATGGCAGCATCCCCTCTGGAAGGCATGAAGTGCAATCAGCTGTGTTTCAGACTCCAGCAGTGCGGCATGTCGGAACTGGCCAAGGTCTGCCAAAGCAAGACGATCGATGGTGCCTTCTTCTGCAGACTGACAGACGAGGAGCTCAGAAAGCCGCCATTTTCTTTACGTGACTTCGAAGTGGACACCAAACTGAGGATGGTAAAAGCAGGATGGGTGCCTTCGTAATGGGGAAAAGTTAAGAGAAGAACGTTTGGATGGTGACCAGATAGTCGTCATCACCATCAAGTGCCCTGCCGAATGGCGTTGGCGATCACGGCCCTCCACACGAATCTATCCCCTGTCGCTGCAAAGTACATCTCTCACCCTCTCTGTCTTCAGCCACCATGCAAGTCCGTCCAATATTTTCTCTCTGGGTCTACCTGGTGTTGTCTTTCCCTCCAGCTTTCCTGTTGTGACCAGGTGCTCTAATTCCCCTTTCCTCATGATATGTCCTATGAGTTTGCTTGTCTTTTCCTAATCTTCTTTATTAATGATCTTCTTGTGTCTGCCTCCTTCAAGACTGTCTCGTTTGTTTTCTCTGCTGTCCATGGAACTCTCAACATTCTTCTTCGAAACCACATTTCAGGTGCCTCAATTTTGTTCTGAATTTGCGTGTTGACTGTCCAAGCCTCAGAACCGTACAATAGTATCGGTTCTTTATAATATTCAAGAACTCTCTTACCAGACAGTGCAATTTTGCTTTTCCTGATGTCGCCACACTGATGTGCTTTTTGTTGTAAAGGGAAAATGGGTAAAACAAAAGTTCGTTCTCTTTCCTGTGAGGAAGCTAATATTTTTTGTTATTATACACTGTCACGTGACGGTAAATTGCTGTTGAGCTGAACTGTTGGCCAAATGGTTGTTGAGCTGAACTGTCGGCCAAATGGTTGTTGAGCTGAACTGTTGGCCAAATGGTTGTTGAGCTGAACTGTTGGCCAAATGGTTGTTGAGCTGAACTGTCGGCCAAATGGTTGTTGAGCTGAACTGTTGGCCAAATGGTTGTTGAGCTGAACTGTCGGCCAAATGGTTGTTGAGCTGAACTGTCGGCCAAATGGTTGTTGAGCTGAACTGTTGTCCAGCTGACAGATCTTCATTACCAGACAAACCACAGTTTGATTTGTTAACAAATGGCGTGCGTACGTATTTGGAGAATGTGGTATTTAGTTTAAATTGTTTTAAACAGTTTCCCCAGTACATGTGGTCACGTTGACATACCTCTGCAAATGTGATTGTCAAGGACCTGATGTGGTCACGTTGACATACGTCTACAAATGTGATTGTTAAGGACCTAATGTGGTCACGTTAACATACAGTCTACAAATGTGATTGTGAAGGACCTGATGTGGTCACGTTAACATACAGTCTATAAATGTGATTGTTAAGGACGTGATGTGGTCATGTTAACATTACCGTCTACAAATGTGATTGTCAAGGACCTAATGTGGTCACGTTAACATACGTCTACAAATGTGATTGTTAAGGACCTAATGTGGTCACGTTAACATACAGTCTATAAATGTGATTGTTAAGGACCTGATGTGGTCACGTTAACATACCGTCTACAAATGTGATTGTTAAGGACCTAATGTAGTCACGTTAACATACAGTCTATAAATGTGATTGTTAAGGACCTAATGTGGTCACGTTAACATACAGTCTATAAATGTGATTGTCAAGGACCTGATGTGGTCACGTTAACATACCGTCTACAAATGTGATTGTTAAGGACCTGATGTGGTCACGTTAACATACCGTCTACAAATGTGATTGTCAAGGACCTGGTGTGGTCACGTTAACATACCGTCTACAAATGTGATTGTCAAGGACCTGATGTGGTCACGTTAACATACCGTCTACAAATGTGATTGTCAAGGACCTGATGTAGTCACGTTAACATACCGTCTATAAATGTGATTGTTAAGGACCTGATGTGGTCACGTTAACATACAGTCTATAAATGTGATTGTTAAGGACCTGATGTGGTCACGTTAACATACAGTCTATAAATGTGATTGTCAAGGACCTGATGTGGT
>CM060313.1:61617816-61620316 GCA_030674185.1 Monoplex corrugatus
TAATTGGTAGCATTTGCGTGTATAATTAATACAGCGCAAAGGAGTTTTCCTTTTCATATTTACCTGCATCCACATGCATAAATCGTCAGCATATTGAGCTAAAACTACATGCTTAGATACTTTACTGGGTAAGTCATGCATTAATATCATGAAAAGAAGGAGAGCTATAACGGATCCCTGAGGGATACCCATTTGAAGAATTCGTTTCGTGGAATATACATTTTCAATCCTCGTTTGAAATACTCTGTTTTCTAAGAAACACTTAACATAGTCAAAAATGTGACCTGTCAGCCCAATACTTTTAAATTTAAATAACAATCTGGAGTGCCACACTTGATCGTATGCTTTCGTTATATCAAAAAATGTGGCTAAAACACATTGACGTCTTGCAAATTGTTGTTTTATGTTAGTAGTTAGCTTTGTTAGGATTTCTACTGGTGACCTGCCTTTTCGAAATCCTGCCTGATTTACTGGTATTATTTTATTCTTTTCACAATAGTGCATCAGTCTCTTTAAGATCATTTTCTCCATTAATTTACATACGTGTGATGTTAATGCAATTGGCCTGTAGTTTTTCAGATCGGTATTACATTTACTTGATTTTAGTACAGAAACCACTATTGTTTCTTTCCAGTTGTTGGGCATTTTCCCACTATTCCAGCAGTTTTGAAATATGTCATGTAGCAAAATTATAAAATTTTCTGGTAAATTTTTCAGCATCTCATTGGAAATTGCATCTAGTCCAACTGACGTTTTTTTTTTACTTGGAAGGGACTGAATGGCATCTTTTAATTCTTGAAGTGTGAGTGATGCATTTATGTAGTGAGTATTGTCAGAGGCAGGATCCTTATATACATCTTTCTTTTCTTCTCGTTCCCTATAGTCTCTACTAGAGACAGGAAGTCCTTCTACACGACAGGTCTCAGCAAACACGTCTGCAAAAGCTTCTGCTTTTTCCAGTGAGCTAGGAAAAGGGTTATTTTCTAGCTTTACTGGAATTGATGGCAACTTAATCCCGTTTTTCATTAATTTTAATTTTCCCCAAATCTTTATCATGTCTTTGTGGTCATTTACTTCACATTTACAAAAAGACGTCCAGTGTTGTTCTTTGGCTTGCTCTATGATTCTGTTACACTTAATGTTGGCACTTTTCATCGCTGTATGATTTTCAGGTGACCTGTTTGCTAAATAGATTTTGTATTTTTCTTTTTTTCGTTCACTGCCTTTTGACAATCCTCATTCCACCAGACATTTCCATGATGTTTTCCTATTTTCGACACTGTAAGTTTTGGAATTGAAATGTTAGCAGCTCTTAACAGTGAGTTACAGAAAACTTCGTACATGTCGTTTATGTTCATTGCTTCAGATAGATCTGTTCTTGTCTTTTCAAGGATTGCCTTAAAACTGATCCAGTCTGCGTTTTTATAATTAAACTTGGGTAAACTATCTTATGGCATGGCGTCTATTTTAGTAGTATGGTTTAGGGTAAGACGTATGGGGATGTGATCTGATCCCAACAAGTCATCCTCTGTTTGCCACGTGGCGTTTGGGGCTAGGGATGGTGAAATTAAAGTGAGGTCGATAGCTGTGGGTCTGTGGGTTGGTATATCGGGGATCCGGGTAACGTGTCCGTTGTTAAGTAAATATAAATTGGAATCTACAATATTTTCGATCAACCTGTTGCTTGTTATGTTTGTACAATACTTTTCCCAAAATAGGGCCTGTGCATTAAAATCACCTCCAATTATCCACTTGTCGTCCTGATCTTGAAAGTGTCTTAACCATTCAGTGTGCGTGGTGTGGTGTGTGTGCGTGTGTATGTGTATGTGTGTGTGTGTGTGGGGGGTGAGGGAATGAGAGAGAGAGAGAGAGAGAGAGAAAACTCAATTACTTTGCTGCTGGTATCATGATGCTTTAGTTTGTCAGCTGTCTATGACTGTAAAACGAATGTCTTTGCAAGAGGACAGTAGACTGGCAGCTGCTTGATATTTGTGACATAGAAGTCATGTGTAAATACATGTAACTTTCAGTGCACTTAGATATATATACTGACTCTATCAGCGTCTTTCAAAGCACTTCTTCTCCAGTCGAGACTTTCCATTAAATTCTTTGTACATACTCTCTGTTTTGTGTACTTGATTTATATTTAAATTACCCTTAAAATAAAAGTAAGCAACAAAGTTGAGTTAGTTTTGAAAAGAATTTTGATATGGTCTTCATCACAAAAACCAAAAACAAAAAACAACAACAACAACAACAACAAAACTGTACGTTACATTTTGTAGGACAAATCAAAACACTAGTGGCTTTTTGAACACTCTGGTTAACCCTTTGACTTCTGCACCTATCCACCAACTGCAAAAACTTAACCCTTTGACTCCCTCACTTTATCCACTGACTGCAAAAACTTAACCCTTTGACTCCTTCATTCTATCCACCAACTGAAAAAAATTAACCCTTTGACTCCCTCACCCTATCCACCAACTGCAAAAAAATTAAC
>CM060313.1:61625316-61627816 GCA_030674185.1 Monoplex corrugatus
CAACAGGCCAGTGGACCTATGAAACACTAAGCTGACACCACCAGAATGATGGAAACATTAACATGGACAGCCAACAGGCCAGTATGGAAACATTAAGATGGGCAGCAAACAGGCCAGTGGACCTATCAAACTCTAAGCTGACACCACCAGAATGATGGAAACATTAAGATGGGCAGCCAACAGGCCAGTGGGCCTATGAAACACTAAGCTGACACCACCAGAATGATGGAAACATTAAGATGGGCAGCCAACAGGCCAGTGGACCTATCAAACACTAAGCTGACACAACCAGAATGATGGAAACATTAAGATGGGCAGCCAACAGGCCAGTGGACCTATCAAACACTAAACAGACACCACCAGAATGATGGAAACAGTAAGATGGGCAGCCAGCAGGCCAGTGGACCTATCAAACACTAAACTGACACCACCAGAATGATGGAAACATTAAGATGGGCAGCCAACAGGCCAGTGGACCTATCAAACATTAAACTGACACCACCAGAATGATGGAAACATTAAGATGGGCAGCCAACAGGCCAGTGGACCTATCAAACACTAAACTGACACCACCAGAATGATGGAAACATTAAGATGGGCAGCCAACAGGCCAGTGGACCTATCAAACACTAAGCTGACACCACCAGAATGATGGAAACATTAAGATGGCAGCCAACAGGCCAGTTTTTAATGTTGCTGGCAGGGACTAACTCAAGATATCAAATCTTGAGTCCAAAGCTCTATCATAAAAACCAACCAATGGAGATCCCTGATTGATTGATTGATTGATTTGGTTCAGTTTTTACGTCGACACTCACCTCAGGTGATATGGCCGACGAGGATAACCATCCAAGGGAAGTGGGGGAAGGGGGACTTATCTAATCCTATACCGATACCACCAGAACAACAATGATGTTAAGATGGGACAAGTGAAAAGGCCAATTTTAATGTAGCGCACCCCGGGATTCGAACTGGGCGCTCTTTCAGCATTTATAGTACCCCCACTTTCTGGAATTTTATGCTAGGAATTTCCTTCTTTCTGTCAATCTCTTTGTTTCTGTCTTGCTTTTTCGCTTTTCTGTCATTTCTTCCTATCAGTTTTTTCCTTCCCAGTCCATTCTAGTTTTTCCATCCTAGTCAATACTGTTGTACGGATGTGAGGCGTGGACAGTCAACAAACAAAGCCAGAACAAGATTGAGGCAGCCGAGATGTGGTTTCTAAGAAGAATGTTGAGAGTTCCATGGACAGCAAAGAAAACAAACGAGACAGACACAAATAGATCACTCATAAGGAAGATTAGGAAAAGACAGGCAACATTTACAGGCCATTTTATGAGGAAGGGGGATGTGGAGCACCTGGTCACAACGGGAAAGCTGGAGGGAAAGGGAACACCGGGTAGACCCAGGGAGAAAATGCTGGACGGACTTGCAGAGTGGCTGGGGACGAGGAAGGTGGGGAAGATGCTAGGGGCAACGAGAGATAGAGACAGATGGAAGTCCATTATCGCCAACGCCATGCGCAGGGCACCTGATGATGATGATGATGATGATGATGATGATGATGATGATGATGAGTCCATTCATCTGTATGTGTTTACATGGTCTTCATGTTGTGGGGTTGGGATGGAAACTCGAGACATTAGATAACGACAGCACGACGCTATGGAAAGAGTGAACCAGCCCATATTAATTGTGGCTCTTCTGAGGTTCAAACCCTCGAGCCTTGCATTCTCAGCTTATCGCTATAACCAACTGAGAGCTAGTGGGCCAGAAGAACAGTTTGGGATACGTGTGTTTGTAAGTGTCTTACCATATAACTTTTTGTTAGTTGGATGTTCTCCGTGAACAAATCCTGGAGAGAACATCCAACTAACAAAGAGTTATATGGTAAGATCCCACAAATCAGTAAATCAATACGTCAACAAAGACTGCGCTTCGCGGGACACTGCTGGCGTAGCAAAGAAGAACTGGTGGGGGATGTTCTACTATGGAGAAACAGTCACGGCAAACAAAGACCAGGACGTCCAAAGAAGACCTTCATCGATCAACTGATCGATGATACGGGCTGTCAGTATGATGAACTACCTACTACAATGTCTGACAGAGAAGGATGGAAGAAACGTGTCATGGATAGCCGAGCAAGCTCGACATGATGATGCTGATGATGTAAGTGTCAGCAAAAATGATCTCATTCGTCTTTCGACATAATTTAACCAAGTTTTTTTTTCTCATGAAACCGATTTAGCGCTTGGTCTCAGCAGCATGACGTCATGAAAATCCAATGCTGATAGTCCTGAAAAGTTAAAAAGGCAAAACAGTGGAGTACCTGGTCAATGACAATATGTAAACCAATCTGAAATCAATTCAAATCGTGGTTGTGTTTTGGTTTTGGGAAAAGTAATTATTGAAAAATGAACTGATATCAGTTATGAACGGATCATTTGTTTATGCTGCTGGTTGTGGCCTCTGAGTTATAAAATACTGTTTTAAGCTAAGTGGA
>CM060313.1:61640316-61642816 GCA_030674185.1 Monoplex corrugatus
ACACGGGTCCGACTCGTTTTTCGTCTCCTTCCGAAGACTAGACGTTCAGTTCGATTTTCCGGTCAAACTGAGGAGAAAAGTCGAGGCCTCTACGGGGAGCGAACCCTGGAACCTCGAGTTTAATTATTGACAGGTGAACGTCTGAACATTTTGGCAACTTTTCTCCCTAGATGCATCATATTTATTCAAGTGGACAGAGTAAATGTAAGGTATATCCTTGTGAGGGTTTCAGTGGATCTAATAGATGAAAACCATGTCATATGAGGCTTCAGTAGGCCAGGTGGTCATGTAAAAGATACATCGTGTGTATGTGTCAGTAGGCCAGGTGGTCATGTAAAAGATACATCGTGTGTATGTGTCAGTAGGCCAGGTGGTCATGATAAAAGATACATCGTGTGTATGTGTCAGTAGGCCAGGTGGTCAGATAAAAGATACATCGTGTAGTTATAGTGTCATTCAGTAGTGCCAGGTGGTCAGTTAAAAGATACATCGTGTGTATGTTTCAGTAGGCCAGGTGGTCAGATAAAATACAATACTTTACTTGTATAGCGCAAAATCTTGATAAAATCAAATCTAAGCGCTGAAACAGACACACACGCACGCACGCACGCACGCACACACACACACACACACACACACACACACACACACACACACACACACACACACACACACACACACACACACGCACACGCACACGGCTAAAATGGGGAGAAAGAATAAAAGCAATGGAAAATTATAGAGAGCATATTATATACAATTATATATTACAATGTGATTCCCCTCCGAGTGGAGACAGGCTGCAGAGGGGATTGAGTGAGGTCAGGATTTTATGCAGAGGAGAAAAGGTGAGTTTTGAGAGCGGACTTGAAGGAGACAAAAGTAGGTTGCTGACGGACAGAGAGAGGAAGTTTGTTCCAGGAGAGCGGACCAGAAACAGAGAACTCTCGTGGACCATAGGTATTGAGCTTAGTGCGTGGAAAGCGAAAAGTCAGAGGATCGGAGGCAGAGCGGGGGGTACGTGAGGGAACATAGATCTCAAGTAGGCTTGACAGGTAATCGGGGGCTGCGTTATTGAGGCTTTTGTAGCACATGGTGTCTAGTTTGTACTGTATGCGCTTTGATACAGGGAGCCAGTGAAGTTGTGCCAGGAGAGGAGATATGTGGTCAGCTTTTTTCTTTTTTAGTACAAGGCGTGCAGCATTGTTTTGAATGCGCTGCAGGATGTGAATGGTGGAGGCAGGAAGACCAGACAGGAGTGAATTGCAATAGTCAATGCGAGACATTATGAAGGAGAGAACGAGTTTTGCAGTTGTTTCGACAGAGAGATACTTCCTGATCAGGCTTATACGATGGAGGTGATAGTAGCAAGATCTGGCAGTTTGAGAAACAAAGTTGTTCATGGAGAGGGTAGAGTCAATACAGACAGCAAGGTTTTTAGCTGAATCAGAAATTGGGACTGATGTGTTACATAATGGGAGAGAAAGAGGAGGCAGCTGAGAAAGTTTCTGACGGGTGCCAATGAGGATAGCTTCTGTCTTGTCGTCATTAAGCTGAAGTTTGTTGTATGTCATCCAGTTCTTAATGTCCGAGTAACACTCAGTGGTGCGAGTCAAGAGGCGCTGTATATTGTCTGGTGTGTCACTGTCTAGAAGTTGGGTGTCATCAGTATAGAAGTGGTGTTTTATAGAGTGGGAGTCGATGATGGTAGACAGGGGGGAGGTGTAAAGAGTGAAAAGAACAGGGCCAAGGACAGATCCTTGTGGAACACCACAGGTCAGGTATGCAGGTTGAGAGTAAGTGCCATTAATGGGAACAGTTTGTTTTCTGTTTGATATATATGAAGTGAACCAGGAGAGAGCAATGTCAGAGATGCCAAAAGTATGATGAAGTCTAGAAAGGAGAATACCATGGTCAATGGTATTAAAGGCTGCAGACAGATCAAGGAGTGTGACGAGAGAGACTTTGCCAGTATCAGTTGCAAGGAGGATATACATCGTGTGAATGTTTCAGTAGGCCAGGTGGTCAGATAAAATATACATAGTGTGAATGTTTCAGTAGGCCAGGTGGTCAGATAAAAGATACATCGTGTGTATGTGTCAGTAGGCCAGGTGGTCAGATAAAAGATACATCGTGTGTATGTTTCAGTAGGCCAGGTGGTCAGATAAAAGATACATCGTGTGTATGTGTCAGTAGGCCAGGTGGTCAGATAAAAGATACATCGTGTGTATGTGTCAGAAGGCCAGGTGGTCAGATAAAAGATACATCGTGTGTATGTGTCAGAAGGCCAGGTGGTCAGATAAAAGATACATCGTGTGAATGTTTCAGTGCTCTGGTGGTCAGATAAAAGATACATCGTGTGAAGGTTTCAGTGCTCTGGTGGTCAGATAAAAGGTACATCGTGTGAAGGTTTCAGTGCTCTGGTGGTCAGATAAAAGGTACATCGTGTGAAGGTTTCAGTGCTCTGGTGGTCAGATAAAAGGTACATCGTGTGAAGGTT
>CM060313.1:61670316-61680316 GCA_030674185.1 Monoplex corrugatus
CATCATCATCAGCATCAGCATCATCGAGGAATCATCATCATCATCATCGTCGTCGTTGTCGTCGTCGTTGTCGCCATCATCGTCGTTGTCGTTGTCGTTATTATCATCATCGTCGTCGTCGCCGCCGTCGTTGTCGTTGTCGTCGTCGTCATCATTATCATCGTCGTCGTCGTCGCCGTCGTTGTCTTTGTCGTCATCATCGTCGTCGTCATCGTCATCATTATCACCGTCATTATGATCGTCGTCGTCCTTGTCGTCATCATCGTCATTGTCGTCGTCGTCATCATTATCATCATCGTCGTCGTCGTCGTTGTCGTTATCATCGTCATCATCGTCGTCGTCATCATTACCATCATCGCCGTCGTGGTCGTCGCCGTCGTTGTCGTCGTCGTTGTCGTTATCATCGTCATCATCGTCGTCGTCATCATTACCATCATCATCGTCGTGGTCGTCGCCGTCGTTGTCGTCGTCGTCATCTTCGTCGTCGTCATCGTCATCATTATCACCATCATCATGATCGTCGTCGTCGTTGTCGTCATCATCGTTATTGTCGTCGTCGTCATCATTATCATCATCGTCGTTGTCGTCGCCGTCGTTGTCGTCGTCGTTGTCGTTATCATCGTCATCATCGTCGTCGTCATCATTACCATCATCATCGTCGTCGTCGTCGCCGTCGTCGCCGTCGTCACCGTCGTCATCACCACCACCACCAACACCATCAACATCATCAACATCATCATCATCAGTAGGAATAAAAAATGTGTGGGTGACTAAAGAATCTTTCAGTTTTCCAAAAGCAGGCGATGTGGATACCACTCCTGAAAACGCTGGCTGTAGGAGTGTCCTTGTATGGCTTTGGTGGTCCTCCCAGTCGTGATCTCCATTGCCTCAGATCTTTGTACAGAAGCAAGTTTTCTTCGAAACAAATCAAAACTGACCAAAGATTTCAGTTTCAGTTTCTCAAGACGACGTCTCCACTCTCGGAATGACTTCCACACGCACTTACGTCACAGGTGCCATGTGTATGGTGATCATGGCACAAACCTTAAGCCTGAACATAAACCCATGAGCTGGCCATGTCCTGAGGCCCTACCTAGACTGTTTTACCTAGTCTACATTTTTTTAGAACTAGTATTGTATTAGTCTATTACTAAACGTTGGCCGGTTTTGCTATCCATCTTAATGTTTCCATCATTCTGGTGGTGTCAGCATGGTGTTTCATAAGTCTTCCTGCCCCCCCCCCTTCCACTTGTCAGTTCAAGATCTTGCCAGCGTATAGGTTTTGCGCAAGCTCAGGAAGTCTGCCAGATAATTGCTGGCATATTTGGGTAGAGCGCATATGGAACAGTCTGTGTACGATGAATCCCTCTTGAGCAAACTCCAAACTCCAGTCTGTCATTGGAACAATCTTGGTTACATGTAAATGACATGTGTATCTGTGTATCTTGTCCTCAAAGAAAAGAACAGATATATAAAGTAAATAAATAGATAATTAGAATGATTGGGGTTTGTCTAGATGAGGAGACACTCTGTACTTGGAAAACTGCACTTCTTCGGAAAATAATTAAACATAACCATTGTCGATTGTGGCCACTCGAGTTTCACATACAAATCGATGAAAAAATCCATTCACATCCAGACATAAAAAAAATCATCATCATCATGGCGTTGGCGATTATGGCCCTCCACAGAATCTATTCCCTGTCGCTGCAAGTACATCTCCCACCCTCTCTGTCTTCAGTCACCCTGCAAGTCCGTCCAATATTTTCTGCCTGGGTCTACCTGGTGTTCTCTTTCCCTTCAGCTTTCCTGTTGTTACCAGGTTCTCTAATTTCTCTTTCCTCATAAAACGGCCTATAAATGTTTTTTTTGTCTTTTCCTAATTTTCTTTATTAATGATCTTCTTCTTGTGTCTGCCTCCTTCAGGACTGTCTCGTTTGTTTTCTTTGCTATCCATGGAACTCTCAACATTCTTCTTAGAAACCATCTCAGTTGCCTCAATTTTGTTCTGACTTTGCGTGCAGACTGTCCACGCCTCACAACTGTACAACAGTATCAATTCTGCATAACTGAAAAATACTACGACAGATTAAAAAGAAAAGAATATGGCGATGGATTTTCTTTGCACGTTCTTTCTGTTGGTCGGCTGGTTGATTGGTTGGTTGGTTTGTTGGTTAGTTGGTCGCTTGGTTGCTTGCTTGTTTGATTTGTTGCTTGGTTGGTTCAATGGTTGTTTCGTTGGTATTATTTTGTTTCGGTGCAATTCATAACAAAAATTGAAAACTGATCTAATAAACAAAAACAAGATACAAAAAAAAAAATTAAAATGTGTTGAAAGTTCAATTTATTTTTCGGAATTTTGTGCTAGTGTTACCAGTATGTTATTTCTCTTTTCTGTTTATAACTTATTCTCGCCCCCACCCCTCTCATACACAGATTCTCCCTCCCTCCCTCCCTCTCTCTCTCTCTGTATGTCTGTCCGTCTGTCTGTCTCCGTCTCTCTGTCTGTCTCCGTCTGTCTGTCTGTCAGTCTGTCTTGCTCTCTTCCTCCCTCCCATCCCCCCTCTCTCTCTCTCTCACACACACACACATGCACGCACACACACACATATCTTTTTATCAATTCAACCACTTACACAAAACATGTGCGGGCGTATTCAATTTTCTTCTGCACAAACACCCATCTGATAATAATACGTGGCTGTTGTATAGATCTTGTTAATGTAACAATGTAACAATGAGTTGTTTGTAATACGTAGTAGCAATGCTCAAAATTGATTTTTTAATGAAATGTTTTGGGGAACGATTTCTCATAATCACATACATTGTTACGCTGATTCATACAGGCTAACAGGAGGTGAACAATAGAGGACCCTGGGGTGTTTTCTGTGCAATAAACACTATTTCCTTCTTGTCTTGGTTTTCATGTGGTTTTCATCCACAAGTGTATGTCAGTTATAAAACCCTGCAGGAATGCTATTGACGATAATTGATTGTCCAAGAAAAGATGTGTTGGCTAAAAACATGATTTGAAAAACTGCTGGAAACTGGTTGCATATGATCACGAAATAGGATAAAAAAATGATTTCACACTGTTGGACACCGATGGCATGTAAGCACGGAAAACAACATTAATTCCAGCACAGATGTTTGAGTGATTCCCAACTGCAGGGCAGTATGTACGAGGAGTTTGGAGTATGAAGGTTTTTTTTTCAAGTAGAATTCATCTCAATTGGACAACCCCATATACGCTTGCATCAAATCTGCCAACAATTATATGGCAGACTCTACGCGCTGGAATGGTCTTGAAACAGGGTGGTGAGGGGTTAAGGAGGTCCAGGAAATACTAGTCAGACATTACCACAATGATGGAAACGTTACGTCGGGCAGTGAACAGGCCAGTACGTAGTGTTGCGGGCTGGGATGGAACTCAAGACATCAGATCCTGAGTCCACAGCTCTAGCAAATGAACCAACCAACCCGCAAGGGGAGAAACTCTCGACAGAAAGAAATGAGAGGGAAGCAGGGAGATTTTTTATAATATAATCAAAGGACAAAACTCTTGAGAATTATCTCCTATGTTGTATAGAACTTCTCAAATCTAACACAGTTTGCGCTACCCATTCAGCTAGCATAGAAGCAGATACAAAGTACAAAAACAGTAAGCTCAGAACACTGTGTTAGATTTGAGAAGTTCTATACAACATGGGAGATAATTCTCAAGAGTTTTGTCCTTTGATTATATTCTTGACAGAAAGGCTAGATCCAAAACAAGTGTGACTGCCTGCGTGCAAGCAAACAGGAACCAGAAAAAAATAACACGAAGAAAAACAACAACAACAATAAGAACGCGTATTTTATACAACCAGACAAGACAGGCGCAAATTTTCCGCCAACTGGCCTTTGTTAAAAGTCAGATCACAAACAAACGAACACCAGATACAAAAATTAGAAGAAAAAGACTGAAACTTCCCTGCTCCTCCGTCCAGTGTGAGAAAACCTTGTTTGATTTGTCGCTTGGTTAGTTCAATGGTTGATTCATTGGTATTACTTTGCTTCAATGCAAAAAAAGTGGTTTTTTTTTTCTGGTCCCAGAAAGGCTAGAGTCTGATGGTATTCTGAACAGTAAGACTGGAAACAAGGAGTGTAATGACTGAGGCTGCAAAAGTGTTGTGAGTATAGACAAGAATAAGTATGTCGTCCACAGTGTCGAAGGCTGAGACATGTCAGGCAAAGAAATGAGTGAGATGAGAATTCCATTAAGATTTGAACAAAAGTCAGTGATGATATAATAATAATAATAATAATTACAATATTTATATAGCGCAAAATCTTGATAAAATCAAATCTAAGCGCTGAAACAGACACACACACATGCACGCACGCACACACACGCACGCACGCACGCACACACACGCACACACACGCACTCACGCACACACACACACACACGCGCGCGCGCGCGCATACACACACATACACACACACAACGCACACGGCTATAAATGGGGAGAAAGAATAAAAGCAATGGAAAATTATAGAGAGCATATTATATACATTTATATATTGCAATGTGATTCCCCTCCGAGTACAGAAAGGCTGTTTTACTTCAGTTTCAGGACAGTACACAGACACCTCCCAAAGCCCAATCCCTCGTCCTCGTCGTGGGAGGTGGAAACAGGTAATGCTGGCCAACGGGGCACTGGTGAAGCTGTGACTGGCTTAGCAGGCCGGCAGTGGATAAACGAATTGCTCAAGAAAATATAAGGAGATACAAACGGACGGATCACAACGGAAAACGACGCGGCGAGGAAAACGGACAACGAATAAAGAACAACGAAAAGGTTGGGACCTGGAACATTTGCGGTTTGACGAACAAAGAACCAGAGATAGTAGAGTTCATGACCCAGCGCAAGATCTCTATACTGGTCATTGCAGACACCAGAAAGAAAGGAACAGGAACAAAGGAAATAGACGCCAACTATGTTCTCATTTGGAGCGGTGTAAGCAAGGAACAGAGAGCAGCACATGGTGTGGGTTTCATCCTACACCATGACAAGGCAAAAGACCTAGTGAGTACGGAGTTCATTTCAGAAAGACTCTTGAAGATCGGCATTAGGGAGGACAACAAGATCAACAACTACATTCAAGTGTATGCACCATGTAATGACTTCTACTCAGATGAGGATAAGGACTCCTTCTTCGAAAAACTCTCGGACACCATCAACAGCATCCCGGACCAAGAAGACCTGTACGTCATGGGAGATTTCAATGGCAGAGTCGGAGAGAGAAGAACACCATGGACAAAACACCTTGGTCCACACAGTGACCACAGAACACCATGCAACTACAACGGCAACCATGTATTGGAACTGTGTGCAGAGCATGACCTTATTGTCACCAACACCTTCTTCCAGCACAGAGCCACTCAGATCTACACCTGGTACAAATGGAGCGACATCGACGTCTCATCTCAAATCGACTTCACACTAGCAAGATCTCGAATGCGGAGCAACATCAAAGACTCAAGAGCCATCCCCAACGCAGGCCTGGACACAGACCACAGGCCAATCATCACGACGTTGGTCACTCAGAAGAAGAGGAGGTTCACTAAAAAGAAGAAACAGCCGGAAAGACTCAACATACACAAGCTTCAAGACGAAGAGGTTCAGACTCAGATCAGATGCACCATCAGTGAAAAATTGGACTGTAGTGACCCTACATTACTAAACGTAGAGGAAGCTTGGGCCATCTTCAAGACAGTCCTCCTGGACACTATAAAAGAAGCCTGTGGCACCAAGAAGACAGGAGGAAGAAACAGAAAGGCAACAGCTTGGTGGAACAAAGAAGTGAAGGATGCTATCAAGGAAAAGAAGAAACTATACAAGATCTGGGTCAAGTCAAAGGATGAAGAGGACTACATCAAGTACAGACTTGCAAGAAGACACAGCAAGAAAGTTGTGAGAACAGCAAAGGAAAAGTCATGGACCCAGTATGGTGAAAAACTCTGTGAAACATGCAAAGCTTCACCAAGAGAGTTTTACAAGAGTGTGAAAGCGATGAGAGTGCGAGATGAACCTTTCGATCCAACCACTATCATCAATGATGCAAACGGGGAAACATTGCATGGAGAGGAGAAAATAGTGAAGAGATGGGAAAACTATTTCAAAGACCTACTCAACCCATCAGGAGTATGGGAACAAGACACACAGTCCCGGTTCACCCCCAGCCACCCAGACCACTCAGAACCTACCATCCTAGAGAGTGAAGTAAGAAAAGCAGTGAAGACCAGTCCTAAAGGAAAGGCAGCTGGAGACGACGGCATAACAACTGAAGCCATCCATGTGTGCGGTGAAACCGGAATTCAGTGGCTCACCACCATCTTTCAGAAAGCTTGGGAGGAGAGAAAAGTACCAGAAGACTGGCAAAATGCAATAGTGGTGCCAATATGGAAGAAGAAGGGCAGCAAGAAAGACTGCAGTACCTACAGAGGCATATCACTACTCAGTCATGTAGGGAAAATGTACGCAAAGATCCTGGAGCAGCGCACTCGAGCGAAAACAGAACATCTCCTCAGTGACGCCCAATTTGGCTTCAGAAAAGGAAGAGGGTGCACCGATGCAATCTTTGCACTACGACAACTGTGCGAGAGGGCGATCGAATACGACCGAGATCTCCATCTTGTATTCGTTGATCAAGGAAAGGCCTTTGATCGAGTCAACAGAGACAAGCTATGGAAGGTCCTCGAGCAGTACGACGTCAAGGGCCAGCTGCTAGACAACATTCGGGCCATCTATGCCAACAGCAGGAGTGCAGTCAGCACCGCCAGTGGAACATCTGACTGGTTCCCAGTGACATCGGGAGTAAGGCAGGGCTGTAATCTCTCCCCTCTTCTCTTCGTGATCTATATGGATCAGATTACGAAGGAGGCAAACCCAGACCCTGAGGCACTCAATGAACTCATGTTTGTGGACGACCAGGCAATGGTGAACAATAACAAGATACAGCTACAGGAGCACACAGACCAGCTCAGTGAAAGCTGCGAGACATACGGCATGAAGATCAACGTCAGCAAGACCGAGGTCATGACTGTCAGTAAGAGACCAAACAAACTGGATATCAACATCAATGGAACCCAGTTGAAGCAAGCCAGTGAATTTAAATACCTGGGCAGCATCTTCACTGAAAATGGCAAACTAGACAGAGAAATCGAGACCAGATGCCAGAAAGCCAACGCAGTCAGCTACCAACTTGCCCCTCTCCTGAAACACCCCAGCATTCCCACCAGCACTAAGGCGAAACTCATCAACACCATTTTTCTACCAACGCTGACATACCAGTGCCAGACATGGTCCCTAACTAAAGTCCTCGAGAGAAAACTGGTCACCTGTGAAATGAAATGCCTGAGGAAAGCAGTAAACAAGACAAGGTGGGACAAGATCAGAAATGAGGTGATACGAGACATGGTAGGAGCAACACCAATCCTACAACACATCGAACATATGAGGATCAAGTGGTTCGGACACCTCACACGTATGCCCCTAAACCAACCAGCTCTTCGGGCATACAACACCAGATACTCTGGCTGGAGAGCCAGAGGAAGACCAAGACGACGATGGAGCGACTCCGTGGCAGACACCCTCAGAGCTCACGAGATGTCCCTTCTCCAGGCCACCCGCCTTGCTGCTGACAGACGACTGTATCTCCCCGCGACGCCCACCGGTACAAGCAGAAGGAAAAAGTAAAAAGTAAAGTAAGTACACAGACAGAAGATAACAAAGGAGATCAGTGTGTTGCAGATGTTCTGTGAAGGGGAGGGGAGAAGAGTGGCAGAATGGTTCAGACGTTCGCCTGCCAATAACTAAACTCGAGGTTCCAGGGTTTGCTCCCCATAGAGGCCTCGACTCTTCTCTTCAGTTTCACCGGAAAATCGAACTGAACGTCTAGTCCTTCGGAAGGGGACGAAAAACGAGTCGGACCCGTGTGCCTTCTGGCTGTGCACGCTAAAAATCCCATGGCAGTTGAAAATTGTGATGAGCAGGGCATTGCACGGCTGCCTGGTAAAAAACATTAAAGAGATAAGTTGATTTCCTAGGTCCCACCCCTTGAAGACCAATAAGCCTTCTTGCCTTTCTGAAAGCTTGGTAAAAATGTGAATATAAATATGAATTTGAATCGATGGAGAGAGGATGGGCGCCACCCTCGTGGTGCTGGCCCCGGGAAAAGTTGAGGTCTCTGTCACTTCACTCCCCTACAACCCCAGGGTTATGGTACTATCTAGGTAGGACCTCAGAACCTGACCAGCTCAGGGGTTTATACGCAGGTTTAAGGCTTGTGCCGTGATCATTCTGGATCTTCTCCATCACATGGTACCTGTGACGGTAGTGCATATGGAATTCATTCCGACCGCGGAGACGTTATCTTGAGAAACTGAAACTGAAACTGTCAGGATAGACAAGAACTAAGTGTGTCGTCACAACAACGAAGGCTGGAGACACGTCAGGCAAACACAGGAGTGAGATCAAATTCCCATCAAGAGTTGAACAAAGGTCTGTAATGATATACAGGCAGGCTGTACTACTTCAGTATCAGGACAGTACACAGACAGAAGAGAACAAAGAAGATCAGTGAGTTGCAGATGTTCTGTGAAGTGTGTGAGTAGAGTATTGATTTCATTGTACAGCTTAAACAGAAAGATGGTTCGAATCTACACTGCAGATACTGAGAGATTCTGGAACAAAGGACCGTAATAAAAGATGTCTTTCAATTAGAGATTTCAATAAGACAGAGAAGATGTCGAAAGGGAAGAGCTCTACAATGAATAGAATGTTTTAAAGTTTACGTCATCATGGTTTTGATGAAAGTCCCATAACATCAAATATAGTCAATTCATACTTATGATTTCTCACTGCATAGTATATCAAATCTTTGTTATGGTTATCTTAAAATAAATAAGAAACCTCATCTTTCGTCAAACATTGTTTACAATTTAGACCAGGCTGACTGTCAGAATGAGCCGCTTCTAAATGCACTGTTACATTTTCAGCTACCTATTGCAACATACGTGTGATCTGAATTATGTCAAAAAAACGTTTAAAGAGACAACAAAACTAAACGTTAAAGTACATCAGATAGTGCTGGTACTGGTAGTAATTGTACGTCTGTGTGTGGAAGGAGAGATAAACGTCTTCTAACACAGAACTGAGAGCACAGAAGAGAACTTAGGATATAACGGTTTCAATCCAAAATAGAACATTCAGAAATAAAACATCTAAAACAGGCAAGCAAAGCAATTTTTCAACTTGTCAAAGAGAGAGAGAGAGAGAAAGGGAGGGAGGGAGGGAGAGACAGAGAGAGACAGATAGGCAGACAGAGAGAGAGAGAGAGAAAGAAAGATAGATAGATAGATAGATAGATAGATGGATAGATAGATAGATAGAGAAAGAGGGAGAGAGAGAGAGAGAGACAGTGAGCGAGACAGAACTCAGAACTCAGAACTCAGAAAATGTTTATTGTACATCGGCCTTAGGCCACAATACATGTATGGGAAAGGGGAGGGGAGGAGATCAGGTTTTCTTATACATTCATACAAGTTATACTATCAAACTGCAGTGAACTCTGTCACAATTTCCCCTTCTATCGTTTACCGTCACATAAGCTGGGATACATTCATCTTTGCATTTACAGTAGTCCTTTCATTTGTATTCTAGTCCATAGAGACACAGAGAGAGACAGAGAGAAACAGATAGGCAGAGACAGTCAGACAGAGAGAGAGGAAGAGAAGAAACGGAAGACAAGACAAAGCCTTAACTAACAATTTAAACTGAAAGATTTAAAAACGTAGAACTCAAAACGACGCAAACGGCCGCTGCAATGGATCAATGCACACATTTGTTAAGAGTCTCAACGCCCATTTTACCTTGATCACCCATTTGATGCAGGAAAAGTGTCGTTTGTTGGCCTGTGTTCAGCACACAGCAAATAGCTGACTGGTTTAGTG
>CM060313.1:61690316-61695316 GCA_030674185.1 Monoplex corrugatus
TGTGTGTGTGTGTGTGTGTGTGTGTTGTGTGTGTGTGTGTGTGTGTGTGTGTGTGTGTGTGTGTGTTCATTCCTTGATTTAACGTCTTTTCACTATAAGTTATATTAGACGGGAAAAATGGCATGGAGGATGAAATTAGGGGGAGGAAGAGGGGATGGGACAGAGGGGAAAAGAGTAAGAGACAGAAAAATTAAAAGGAAACGGCAAAGTCTTAAGAAAAAGGATATGGATGAACAGAGAAATGAAACTAGAACAACACTAACATCAAAATTAACAGGACTGTGAACCAATGATTCTGAAATTTTAACTAACAGAACTTGATCTGATATTACTTTTTAAAAATGCGTTTCAAGATAGTTTCCTTGTGTAAATATCTTTGGTAAAAAAATAACGAAGCTTTCTGCAGTTAAGCAAACAGTGATACAATGTGAATTGTTCACTGCAAATACATAAAACGTGTTTACAATATTTTGATTTTAAAGCGTTCATTTGAATACGAAAATATGTGTAACAATTAATCTCAAATGATATAACGAGGAATACTGCATTTTTTACAGATATTTTGAACTGAAAGTTTTATTCTTTTTTGAGACACAAATTTTTCATTTAAATATTCATGAAATCGAATCCATGATGCTAATTCTAGCGAGTTGTAAGCTTCTTTTACCGAGGTGTTAACATGTAATTCTATGGAATTTTCAGAATGGAGTGCACCCGATTTAGCTGCTCTGTCAACCAAGTTGTTGTCGTGGAGACCAACATGAGAAGGCACCCAGCATAAACTGATTTCCGAGCCATTTATCTTTAAACAGTGTATTAGATGATTTGCCTCAATTATTAAATCAGGTCTTGTGTCTATATATCAAAAGACTGTAAGGCATATAATGCAGATTTTGAATCAACAAAGAGAACTACTTTGAAAGACACAGGCCAAAGGCTTATTAAATAATGCAGCGCTTGAACAACAGCGACCAATTCTGCTGTATATATAGATACATTTGTCCCAATGAAAACAGACTTTTTAATGTTAAATTTTGGAACATAAAACGCTGCTCCAGCGCTCTGATTTGCTAAGACTGACCCATCGGTAAAAATGTGGAGGTGGGTACGGTACTTTTCATCGATGTGTTCACAAGCTGTGGATAGCGTAATGTTGACATTGTTATCTTTTTTAACGTTTGCGTAATTGAGATCAAATGTGGCCTTTAGCATTTCCCATGTAGGGATAGGCGTTATCGTTGGTTTCTCGGCTATTTCATCCATAGTTATGCTGCATTGTTTGATCAGGTCAGATATGTAAGTTGCGTTTGTAATTTGTGATGAAATGTTTTTTGCTCGTTTTGGAAAGTCAATATCAGACCTGATTTTAATTTCTTGTGTGTGTGTGTGTGTGTGTGTATGTGTGTGTGTGTGTGTGTGTGTGTGTGTGTGTGTGTGTGTGTGTGTGTGTGTTTGTCTGTGTGTTTGCATGTGTGTGCGTGTATGTGTGAGTGTGTGTTTGTGTAGACACTAGAGAAAGGCAGGCTTGCATGCATAGATGTGAATGTGTGCGTATGTGTGTGTGTGTGTGTGGTGTGTGTGTGTGTGTGTGTGTGTGTGTGTGTGTGTGTGTGTGTGTGTGTGTGTGTGTGTTATACATGTATGTACGTATGTGTGGTGGTCATTGGTTTAATGTCTATTCACTTAAGTGATTTTAGACAAATAAACAAAAAAACAAAACAAAAACAAAAAAACAAAAAAAAACAAAAAAGTAAATAAATAAATAAAAAATAATAAATGATAATAACAATGAGAATAATGATAAATAAATAAATAAGTAAATAAACAATTGAATAAATGAAAAATTAAGTATGTAAAAAAAAGCGATGTGGGGAAGGGGAATAGAAACCGGAAGAGCAAATGCAAATGTTTATGTGTAGTTAGTCATGGTTAAAAAAATAAATGAAATTTAAGTTCAAATTCATATCACTTACAGCCCACTCGAGCAGCAAAAAACATATTCGGGCTGGGACAAGGCAAATGTCAGAGGGGAGCGTAAACATAACAAATGAAGTAGCATACTACAACAAATATATACAATTAACTAGCTAACTGTAACCATGAACAAGAAGATGAACAAATTACAAATATTGAACTATTGGACTTTTTGA
The DNA here is from genome assembly GCA_030674185.1 of Monoplex corrugatus. Classification (NCBI taxonomy): domain Eukaryota; kingdom Metazoa; phylum Mollusca; class Gastropoda; order Littorinimorpha; family Ranellidae; genus Monoplex; species Monoplex corrugatus. The sequence goes on from CM060313.1 coordinate 61,692,467, forward strand.
CAGGCTAACAAAAAATTCGTATGTTAATAATGATGATTCAAATATGTCGGAAATTGTGTGAGTAGAAAGTACCGGAATGAGTCGCTTTATAGTAATGCAAGAAAGTAAATGACTGGTCGTTATTTTCTGTCCACAAAGACAGACAATATTTCTGGTGTACTTTGTTTTTAATGCATCGAGTTTCCACCTATACATAAGGGACTGCATAGTTCTATTTATGGTAAACTGTTTACTTATTTTGCTGATTATAATATTCATGCTATTTGTATTGTACTTTTTCTGATTATCTTGAAACAGTTTCCAAACATAGGCATCCACTAAGTTATAAGATTCATTCAAGGAGAGAGAAAGCTTTATGTTGTTTGATTCTGGTGAACCCTTAGCTCCTCGTTTGGCGGCCCTGTCAACCACATCGTTATGATGAAACGAACAATGAGATGGTATCCAGCAGAAAGTAAGATCAGTGCCTCTTAAGGATAAGAAATGAATTAAATGGCTAATTTCTATTACCATTTCAGATCTAGTGTCTAACTTCATTAGTTCAAGAGCCTGAAGCACTGATTTCGAATCAACGCAGAAAAGGATTTGTGATATATTCCGAGGATAGCTTACTAAGTAATTCAAAGCCATCAGTATTGCAAAGAGTTCAGCTGTAAATATTGATTTGTTGGGTCCAATATGGAAAGATTTCTCTATTTTAAGAGCTGGTATTAAAAACGCAGAACCTGCTTTTTTCTCAATTAATGATCCATCTGTGTAGATTTTTAAATGATTGGGATAAAAGTGTTCAATGTGACATTTAACTCGACTCGCTAATAAGTTGATATTATCTTCTTTCTTTAAATCAGTGTGGTGTATGTCAAAGTTTGCTCTTAAGAGTTCCCAACTGGGTACTGGTGAAAACGAAGGTCTTATAGATATAGGATCCGCTTCTAGATCAATTCCAGAGCCATTCATGATGTCGTGTGTATACGTTGCAAGTGTGGCCTGTGAAGATATTGATTTAGCTCGTTTCGGAAAATCAATGTCTGATCTTAAAGTTATATCAGGTCTCAAAACATTTTCAACGGTGGTATTCCTTAGCAGAAATTTGGTAGAGACGAGTTTCCTTTGTTCATCAAGCGGCAACATATTAATCTCACCGTATGTTCGGAGATTGGAAGCATGCATCGGAAGACCAAGGGCAAGTTTAAAACTTTTGCATTCTGTACTTTGTAGTTTTTGCAGTAAGTGTCTCGGTGCGCTAAAGAATATTTCCTGGGCATATGTTAGTTTAGATCTAATGAGAGATTTACATAAATGTACAAGTGTTGATGGATCATGTCCCCATGGTTGCTTGCACACTATTTTCAAAAAATTTAGACTCTTTTGGGCTTTTGTGAGTAAGTAGTCGATATGCAGATTCCATGACAATTTTGCTGTAAAGAAAACACCCAAGAATTTAATAGACTGGTTATACTGAAGAACAGAATCTCCTAGTTTAAAGGTGGGCATTTTGTCCGGGTTAGACCCACTATTAAATAAAATTATCTTTGTCTTCTCCGTAGATAGATGGAGCCCATTTTCTGCCATGTATTGTGCTGTTTTGTCAAGTTCTAATTGATAAAGTTTGCGTGCATAGTTGATACTGCGAGAAGGAGTGTTTTTCTTCATGTTTACCAGCATCCACATGCATAGATCATCAGCATACTGGACTAAAGTGACAACTTTAGATATTCTACTTGGTAAGTCATTCATTAGTATCACAAAGAGGAGGGGTGCTAAAACTGATCCCTGTGGGATACCCATCTGAAGGGTTCGTTTTGTTGAATACACGTTTCCAATTCTGGTTTGAATTACTCGGTTTTCCAACAGACACTTCACGTAGTTTATAAACGCGACCTGTTAGTCCTATGCTTTTTAATTTAAATAGTAATCGGGAGTGCCACACTTGATCGTATGCTTTGGTTATATCAAAAAATGTGGCCAATATACATTTACGTCTTGCAAATTGTCCCTTTATGTCAGTGGTTAGTTTAGTTAAGAGTTCCACTGTTGACCTGCCTTTTCGAAAACCAGCCTGATTGACAGGTATAATGGTATTTTTTTCACAATAGTGTAGCAACCGCTGTACAATAATTTTCTCCATCAGTTTACAGACGTGAGAAGTTAGTGCAATTGGCCTATAGTTTTTCAGATCAGTGTTACATTTACCCGGTTTTGGGATAGGAACCACTATTGTTTGTTTCCAATAGTCGGGTATTTTGCTACTATTCCAACATTTTTTAAAGATAGTATGAAGCAAGATTACAAAATTTTCGGGTAAATTTTTCAACATCTGATTAGAAATGGCATCTAATCCTACTGACGCTTTTTTATTTGAGATAGACTTGATGGCATCTTTTAATTCTTGAAGTGTAATTGATGCGTTCATGTAGTGTGTATTATCTGGGGGAGGGTCCTTATAAACTTCTGTCTGTTCTTCTCGTTCCCTATGATTTTGACTGGAAACAGGAAGGCCGCCAGTATGGCATACTTCAGCAAACAAATGTATGTATGTGTGTATGTGTGTATGTGTTATGTATGTATGTATGTGTGTATACATATACATACATATATAGATAGATATACATATAGATAAAGATATTGATATATACACACATTCACATGCACATATATACATGCACCTGCACAAAACAAACACACGTGCACACACAAACACATACATACACGTGTGCGTGCATACTGACATGCTACGCTGAAGGAGAGAACTCTTAAGAGCCGATAGAAGGGAAATAACTTTCGCTGAAGATCTGCTTTGGACATGTAGTTCTTTCCATACAACTTGACGTCCACCATTGTGAGTGAACT
>CM060313.1:61700316-61717816 GCA_030674185.1 Monoplex corrugatus
CACACAGGACACAACCCACAACTCAGCGGCAAAGAACGGCCATTTTTAGATAAAACACAGCAGGTAGGACCTCAGGACTTGGCCAGCTCATAGGTTTATGTGCAGGCTTAAGGCTTTAGCCATGATCACCGTACACATGGCACCTGTGACGTTAGTGCATATGGAATTCGTTCCGAACGCGGAGACGTCGTCTTGATAAACTGAAACTGAAACTGAAAACTCAACAAAACAAGGATTAATATAAGCCGAGCCCAAGACAGCAGGACCCCTTTCAATGTATCGCCTATATATGCCCAAAGGTTAGATACAAGACCCCATACCAGGCGTTACATGCCTATTCATCCGTCGGATTGACGAAAGATTTCATCATCATCAAATGTGCTTCGAACACATTTGTTCCTACCATCTGACGGCTTTCCTTTGAACTGGATTGAATTAGTCTCCTTCAGTCCCTTGGGACCATGGAGTTGCATGAATAGCCATCTTCATGGTACCAGTCTGGATATAGTGATGTGGAGAACATATTGTTGTGCATATAGCAGGCTTCTCTTATCCACGACAGTTGTGGGTCTAAAAGATAGTCGAACGGCAATGTAGCATTGAACCGGTGAAGGGAGATTTTGAGAATTACATTATCTATAATTTTCCATGCACCGTTATTGTGGCAATATTCTTGTTTTGAACATTCTAGAGAATGAAAGCAACAGTGCTTCGCTTCAGAACAATAGATAACTCCTTTCATACTGTTTTTGTTTGGTAAATTGTTTAAGTATTGATCGGGTCCAAATAATAAAACTTGCAGATTTTGGCTTGCCAAGTAATCTTTTAACGATGCCATTTGCTCAATGTTTAATTCAGAACCTGATCTTTTATTATTAGCATTATTACCTTTTTCATACGAAAACTTTGAATTGAGAGAGTAGAGAACGCTTTGATCTATTTTCTTTTATTATTCTTGTATATGTTCATTCTTTTATGTCCACCAGAATTGTCCTACTTCATTTGAAATCAAGAAACACACACACACACACACACACACACATACACACACACACACACATACATACATACATACATACATACATACATACATGCATACATACATACATACATACATACATACACGCATACATACATACATACATACATACATACATACATGCATACATACATACATACATACATACATACATACACACATACACATACACATACCACAAAAACACACACATACACACACACACACACACACACACACACACACACACACACACACACACACACACACACACACACACACAGCACGCACATATACATCACATCATATCACATCACATCACACCACATCAACTGGTGATAAAGAATACAACCCACAACTACGTCACACTAAGCCCACAATTCAAAGCGTCAGGAAAACCATCACGTGACATTGCTGCTGACCATTCCCATTTTCTCACTTCATTTCCGGCAAGCGGTGCCATTGAGGCAATAAATTGGAACAGAGTTAAAACACAGATTTTAAATCACAGACTTTAACAACAGGCCCACGATTGTTGCAGTGTGGTGAATGAAGGCAAGCAAATGGCCATTTCGTCTGTAGGATATGAGCGATTAAGGAGAAATGGGCGTTGGGACTGCCAGAAAAACCTGTGTCAATCCATAGCAGCAACATATTTCTTGTTTTTTTCTTCCAGTTGATAGTGTCTTTTTAAAATTTTGTTGTTGTTTTGTTTTGTTTTTATAACAAAACATTCCTTTCAAGTCATTTTATCGACACTTTATTTCGCAATTTCAGTTGAGATGGAGATGTAATTTAAGTGTGGGAGTAGTTTATGAGCTTGAGCTCTGAAGCCTTTCTTGATATCTTTAATTCTGTGTGCAGGACGTGAAGTTCCACAATACAATGGTCAACAACATGACATTTTTAATTACCATCTATGTTCAACTGCGTTTTGTCATATTTGAGTCACAGGTGTGTTGGTATAAGTAGTCAAAAATTCAGCGGTATTTGTTGCCTATCTGGTATCCTAATCCATTACAGTCACTGAGTTGGCAGATTAGGGTGGAGCGCATACGAAAATTTACGAAGGCGACGAATCAGTCTTGAACAAAATCCAACCTTCAATGTCCAGTTCTGTCGCTTCTGGATGACTTTAGCCAAACTTTGCGCTTTAGTAGGAACTCGTGAATGTGTGTTGAAATGAACTGATCTAGAGAATTATCTTCGCAGTGACAAAAACACTGAAAATGGATCATGGAATATTTCAACTGTTTTTTGGGTGGAATTTTTCCAAAATGGGCATTTTCCTTTTTTCCTTTTTTCTTTTCTTTTCTTTTCTTTTCTTTTCATTTCTTTTCTTTTCTTTTCTTTTCGTTTCGTTTCGTTTCGTTTCTTTTCTTTTCTTTTCTTTTCGTTTCGTTTCTTTTCTTTTCCTTTCTTTTCTTCTCTTTTCGTTTCGTTTCGTTTCTTTTCTTCTCTTTTTTTTTTTTTTCTTTTCTTTGCTTTGGTTTTATTTTATTTCTCTCGTATAAGTCTTCAGCTGTAAGATTTCTCTTGAAAAGATTTAAAATCTCTCATGAATTTGAACACTATTCCTAGTGTTACCTTATCAAAAAGATGTTTCTTTACCAGATGACAAGACACCTGTAGACGGACGCAGTAGTCAAGTGGATAAAGTTAACATCCAATCGTAATGTCCTGGGTTCAATTCACTTGGACACCTCCACCTGGTGGGTCAAGTGTGGAATTTTTCAGATCCCCTAGATAAACATATGTGCAGACCTGTTAGTGGTTAACTCCTCAGTCATTGGATGTCTGTGGTTAACCCCTCAGTCATTGGATGTCTGTGGTTAACCCCTTAAGTCATTGGATGTCTGTGGTTAACCCTCAGTCATTGGATGTCTGTGGTTAACCCCTCAGTCATTGGATGCCTGTGGTTAACCCCTTCAGTCATTGGATGTCTGTGGTTAATCCCTTAGTCATTGGATGTCTGTGGTTAACCTCTCAGTCATTGGATGTCTGTGGTTAACCCCTCAGTCATCAGATGTCTTTGGTTAACCCCTAAGTCATTGGATGTCTGTGGTTAACCCCTCAGTCATTGGATGCCTGTGGTTAACCCCTCAATCATTGGATGTCTGTGGTTAACCCCTCAGTCATTGGATGTCTGTGGTTAACCCCTCAGTCATTGGATGTCTGTGGTTAATCCCTCAGTCATTGGATGTCTGTGGTTAACCCCTCAGTCATCAGATGTTTTTGGTTAACCCCTTAGTCATTGGATGTCTTTGGTTAACCCTTCAGTCATCGGATGTCTTTGGTTACTCCTCAGTCATTGGATGTCTGTAATCCCTCAGTCATTGGATGTCTTTGGGTAACCCCTCAGTCATTGGATGTCTTTGGTTAACCCCTAAGTCATTGGATGTCTGTGGTTAACCCCTCAGTCATTGGATGTCTGTGGTTAACCCCTCAGTCAGTGGATGTCTGTGGTTAACCCCTCAGTCATCGGATGTCTTTGGTTAACCCCTCAGTCATTGGATGTGTGTAATCCCTCAGTCATTGGATGTCTGTGGTTAACCCCTCAGTCATCAGATGTCTGTGGTTAACCCCACTGTCACTTGATGTCTGTGGTTAACCCCTCAATCAGTGGATGTCTGTGGTTAACCCCTCAGTCAGTGGATGTCTGTGGTTAACCCCTCAGTCATTGGATATCTGTGGTTAACCACTCAGTCACTTGATGTCTGTGGTTAACCTCAGTCACTTGATGTCTTTTTTCTACTACGTCCATGTAAAAATTAGGTCCTGTTTTCGATATCATTTGTTGATTTTACAACAAAACCAAGGAAAATCAAAAAAGAAAATATAAAGACAAAATGTCAAGTAGATGACAGACAAGCCTACAAAAGAATGATATAGATAATGGGGAGCTCATACAGGCAAATGGACCAGTAAGGTAGAAAATGATATGAAGACATGACAGATAGCAAAGAAACAAGACAGAAAGAAAGTAAATTTTTTGCAGAGAATTTCCAGAAGGTGGGGATACTATTTATACTGAAAGAGACCCCCGGCATCCCCACGGGGGTACCTTAGGCATGTAGTGCAGGTGGTGATTGTTTCATTCTGTGTAGAACTCTCCGGATCTGTTGCCTGGGGATGGCAAGAGGAGAGAAGCAGTCACAATATGTAGAACGAACCATCTACTGAAGATGGCAGAACTCCCCCCACAAAGGGCAGAGATATCATCCTCTTTAAAGTTTCTAAACAAACAAACAAACAAAAAATAAAAAAGGAATGAAAATAAAAAGAATAATAAATGCGCCCACTCTCCTGATACTCTCAGACAAAACTATCGTCAGAACGCGTATTTAATACAACCAGGCAAATGCGCGTGAAATACGTATTAAATACGTGTTCTGATTCTTTTTTGTGCGCTTTTATTTCTTCTTCTTCTTCTTCTTCTGGTTCCTGTTTGCTTGAACGCGGGCAGTCACACTTGTTTTAGAAAACTATTGTCAGTTGCATCATCCTAGATGGACAAAGACCTCCATGCCGCTCCGTCAGCTTCCGGTTTTCTGTCCTGGTCAAATTGGCAAGGGACATAATTCTGGACTTCCGTTCTACAAAGCGTTCTGACAGGTTGACTTCCTGTTCCTTAAATCTCGCCGTGATCATGTTACGCACGGTGTGAGGTCTTAGAGTTATGGTTCCGGTGAAAATTATGGTCGGTGTTGCCAGCGATGGGAACTGGGCCGGTTCAGTGCATAGTGCCAGCCTCCACTGTCTCTGTCACTCGGTGGGCCTGGCTCAGGAAACGTTAGATTTCAATGATTCTTTGCACTTCAAAGAAAGTGGGCTAATTGTCAGGAAGTGCATTATCACCACAATGTTGGAGAAGGAACAGACGCATTGGTTTAACTTGTCTGATATTACGAAGACGTGGGTGTTTATATATATATGTGCGTGTGTGTGTGTGTGTGCGTGTGTGTGTGTGTGTGAGTGCGGGTGTGTGTGTGTGTGTGTGTGTGAGTGTGTGTGTGTGTGAGTGTGTGTGTGTGTGTGTGTGTGTGCGTGTGTGTGTGTGTGTGTGTGTGTGTGTGTGTGTGTGTGTGTAAGTGTGTGTGTGTGTGTAAGTGTGCGCGCGCGCGCGCGCGTGTGTGTGTGTGTGTGTGTGTGTGTGTGTGTAAGTGTGTGTGTGTGTGTGTATGTGTGTGTGTGTATAAGTGTGTGTGTGTGTGTGTGTGTGGGTGTGTGGGTGTATGGGTGTGTGTGTGTGTGTGTGGGTGGGTGGGTGTGTGGGTGGGTGTGTGGGTGTGTGTGCACGCGCGTGGGCACGCGAATATTTGTGTGCTACGCAGTTTTAATTTTGATATGATCTGTGTTTAATTCAGAACAACCTAACCGATCAGAGGAAATGATTATCCGGTATCTTCGTTCTTTGTGCGCAGATTCTACCGTTGTAGCGATGAAAAGAACTTCCAAACAGAACATATTTATTGAAAGAAAACGTTTGATCTGTTGAGGCATCACCTTTTACATCGTTTAAATTACAAACCATGATATCCGCAGAGCCTATTGGAGACTTAATTACACAAAATTCATAATTTCAAGCGCATGGCCCATTTCCATTCTACAATAGCCAACATTTCACATCTAAACAGAAATCATATCGCATAAGCAGACATATATCGAATGATCAAGCCATACCAACAATTTCTCCATTTCCTGTAAGGCGACCGATTGTACAAACCAAACTTCTGACACACAAGTGTTAACAAAGCAGAGTGGCTTGTATATTTCACTACTGTTCTGGTTCCCTGTTTCCAGTAAATGTACCCTGATTAAATGGTGTATATCAGGCAGATTAATCCTGGTCAAATCCCTGAAAATCCCTAAGAATGTGTTCAATGGTGACCTGCTGAAGAGGCAAAAGCAGTTGGAGATCTAAATTTCTACTGCAGGACAGACATAAAAAAAAATGTTGATAAGCTGATAGAGGTAAGCAGATTATAAAAAAAAAACTGAAATCTTGCAGTTACAGCAAATGTGGAGAAGATGAAGGGCATCTGGAATGATTATTTTACTGATAGGAAATCGAAATGTATGTACAAACCACAATTCAGCGGCAAGGAACGGCCATTTTTAGATAAAACACAGTAGGTAGGACCTCAGGACCTGGCCAGCCCATGGGTTTATGTGCAAGCTTGAGGCTTGTGCCGTGATCATATAGCACCTGTGGCATTAGTGTGTATGGAATTCCTTCCGACCGCGGTGACATCGTCTTGAAAAACTGAAACTGAAAACTCAACACATGAGGGACTAATGAAACCAGAACGCAAGACAGAATGACCCTTTGCAATGCATCGCCAATGGAAAAACATGTACCAACAGGATGTGTAGAAGACCCATGCCAGGCCATACATGCCTATTCATCCGTCAGATCCACGAGACATTTCATCATCATCAAATATGTTTCGAATAATAATAATTACAAAATTTATGTAGCGCAAAATCTTGATAAAAATCAAATCTAAGCGCAGAACAGACACACACGCACGCACGCACACACATGCACGCGCGCGCGCACACACACACACACACACACACACACACACACACACACACACACACACACACACACACACACATGGCTATAAATGGGGAGAAAGAATAAAAGCAATGGAAAATTATAGAGAGCATATTACGTACAATGATATATTACAATGTGATTCCCCTCCGAGTGGAGACAGGCTGCAGAGGGGGTTGAGTGAGGTCAGGATTTTATGCAGAGGAGAAAAGGTGAGGTTTGAGAGCGGACTTGAAGGAGACGAAAGTAGGTTGCTGACGGACTGAGAGAGGAAGTTTGTTCCAGGAGAGTGGACCAGAAACAGAGAAGGCTCGTGGACCATAGGTATTGAGCTTAGTGCGTGGAAAGCGAAAAGTCAGAGGATCGGATGCAGAGCGGAGGGTACGTGAGGGAAGATAGATCTCAAGTACGCTTGACAGGTAATCGGGGGCTGCGATATTGAGGCTTTTGTAGCAGTTTGTTCCTACCATCTGATGCCTTTCCTTTCAGTTGGGTTGGATTAGTCTCTTTCAGTCCTTTGGGACCATGGAGTTGCACGAATAGCCATCTTCATGGCACCAGTCTGGATATAGTGATGTGGAGAACATATTGTTGTGCATATAGCAGGCTTCCCTTATCCACGACAGTTGTGGGTCAAACAGATAGGTGAACGGCAAATGCAGCATTGAACCGGTGAAGGGAGATTTTGAGAATTACATTATCTGTAATTTTCCATGCACCGTTATTGTGGCAATATTCTTGCTTTGAACATTCTAGAGAATGAAAGCAACAGTGCTTCGCTTCAGAACAATAGATAACTCCTTTCATACTGTTTTTGTTTGGTAAATTGTTTAAGTATTGATCGGGTCCAAATAATAAAACTTGCAGATTTTGGCTTGCCAAGTAATCTTTTAACGATGCCATTTGCTCAATGTTTAATTCAGAACCTGATCTTTTATTATTAGCATTATTACCTTTTTCATACGAAAACTTTGAATTGAGAGAGTAGAGAACGCTTTGATCTGTTTCCTTTTATTATTCTTGTATATGTTCATTCTTTTATGTCCACCAGAATTGTCCTACTTCATTTGAAATCAAGAAACACACACACACACACACACACACATACACATACACACACACACATACACACACACACACACACATACATACATACATACATACATACATACATACATACATACACATATACACATATACACATACACACAAACACACACACATACAAACACACACACATACACACACAAACACAAATATACACACACACACAAACACACACACACATACACACACACACACACACACACACACACACACACACACACACACGCACATATACATCACATCATATCACATCACATCACACCACATCAACTGGTGATAAAGAATACAACCCACAACTACGTCACACTAAGCCCACAATTCAAAGAGTCAGGAAAACCATCACGTGACATTGCTGCTGACCATTCCCATTTTCTCACTTCATTTCCGGCAAGCGGTGCCATTGAGGCAATAAATTGGAACAGAGTTAAAACACAGATTTTAAATCACAGACTTTAACATACAGGCCCACGATTGTTGCAGTGTGGTGAATGAAGGCAAGCAAATGGCCATTTCGTCTGTAGGATATGAGCGATTAAGGGGAAATGGGCGTTGGGACTGCCAGAAAAACCTGTGTCAATCCATAGCAGAACATATTTCTGTCTTTTTCTTCTAGTTGATAGTGTCTTTTTTGATTTTCGTTTTGTTTTGTTTTGTTTTTACAACAAAACATTCCTTTCAAGTCATTTTATCGACACTTTATTTCGCAATTTCAGTTGAGATGGAGATGTAATTTAAGTGTGGGAGTAGTTTATGAGCTTGAGCATTGAAGCCTTTCTTGATATCTTTAATTCTGTGCGCAGGACGTGAAGTTCCACAATACAATGGTCAACAACACGACATTTTTAATTACCATCTATGTTCAACTGCGTTTTGTCATATTTGAGTCACAGGTGTGTTGGTATAAGTAGTCAAAAATTCAGCGGTATTTGTTGCCTATCTGGTATCCTAATCCATTACAGTCACTGAGTTGGCAGATTGGGGTGAAGCGCATACGGAAATTTACGACGAATCAGTCTTGAACAAAATCCAATCTTCAATGTCCAGTTCTGTCACTTCTGGATGACTTTAGCCAAACTTTGCACTTTAGCAGGAACTCGTGAATGTGTGTTGAAATGAACTGATCTAGAGAATTATCTTCGCAGTGACAAAAACACTGAAAATGGATCATGGAATATTTCAACTGTTTTTTGGGTGGAACTTTTCCAAAATGGGCATTTTCCTTTTTTCCATTTTTTTTTCTTTTCTTTTCTTTTCTTTTCTTTTCATTTCTTTTCTTTTCTTTTCTTTTCGTTTCGTTTCGTTTCTTTTCCTTTCTTTTCTTTTCGTTTCGTTTCTTTTCTTTTCCTTTCTTTTCTTCTCTTTTCGTTTCGTTTCGTTTCTTTTCTTCTCTTTTCTTTTTTTTTCTTTTCTTTTCTTTGCTTTGGTTTTATTTTATTTCTCTCGTATAAGTCTTCAGCTGTAAGATTTCTCTTGAAAAGTCACGTATAGATTTAAAATCTCTCATGAATTTGAACACTATTCCTAGTGTTACCTTATCAAAAAGAGATTTCTTTTCCAGATGACAAGACACCTGTAGACAGACGCAGTAGTCAAGTGGATAAAGTTAACATCCAATCGTAATGTCCTGGGTTCAATTCACTTGGACACCTCCACCTGGTGGGTCAAGTGTGGAATTTTTCAGATCCCCTAGATAAACATATGTGCAGACCTGTTAGTGGTTAACTTCTCAGTCATTGGATGTCTGTGGTTAACCCCTCAGTCATTGGATGTCTGTGGTTAACCCCTCAGTCATTGGATGTCTGTAACCCCTCAGTCATTGGATGTCTGTAACCCCTAGGTCATTGGATGTATGTGGTTAACCCCTCAGTCATTTGATGCGTGTGGTTAATCCCTCAGTCACTGGATGTCTGTGGTTAACCCCTCAGTCACTGGATGTCTGTGGTTAACCCCACAGTCATTGGATGTCTGTAACCCCTCAGTCATTGAATGTATGTGGTTAACCTCTCAGTCATTGGATGTCTTTGGTTAACCCCTCAGTCATTGGATCTTTGGTTAACCCCTCAGTCATTGGATGCGTGTGGTTAACCCCTCAGTCATTGGATGTCTGTGGTTAACCCCTCAGTCAGTGGATGTCTGTAGTTAACCCCTCAGTGATTGGATGTCTGTGGTTATCCCCTCAATCATTGGATGTCTGTGGTTAACCCCTCAGTCATTGGATGTCTGTGGTTAACCTCTCAGTCAGTGGATGTCTGTGGTTAACCCCTCAGTCATTGGATGTCTTTGGTAAACCCCTCAATCATTGGATGTCTGTGGTAACCCCTCAGTCATTGGATGTCTGTGGTAACCCTTCAATCATTGGATGTCTGTGGTAACCCTTCAATCATTGGATGTCTGTGGTAACCCTTCAATCATTGAATGTCTGTGGTAACCCTTCAATCATTGGATGTCTGTGGTAACCCTTCAATCATTGAATGTCTGTGGTAACCCTTCAATCATTGGATGTCTGTGGTAACCCTTCAATCATTGAATGTCTGTGGTTAACCCCTCAGTCATTGGATGTCTGTGGTAACCGCTCAGTCATTGGATGTCTGTAACCCCTCAGTCATTGGATGTCTGTGGTTAACCCCTCAATCATTGAATGTCTGTGGTTAACCCCTCAGTCATTAGATGTCTGTGGTTAACCCCTCAATCGTTGGATGTCTGTGGTAACCCCTCAGTCATTGGACGTCTGTGGTTAACCCCTCAGACATTGGATGTCTGTGGTTAACCCCTCAGTCATTGGATGCCTGTGGTTAACCCCTCAGTCGCTGGATGTCTTTGGTTAACCCCTCAGTCATTGGATGTCCGTGGTTAACCACTCAGTCGCTTGATGTCTTTCTTCTACTACGTCCATGTAAAAATTAGGTCCTGTTTTAGATATCATTTGTTGTTTTTACAACAAAACCAAGGAACATAAAAAAATAAAATAAAAAAGACAAAATGTCACGTATATGATAGACAAGCCTTCAAAAGAACGATAGTAGATAATGGGGAGCACATACAGGTGAATGGACCAGTAAGGCAGAAAATGATAGGAAGAAATAACAGAAAGCAAAGAAACAAGACAGAAAGAAAGGAAATTTCTTGCAGAGAATTTCCAGAAGGTGGGGATACTATTCATACTGAAAGAGCCCCCAGCATCCCCACGGGGGTACCTTAGGCACGTAATGTGGGTGGTGATTGTTTCGTTCTGCGTAGAACTCGCCGGATCTGCTGCCTGGGGATGGCAAGAGGAGAGAAGCAGAACCATCTACTGAACGAACCATCTACCGAAGATGCAGAACTCCCACCACAAAGTGCAGATATATCATCCTTTTTAGTGTTTCTAAACAAAAATAATAAACAACCAAAAAATAAAAAGCAATGAAAAAAAAGAATAATAAATGTACCCACTCCCCTGATACTCTCAGACAAAACTATCATCAGAACGCGTATTTTAATACAACCAGACAAATGCGCGTGAAATACGTATTTAATACGTGTTCTGATTCTATTTTCGTTTTTTTTTTCTGGTTCCTGTTTGCTTGAACGCAGGCAGTCACACTTGTTTTAGAAAACTATTGTCAGTTGCAGCATCCCAGATGGACAAAGACCTGCTTGCCGTTCCGTCAGCTTCCGGTTTTCTGTCCTGGTCAAATTGGCAAGGGACATAATTCTGGACTTCCGTTCTACAAAGCGTTCTGACAGGTTGACTTCCTGTTCCTTAAATCTCGCCGTGATCACTTTACGCACGGTGTGAGTTCTTAGAGTTATGGTTCCGGTGCAGATTATGGTCGATGTTACCAGCGATGGGAACTGGGCCGGTTCAGTGCATAGTGCCAGCCTCCCCTGTTTCTGTCACTCGGTGGGCCTGGCTCAGGAAACGTTAGATTTCAATGATTCTTTACACTTCAAAGAAAGTGGGCTAATTGTCAGGAAGTGCATTATTACCACAATGTTGGAGAAGGAACAGACGCATTGGTTTAACTTGTCTGATATTACGAATACGTGGGTGTATATATATATATATATATATATATTATATTGTGTTGTGTGTTGTGTGTGTGTTGTGTGTGTGTGTGTGTGTGTGTGTGTGTGTGTGTGTGCGTGTGTGTAATTGTGTGTGTGTGTGTGTGTGTGTAGTGTGTGTGTGTGTGTGTGTGTGTGTGTAAGTGTGGTGTGTGTTGGGTGTGGGTGTGGTGTGTGAGTGTGTGTGTGTGAGTGTGTGTGTGTGTGAGTGTGTGTGTGTGTGTGTGGGTGGGTGTGTCGGTGTGTGGGTGTGTGTGCGCGCGCGCGGGCACGCGCATGTTTGTGTGCTACGCAGTTTTAATTTTGATATGATCAGTGTTTAATTCAGAACAACCTAACCGATCAGAGGAAATGATTATCTGGTATCTTCGTTCGTTGTGTGCAGATTCTACCGTTGTAGCGATGAAAAGAACTTCCAAACAGAACATATTTATTGAAAGAAAATGTTTGATCTGTTGAGGCATCACCTTTTGCTTCGTTTAAATTACAAACCATGATATCCACAGAACCTATTGAAGACTTAATTACACAAAATTCATAATTTCAAGCGCATGGCCCATTTCCATTCTACAATAGCCAACATTGCACATCTAAACAGAAATCATCCGACATAAGCAGACAGATATCGAACGATCAAGCCATACCAACAGTCTGTCCTTTTCCAGTAAGGCGACTGATTTTTCAAACCAAACTTCTGACACATAAGTGTTAACAAAGCAGAGTGGCTTGTATATTTCTCTACTGTTTCTGGTTCCCTGTTTCCAGTAAATGTACCCTGATTAAATGGTGTATATCAGGCAGATTAATCCTGGTCAAATCCCTGAAAATCCCTAAGAATGTGTTCAATGGTGATCCTGCTGAAGAGGCAAAAGCAGTTGGAGATCTAAATTTCTACTGCAGGACAGACATAAAAAAAATGTTGATAAGCTGATAGAGGTAAGCAGATTATAAAAAGAACTGAAATCTTGCAGTTACAGCAAATGTGGAGAAGATGAAGGGCATCTGGAATGATTATTTTACTGATAGAAAATCGAAATGTATGTACAAACCACAATTCAGCGGCAAGGAACGGCCATTTTTAGATAAAACACAGTAGGTAGGACCTCAGGACCTGGCCAGCTCATGGGTTTATGTGCAAGCTTAAGGCTTGTGCCGTGATCATATAGCACCTGTGGCATTAGTGTATATGGAATTCCTTCCGACCGCGGTGACATCGTCTTGAAAAACTGAAACTGAAAACTCAACACATGAGGGACTAATGAAACCAGAACGCAAGACAGAATGACCCTTTGCAATGCATCGCCAATGGAAAAACATGTACCAACAGGATGGTAGAAGACCCATGCCAGGCCATACATGCCTATTCATCCGTCAGATCCACGAGACATTTCATCATCATCAAATATGTTTCGAATAATAATAATTACAAAATTTATGTAGCGCAAAATCTTGATAAAAATCAAATCTAAGCGCAGAACAGACACACACGCACGCACGCACACACATGCACGCGCGCGCGCGCACACACACACACACACACACACACACACACACACACACACACACACACACACACACATGGCTATAAATGGGGAGAAAGAATAAAAGCAATGGAAAATTATAGAGAGCATATTACGTACAATGATATATTACAATGTGATTCCCCTCCGAGTGGAGACAGGCTGCAGAGGGGGTTGAGTGAGGTCAGGATTTTATGCAGAGGAGAAAAGGTGAAGTTTGAGAGCGGACTTGAAGGAGACGAAAGTAGGTTGCTGACGGACTGAGAGAGGAAGTTTGTTCCAAGAGAGTGGACCAGAAACAGAGAAGGCTCGTGGACCATAGGTATTGAGCTTAGTGCGTGGAAAGTGAAAAGTCAGAGGATCGGATGCAGAGCGGAGGGTACGTGAGGGAAGATAGATCTCAAGTAGCTTGACAGGTAATCGAGGGCTGTGTTATTGAGGCTTTTGTAGCAGTTTCTTCCTACCATCTGATGCCTTTCCTTTCAGTTGTGTTGGATTAGTCTCTTTCAGTCCTTTGCGACCATGGAGTTGCATGAATAGCCGTCTTCATGGCACCAGTCTGGATATAGTGATGTGGAGAACATGCTGTTGTGCATGTAGCAGGCTTCCCTATCCACGACAGTTGTGGGTCTAAGAGATAGGTGAACGGCAATGCAGCATTGAACCGGTGAAGGGATATTTTGAGAATTACATTATCTATAATTTTCCATGCACCGTTATTGTGGCAATATTCTTGCTTTGAACATTCTAGAGAATGAAAGCAACAGTGCTTCGCTTCAGAACAATAGATAACTCCTTTCATACTGTTTTTGTTTGGTAAATTGTTTAAGTATTGATCGGGTCCAAATAATAAAACTTGCAGATTTTGGCTTGCCAAGTAATCTTTTAACGATGCATTTGCTCAATGTTTAATTCAGAACCTGATCTTTTATTATTAGCATTATTACCTTTTTCATACGAAAACTTTGAATTGAGAGAGTAGAGAACGCTTTGATCTGTTTTCTTTTATTATTCTTGTATATGTTCATTCTTTTATGTCCACTAATATTGTCCTACTTCATTTGAAATCAAGTGAAACACACACACACATACATACATACATACATACATACATACATACATACATACATACATACATGCATACATACATACATACATACATACATACATACATACACACATACACATACACACAAAAACACACACACACATACACACACACACACACACACACACAAAACACACACACACACACACACGCACGCACATATACATCACATCATATCACATCACATCACACCACATCAACTGGTGATAAAGAATACAACCCACAACTACGTCACACTAAGCCCACAATTCAAAGCGTCAGGAAAACCATCACGTGACATTGCTGCTGACCATTCCCATTTTCTCACTTCATTTCCGGCAAGCGGTGCCATTGAGGCAATAAATTGGAACAGAGTTAAAACACAGATTTTAAATCACAGACTTTAACACACAGGCCCACGATTGTTGCAGTGTGGTGAATGAAGGCAAGCAAATGGCCATTTTATCTGTAGGAGATGAGCGATTAAGGAGAAATGGGCGTTGGGACTGCCAGAAAAACCTGTGTCAATCCATAGCAGCACATATTTCTTGTATTTTTCTTCCAGTTGATAGTGTCTTTTTTAAATTTTTGTTTCGTTTTGTTTTGTTTTTACAACAAAACATTCCTTTCAAGTCATTTTATCGACACTTTATTTCGCAATTTCAGTTGAGATGGAGATGTAATTTAAGTGTGGGAGTAGTTTATGAGCTTGAGCTCTGAAGCCTTTCTTGATATCTTTAATTCTGTGTGCAGGACGTGAAGTTCCACAATACAATGGTCAACAACACGACATTAATTATTACCATCTATGTTCCACTGCGTTTTGTCAAATTTGAGCCACAGGTCTGTTGGTATAAGTAGTCAAAAATTCAGCGGTATTTGTTGCCCATTTGGTGGCCTAATCCATCACAATCACTGAGTTGGCAGATTAGGGTGGAGCGCATATGGAAATTTACGAGGGCGACGAATCAGTCTTGAACAAAATCCAAACTTCAATCTCCAGTTCTGTTGTTTCTGAATGACTTTAGCCAGACTTTGCGCTTTAGTAGGAACTCGTGAATGTGTGTTTAAATGAACTGATCTAGAGAATTATCTTCGCAGTGACAAAAACAATGAAAATGAATCATGGAATATTTCAATTGTTTTTTTGATGGAACTTTTCCAAAATGGAAATTTTTCTTTTCTTTTCTTTTCTTTTCTTTCTTTCCTTTTCTTTTCTTTTCTTTTCGTTTCGTTTCGTTTCTTTTCTTTTTCTTTCTTTTCGTTTCGTTTCGTTTCTTTTCTTTTTCTTTCTTTTCGTTTCGTTTCTTTTTCTTTCGTTTCTTTTCTTTACTTTTCGTTTCGTTTCTTTTCTTTTCCTTTCTTTTCTTTTCTTTTCTTTTCGTTTCGTTTCTTTTCTTTTCCTTTCTTTTCTTTTCTTTTCTTTTCTTTTCTTTTTTTTTCTCCCTTGTTTTCTTTTCTTTGCTTTGCTTTTATTTTGTTTCTCTCGTATAATTCTTCAGCTGTAAGATTTCTCTTGAAAAATCACGTTTAGATTGAAAATCTCTCATGAATTTGAACACTATTCCTAGTGTTACCTTATCAAAAAGAGATTTCTTTTCCAGATGACAAGACACCTGTAGACGGATGCAGTAGTCAAGTGGATAAAGTTAACATTCAATCTTAATGTCCTGGGTACTATTCACATGGACACCTCCACCTTGTGGGTCAAGGGTCGAATTGTTCAGATCCCCCAGACAAACATATGTGCAGACCTGTTAGTGGTTAACCCCTTAGTCAATGGATGTCTGTGGTAAACCCCTTCAGTCATTGGATGTCTGTGGTTAACGCCTCAGTCAATGGATGTCTGTGGTTAACCCCTTCAGTCATTGGATGTCTGTGGTTAATCCCTCAGTCATTGGATGTCTGTGGTTAACCCCTCAGTTATTGGATGTCTGTGGTTAACCCCTCACACATTGGATGTCTGTGGTAAACCCCTCAGTCATTGGATGTATTTGGTTAACCCCTTCAGTTACTGGATGTCTGTGGTTAACCCCTCAGTCATTGGATGTCTGTGGTTAACCCCTCAGTCATTGGATGTCTGTGGTTAACCCCTCAATCATTGGATGTCTGTGGTTAACCCCTCAGTCATTGGATGTCTTTGATTAACCCCTCAATCATTGGATGTCTGTGGTTAACCCCTCAGTCATTGGATGTCTTTGATTAACCCCTCCGTCATTGGATGTCTGTGGTTAACTCCTCAGTCATTGGATGTCTGTGGTTAACCACTCAGTCATTGGATGTCTGTGGTTAACCCCTCAGTCATTGGATGTCTGAGGTTAATCTCTCAGTCAATAGATATCTGTTGTTAACCTCTCAGTCACTGGATGTCTGTGGTTAACCCCTCAGTCATTGGATGTCTGTGGTTAACCACTCAGTCACTGAATGTATGTGGTTAACCCCTCAGTCATTTGATGTCTATGGTTAACCTCTCAGTCATTGGATGTCTGTGGTTAACCCCTCAGTCATTGTATGTCTGTGGTTAACCCCTCAGTCATTGGATGTCTGTGGTTAACCCCTGAGTCATTGGATGTCTGTGGTTAACCCCTCAGTCATTGGACGTCTGTGGTTAACCCAGGGTCATTGGATGTCTGTGGTTAACCCCTCAGTCATTGGATGTCTGTGGTTAACCATCGGTCATTGGATGTCTGTGGTTAACCCCTCATTCATTGGATGTCTGTGGTTAACCCATCAGTCATTGGATGTCTGTGGGTAACCCCGAGTCATTGGATGTCTGTGGTTAACCCCTCAGTCATTGGATGTCTGTAACCCCTCAGTCATTGGATGTCTGTGGTTAACTCCTCAGTCATTGGATGTCTGTGGTTAACCCCGAGTCATTGGACGTCTGTGGTTAACCCCTCAGTCATTGGATGTCTGTGGTTAACCCCTCAGTCATTGGATATCTGTGGTTAACCCCTCAGTCATTGGATGTCTGTGGTTAACCCCTCTGTCACTGGATGTCTGTGGTTAACCCCTCAGTCATTGGATGTCTGTGGTTAACCCCTCAGTCATTGGATGTCTGTGGTTAACCCCTCAATCATTGGATGTCTGTGATTAACCCCTCAATCTTTGGATGTCTGTGGTTAACCCCTCAGTCATTGGATGTCTGTGGTTAACCC
>CM060313.1:61720316-61722816 GCA_030674185.1 Monoplex corrugatus
GAAATGATTATCCGGTATCTTCGTTCGTTGTGTGCAGATTCTACCGTTGTAGCGATGAAAAGAACTTCCAAACAGAACATATTTATTGAAAGAAAATGTTTGATCTGTTGAGGCATCACCTTTTACATCGTTTAAATTACAAACCATGATATCCACAGAACCTATTGAAGACTTAATTACACAAATTTCTTAATTTCAAACGTATGGCCCATTTCCATTCTACAATAGCCAACATTTCACATCTAAACAGAAATCATCCGACATAAGCAGACAGATATCGAATGATCAAGCAACACCAAGAATCTCTCTTTTTCCTGTAAGGCGACCGATTGTACAAACCAAACTTCTGACACACAAGTGTTAACAAAGCAGAGTGGCTTGTATATTTCCCTACGTTTTTTTGGTTCCCTGTTTCTTGTAAATGTACCCTGATTAAATGGTGTATATCAGGCAGATTAATCCTGGTCAAATCTCTGAAAATCCCTAAGAATGTGTTCAATGGTGATCCTGTTGAAGAGGCAAAACCAGTTGGAGATCTAAATTTCTACTGCAGGACAGACATAAAAAAAATGTTGATAAGCTGATAGAGGTAAGCAGATTATTAAAAAAACCTGAAATCTTGCAGTTTCAGCGAATGTGGGGAAGATGAAGGGCATCTGGAATGATTATTTTACTGATAGGAAATCGAAATGTATGTACAAACCTTTTTTTTACCACAAGATATTTACAGAAAACCGATACAAACCCGTTTTACCACAAGGCATTTAAGTAAATCGCATGGACTTTTTATTTTCTTGCTTGTTTAGTTGCACCATACAGGTAGATGTCCTCTGGTCCAACACTACATGGCAGGCAGACTGATCCTGGTCAAAACTTCATGAACCTCCTCTAGGGTGAACTTTCACAAAGAAAGACCAGGTGTGCGTCATGACGTCCACTTCGGGAGACGTTAGCAGGAGATAAAGAACGGCGTCTGACGTAGATGCCAACACCTTGAAAAGCACATTACTGAACAGGAATCCTGAAGTATTGCGGTGCGATGAAAATTGTAGAAGATAGAAAAACGTGACGATGAACTGGCTGACAGAAGAACCAGATTGTCTTTTCTTTTCTTTTCTCCTTTTTTTTTTTAAATCCCTCTGCTTGTACAGTCTTGGGTTTGGCCGGGAAACCGTTGGCAGTCAGCAGCGAGCTTGATGGCCTGAAGTGGAAAAATGCCACCTAATGTCAAGGTTACTTTCAAGCCATGATCCAGGTCTTCCTTGGTTTGTCTCTCGCTTTAAATCCAGTGTTTTTTGTTGTTCTGTTGTTGTGTGTGTGCTGGCAAGATCTTAAAATGGGGAAGAAATGGGTGGAGAAGGGATCCATGAAACACTAAGCTGACACCATCAGATCGACGGAAGCAGTAAGATAGGCAGTGAACAGGCTAGTATTTATCTTGCGGGCTGGGATTGAACTCAAGATGTCAGATCTTGAGTCCACGGCTCTATAAAAAAAAATTAAAAAAACAAAAAAAACGACCAGTCTATGCTACCACAATCAATTTCCAAGATACACAGAAATTACTAGCTAGCTAAATGCAACTGTTGCATAACTGTGACCATAAAGAATGAGCCACGCATGTTATAGATGTCTACAAGTTACCTTGAAAATGTAACTTGAGGTTTTGGTATGGGCACATTTATTGGTCATTTTCAAAGCCAAGTTACCATTTCTGATATGTTTTAACACGACAGGTCGATTTTCTTGCAGACATATCTGGGACACATGTGGTCTGATCTGAATCAGTCTCCTCGTTTTAAATTAAAAGAAAGAAGAGAAGAAGCAGGAGGAAGAAGAAGCATTGGTAGCAGAAGAGGAGGGATAGGACAAACTGTACGAAGACGAAAAGAAAACTTAAAACTAACGAACCACCAATACTGCCGATTTTCTCTCCTAAAACCTCCTCCTTTTTTCTCTTCTTCCCAGGAGACGTCAAGGTCAAAGGGCAGGCAAGGAGTGTGAAATTGTCTCCCCTGGTTACGAAACGGTGAGCGAGTATTTCTGTCTCTTGCGCGTCGTATGCTATCCATTCCGCTGTATGGGATGGATATTTTGGTCAGGGGCTGACGGAATATCTCTCTCTCTCCATTTCTCTCTCTCTCTCTCTCTCTCTCTCTCTCTCTCTCCATTTCTCTCTCTCTCTCTCTCTCTCTCTCTCTCTCTCTCCATCTCTCTCTCCATTTCTCTATCTTTCTCTCTCTCCATTTCTCTCTCTCTCTCACTCTAATTAAAATACAAATTCCCTCCGCAGGCCAAGCATCCCGTCAAGCCTGAACACTGAGACATCCAGCAGAGTAGTAGTCCTGAGTGTCCCTGTTGTAAGTGCTGCAAAATGTGGACTACCAACTGATAGTACATTTGCCCGAAAGAAAAGACTAATTTTCAAGTTTTGAAGAAGTGTGGCTAGCCAAGCATAGAGTTTCTACTCATTGGACACTATTTTCGTTGGACAGGCCAC
>CM060313.1:61727816-61735316 GCA_030674185.1 Monoplex corrugatus
TCTGTCCCAGCAGCTGACATATACTCCCAGCCCTTATCTTGGAACTGAACGTCTAGTCCTTCGGAAGGGGACTAAAAACGAGTCGGACCTGTGTGCTTTCTTGCTGGCACAACTTCACTGGCTCCCTGTATCAAAGCGCATACAGTACAAACTAGACACCATGTGCTACAAAAGCCTCAATAACGCAGCCCCCGATTACCTGTCAAGCCTACTTGAGATCTATCTTCCCTCACGTACCCTCCGCTCTGCCTCCGATCCTCTGACTTTTCGCTTTCCACGCACTAAGCTCAATACCTATGGTCCACGAGCCTTCTCTGTTTCTGGTCCACTTTCCTGGAACAAACTTCCTCTCTCAGTCCGTCAGCAACCTACTTTTGTCTCCTTCAAGTCCGCTCTCAAAACTCACCTTTTCTCCTCTGCATAAAATCCTGACCTCACTCAATCCCCTCTGCAGCCTGTCTCCACTCGGAGGGGAATCGCATTGTAATATATAATTGTATATAATATGCTCTCTATAATTTTCCATTGCTTTTATTCTTTCTCCCCATTTGTAGCCGTGTGCGTGTATGTGTGTGTGTGTGTGTGTGTGTGTGTATGTGTGTGTATGTGTGTGTGTGTGTGTGCGTGCGTGAGTGCGTGTGTGTGCGTGCATGCGTGCGTGTGTGTCTGTTTTAGCGCTTAGATTTGATTTTATCAAGATTTTTCGCTATATAAATAAAATATTGTTGTATTGTAAAGATCCCACGGTAGTTGAAAGTCGTGAAGAGCAGGGCATTGCCCGGCTGCCTTGGTATAAAACATTGGAGAGAAAGGTTGATTCATTCCCCAGGTCACACCCCTTGAAGACCAATTAGCTTTCTTGCCTTTCTGAAGTTTTGGTTACAAAAAAATGTGAATATGAATATGAATTTGAAGCAAGGGAGAGGGGCCCGGGATGGGTGCCGCCCTCGTGGTACTGGTTCCGGGAAAAGTTGAGGTCTCTTCCACATCACTCCCCTACGACCCCAGGAATGTGGAACTATCTATTTAGGACCTCAGAACCTGGCCAGCTCAGGGGTTTATACGCAGGTTTAAGGCTTGTGCCATGATCGTTCTGGATCTTCTCCATCACATGGCACCTGTGACGTTTGTGCACATGGAATTCATTCCGAGCGCGGAGACGTCATCTTGAGAAACTGAGGAGAGAGAGAGAGAGAGAGAGAGAGAGAGAGAGGACAGACAGAGAGAGAAACAGAGAGAGACAGAGAGAGACAGAGAGAGACAGAGAGAGAAAATTGAAATATCTTGCAACTCCTGATTGTAAGCTTGGTATGTCAACCCATCTCTTTCAATTTCACAACATCCTACATGGTTTATGTGCAGGAGACTGGTTCATAATGACCTCTGCTATTTGAAGGTTTGTGTGTGTGTGTGTGCGTGCGGTGTGGGGTGTGTGTGTGTGTTGTGTGTGTGTGTGTGTGTGTGTGTGTGTGTGTGTGTGTGTGTGTGTGTGTGTGTGTGTGTGTGTGTGTGTTGTTTTGAGTTTGTTCCAGAAAGATTCGTCGCACTAGAACAATTCCATACGCGCTCCACCCAGATCTGCCAGGAATTATCTGGCAGACTTCCTGAGCCTGCGCAAAACCCTGTGCACTGGCAAGGTCTTGAATCTCTGCGGTTGTGCGTAGGTGTGTGACTGCAGGGAAATAAATAAATAAATAAACTCGAAAAAAAAGTTTAAAAACTAAAACACACGGCAATATCCGTCAAATCATATTTTCATCTAACCACATCCAAACACGTACACGTCAGACTTCGACCCAAATTCACGGCCATTCCCAATGGGGTCTCGTGTATAAATGTGCACAGACGTGGCCCATTTTGAGGGTCACACCAAAATGGAAAATCTGGGTCCCTTGAGACGCACAGAAGGCGGCGGAAGTGTACAAGAAAAATGACGGCTGTTTGTTATCAAAAGAAAGTTTGTAAGTTTCTGTCTCTTGTGCCCACGATGTTGCTGGTAGTGGGGCGTTGGTAGTGGTGGGAGTTTGTTGTAAATGTCCTTGTCGTTGTTTGGGCGTTGTTGTTCTTGTTTCGGGGCCAGAGTTTTTTGTCTTTTTTTTATATGGCATCTGTGCTGTCAGTGAATATGGAATTGATTCCGAGCGTTGGGACGCTATCTTGAGAAACTAAAAAGTGACACTAACATAGGACTTGTTGTTGTTGTTGTTGTTGTTGTTGTTGTTGTGTTGTTGTTGTTGTCCTCGGCGTTGATGTCTTCTTCTTCTTCTTCTTCTTCTTCTTCTTCTTCTTCTTCTTCTCTTGTCGTCGTTATTGGCGTCATCATTGTTATTATTGTTGTTGTTGTGGTCATTAATTTTGCTGCTGCTACTGCTATGTTGCTACTTCTCCTGTTACTGTTACTATTGTGTTACGCGGCTGCTGTTGCTGCTTCTACTTTGTTGTTGTTGTTACTGCTGTTACTCCTTCTACTTTGTTGTTGTTGTTGTTACTGCTGTTACTGCTTATGTTTTGTTGTTGTTACTGCTGTTACTGCTTTTACTTTGTTGTTGTTGTTACTGCTGTTACTGCTTATGTTTTGTTGTTGTTACTGCTGTTACTGCTTTTACTCTGTTGTTGTTGTTACTGCTGTTACTGCTTATGTTTTGTTGCTGTTACTGCTGTTACTGCTTTTACTTTGTTGTTGTTACTGCTGTTACTGCTTATGTTTTGTTGTTGTTACTGCTGTTACTGCTTCTACTTTGTTGTTGTTATGCTGTTACTGCTTGTTTGTTGTGTTATGCTGTTTACTGCTTCTACTTTTTTGTTGTTACTGCTGTTACTGCTTCTACTTGTGTTGTTACTGCTTTACTGTTCATGTTTTACTGCTTTGCTACTTTTGTTTTGTTTACTGCTGTTACTGCTTCTACTTTGTTGTTGTTACTGCTGTTATGCTCTACTACTTTGTTGTTGTTACTGCTGTTACTGCTTCTACTTTGTTGTTGTTACTGCTGTTACTGCTTCTACTTTGTTGTTGTTACTGCTGTTACTGCTTCTACTTTGTTGTTGTTACTGCTGTTACTGCTTCTACTTTGTTGTTGTTACTGCTGTTACTGCTTCTACTTTGTTGTTGTTACTGCTGTTACTGCTTCTGCTTTGTTGTTGTTACTGCTGTTACTGCTTCTACTTTGTTGTTGTTACTGCTGTTACCGCTTCTGCTTTGTTGTTGTTACTGCTCTTGTTGCTACAACTGTGTTGTTTTTACTGCTTTTACTGTTGTTACTGCTTCTACTTTGTTGTTGTTACTGCTGTTACTGCTACAACTGCTGTTGCTGCTATTCATCTGTTGCTGCTGCTACTATTACTGCTGCTACTGCTGCTACTATTACTGTTCCTGCAATTCTTATTCTTATTCTTACTTAAAGCCAAGCCAACTGCTTAGAGCTATATCAGGGCTTTAACCATTTCAATACTTCAACAGGAAAAAGTAACCAAAAATTTAATACACATATCAATGTATTTGCGCACATAATCTGAGGAGATGCCCATGGCTTTGACCACTCCATCCAATTTATGAGACAGGGGATTTAAAAAAAACATCCTGAATACAAATTTAAACATAACTAAGGACACTAAAACATATATCAAAACGGGACTAAATTACCTAAAATTGCTTCGCACATCTCATGTCCCTAAAGCCAAAAATGCACTTAATACATGTACCCAGTTATCAATCCTAAGAGAAAGTAGGTAGGACTTTATTGAACACATACAGGTGAATGGACCAGCAAGACAAAAAATGACAGGAAGAAATGACAGACGCAGAAAGCAAAAGAGCATGGCAGAAACAAAGAGAGTGACAGAAAAGAGGAAATTTCTGGCACAGAATTTTCAGAAGGTGGGGTTATTATTTATAATGAAAGATCTCCGGCATGCCCACGGGAGGTGTTGCTTCAATTACTGCTGTTGTTACTATTACTGCTGATGTTGCTACTTATCTGTTTACTTCTACTGCTATTGTTGTTC
This sequence comes from Monoplex corrugatus, assembly GCA_030674185.1. NCBI lineage: Eukaryota > Metazoa > Mollusca > Gastropoda > Littorinimorpha > Ranellidae > Monoplex > Monoplex corrugatus. The sequence continues at coordinate 61,731,819 of CM060313.1, forward strand.
AACCAAAGGACATAACTCTTGAGAGTCACGTAGAAATTATCTCCCATGTTGTGGAACTTCTCAAATGTAACACAGTTTGCGCTACCCATTCAGCTAGTATAGAAGCAGATACAAAGCACAAAAACCGTAAGCTCAGAACACTCCTTTCAAATATAAAATAGTTTGGGTAGTATAGAAGCAGATACAAAGCACTAAAACCGTAAGCTCAGAACACTCCTCATGGGAGATAATTCCTACGTGACTCTCAAGAGTTATGTCCTTTGGTTGATATAAAAATTCTCCCTGCTTCCCTCTTATTTGTTTGGTATTACTATTGTTGTTGCTACTACTGCTGCTGCTACTACTGCTATTGCTGCTACTACTACTGTGTCTGTTTCTACTGCTATTGCTGCCACTGTTGGTCTTCCTGACCGCTCTGCAGCGTGAGATATTGAGGCTGTAATTTCTTCTGCCGCCAGTGCTCTTCAACATAAAACAAAAACCAAAAAAAATTCGTCAACGTGGCTTAACCATAACGTATTTATATATTTTAAGGCTAGAGGGGGAAGACAGTAAATTGAGCATAACAGCCAAGCTGTAAAAGCTTGGGGCCAAAAAGGCGTGGACAGCGTTAGCTACTTCTGCTAATGGTTCTGTCAACACCCAGCCTCTTGTTTTCTGCTGGTTGTCTCTTGATGTAGAACTATGTGCCTTTCTACCCGCCGGTATCCATTCTTGAAGCGGCTCTCGAAGGAAACCTGGCATGAAATCGATTGTCAAATGGCGGTGTGATGTTTGCTGCTTCCTCATTGTTATCCTGCTAGTCCTTGTATTTATTTGAAAATCCGAGAGGGAATAAAACTAAAAATGCTTCGAAGGGTGTTTGGTGTTTTGCTGCTGTGTATTAGCTCGATGTCTCTTTTCTTTGTCGATATTTCTTTCTTTTGTTGTTTGTCTGTTTGTTTGTTTATTTTGTTCTGTTTGTTTGTGTGACTGATTGGCTGTGTATCTATCTTTCCTTGTATTTTCTTAAAGAAGAGGTTTATTGATTCAGGTCGAAACATGATTTATGTCTGAGTGTGTGTGTGTGTGTGTGTGTGTGTGTGTGTGTGTGTGTGTGTGTGTGTGTGTGTGTGTGTGTGGTGTGTGTGTGTGCGCGTGTGTGTGTGAACAAACAGATTTCAAATTGTCAATTTCAGCTTCATATTCTCTCTGTACTTACTCATGTATCAACAAAGATCTCTCGTGTGTCTGTGGACTTGCCCGATGTGGATCCATTCGCAAGACAGTTCCACACACACACACACACACACACACACACACACACACATACACACACACATACACACACATACGCACAGACACATATACATACACACACATACATACACACACACATACACACACATATATACACATACACACACATATACACATACACACACATACACACACATATACGCATACACACACACATGCATACACATACACACACATATATACACATACACAACACACACACACACACACACACACACACAACACACACACACACACACACACACACACACACACACGGGGGAGGGGGGGAGTAGACAACTTCCCTGAAATGGAAATAAAATATAAAATACAGGTACAAAAAAAAATTTACTGTAATATTGTGACACAACAATCAGTCTTTGCTCCTGATTTAGTGACCTTTTTCTTTAGAAAAATAAGTTTTGACGTTCATTGGTGACTGACCTCGTAGCATCTTCGAGAAACTGAGCACAAAAAAGAATGACGTATTACGCTAGCAATAAATGTATCCGTTTCGTCAGTTTTAGCGAACATGAGAATTGTACAATGAATAATTACATACGCACTATTATACAATGTTTTGGCCAATCAGGAAGCAGCACTGGAATTACAAAAAGCAGACGTGGCAGTCACATGGGTATACATCACATTTACAGTCACAAGGTCCTGGGTTCGATCCGCCGGGTTACTAATTAGAGTTCTTGCTGTTATTTCAAGAAGGATTCACCGCGTTCGGACAACTCCATATGCGCTCCATCAAATCTGCCAGCAATAATCTGACAGATTTCCTGAGCCTGCACAAACCCTATACGCTGGCAAGGTCTTAAAACGGGAAAGGGGAGAATGGACCTATCAAACACTAAGATGACTCCACCAAATTGATGGAAACATTAAGATGGGCAGCAAACAGGCCAGTGGACCTATCAAACACTAAGCTGACACCACCAGAATGATGGAAACATTAAGATGGGCAGCAAACAGGCCAGTGGACCTATCAAACACTAAGCTGACACCACCAGAATGATGGAAACATTAAGATGGGCAGCAAACAGGCCAGTGGACCTATCAAACACTAAACTGACACCACCAGAATGATGGAAACATTAAGATGGGCAGCAAACAGGCCAGTGGACCTATCAAACACTAAGCTGACACCACCAGAATGATGGAAACATTAAGATGGACAGCGAACAGGCCAGTGGACCTATCAAACACTAAGCTGACACCACCAGAATGATGGAAACATTAAGATGGACAGCGAACAGGCCAGTGGACCTATCAAACACTAAGCTGACACCACCAGAATGATGGAAACATTAAGATGGACAGTGAACAGGCCAGTGGACCTATCAAACACTAAGCTGACGCCACCAGAATGATGGAAACATTAAGATGGGCAGCGAACAGGCCAGTGGACCTATCAAACACTAAGCTGACACCACCAGAATGATGGAAACATTAAGATGGGCAGCGAACAGGCCAGTGGACCTATCAAACACTAAGCTGACACCACCAGAATGATGGAAACATTAGGATGGGCAGTGAACAGGCCAGTGGACCTATCAAACACTAAGCTGACACCACCAGAATGATGGAAACATTAAGATGGCAGCGAACAGGCCAGTGGACCTATCAAACACTAAGCTGACACCACCAGAATGATGGAAACATTAGGATGGGCAGCGAACAGGCCGCTTGTTAATGTTGCGGGCTGGAATTGAACCCAAGGTATCAGATCTTGAGTTCATGGCTCTACCAACTAGTCCCTGCCTGGTACCTAAGCCTGTTGTTTTTCCTGATCTCCCAGATCGATATGTGTAGAGTTCGTAAACCCACTTCCTGTGTGTACGCATGTCATCATCATCGTTATCATCATGTGCCCTGCCGCATGGCGTTGGCGATCATGGCCCTCCATGTGCATCTATCCCTTGTCGCTGCAAGCACATCTTCCACCCTCTCTGTCTTCACTCACCCTGCAAATCCATCCAATATTTTCTCCCTGGGTCTACCTGGTGTTCTCTTTCCTGTTGTAACAAGGTGCTCTAATTCCCCTTTCCTCATAAAATGGACTATAAAAGTTGCTTGTCTTTTCCTAATCTTTCTTATCAATGATCTTCTTGTGTCTGCCTCCAACAAGACTGTCTCGTTTGATTTATCTTGTGATTATCTCGGGAGAGAATAAGGCTAAGGGAGTAAACCCTGACAGAATATCACCCCTAC
>CM060313.1:61747816-61780316 GCA_030674185.1 Monoplex corrugatus
CCTCTTCAGAGTGCAATGGGGCTGTGTTACATGCCAGAAATGGAAGACTACTGGAGGACCCACTGGCTGTCTATCCTTCCGTGGTCATCATCATCATCATCAGGTGCCTTGCCGCATGGCGTTGGCGATTATGGAATTCCATCTGTCTCTATCTCTCGTTGCCTCAAGCATCTCTTCCACCCTCCTTGTCCCCAGCCACTCTGCAAGCCCGTCTAGCATCTTCTCCCTGGGTCTACCCGGTGCTCTCTTTCCCTCCAGCTTTCCTGTTGTGACCAGGTGTTCCAATTCCCCTTTCCTCATAAAATGGCCTATAAATGTTGCCTGTCTTTTCCAAATCAACCTTATGAATGATCTACATGTGTCTGCCTCCATCAAGACTGTCTCGTTTGTTTTCTTTGCTGTCCATGGAACTCTCAACATTCTTCTTAGAAACCACATCTCGGCTGCCTCAATCTTGTTCTGGCTTTGCTTGTTGACTGGTAGCTGAAGATTATAACCAGTACATGGGTGGGGTTGACCTCACGGATCAACTGTTGGGGACATATGCCTACCCTCACAAGGTATCAAAACGGTAGGCCTACCATGCTGTGTACCGCCGTGTATGGGAAGTGGCCCTGACAAATGGTTACATAATTTACAAGAAGGTGACCTCTGGAACTGTCTTGCCACCAAGAAAATTCAAGGAGCAGGTGATAGACGGTCCTCTGGAGGGCGTTGTGCCAACTAGCCAGGTCAAGCATCATACTCACACGCCAAGACCGGAACCAGAAAAACACAAAAATAGAATCAGAACGCGTATTTAATACAACAAGACAAGACAAGACAAGACAGGTTATATTAAATACGTGTTCTGATTCTATTTTTTTATGTTTTTCTGGTTCCTGTTTGCTTGAACGCGGGCAGTCACGCTTGTTCTGGATTACACCAAGACCGGATCGACTCACACAGCGACACTTGCCACAAGAACAGACAGACGGCCAAAGACCAGACTGCATCGTGTGCAGTTCCCGCACCACCCCAGGATGGAAGAGGGTACAGACCAGGTACAAGTGCAAGCAGTGCCAGAAACCCATGTGTCCCACACTGTGCTTCCAGTTGTACCACCCCGTGGAGGACTACCGTAAAGCAGCAGTAACTAAAATCCATGGACTACAACAGTGAACTGTTCTTCAGGACATTTGTACATATTTCATCTTTTTCTCTGTTTACTTGTGTTCATAGTTTACCAGTTGACTTTGTGTAGTATTAGTTCAATTTTGACTTTGTGTAGTATTAGTTCAATTTTGACTTTGTGTAGTATTAGTTCAATGTTGACTTTGTGTAGTATTAGTTCAATGTTGACTTTGTGTAGTATTAGTTTAATGTTGACTTTGTGAAGTATTAGTTCAATGTTGACTTTGTGTAGTATTAGTTTAATGTTGACTTTGTGTAGTATTAGTTCAATGTTTGACTTTGTGTAGTATTAGTTCAATTTTGACTTTGTGAAGTATTAGTTCAATTTTGACTTTGTGTAGTATTAGTTCAATTTTGACTTTGTGTAGTATTAGTTCAATTTTGACTTTGTGTAGTATTAGTTTAATGTTGACTTTGTGTAGTATTAGTTCAATTTTGACTTTGTGTAGTATTAGTTTAATGTTGACTTTGTGTAGTATTAGTTCAATTTTGATTTTGTGTAGTATTAGTTCAATTTTGACTTTGTGTAGTATTAGTTTAATGTTGACTTTGTGTAGTATTAGTTCAATTTTGACTTTGTGTAGTATTAGTTCAATTTTGACTTTGTGTAGTATTAGTTCAATTTTGACTTTGTATAGTATTAGTTTAATGTTGACTTTGTGTAGTATTAGTTCAATGTTGACTTTGTGTAGTATTAGTTCAATTTCATTAGCAGTGGCAAGTTGTATACAAACTTTACAAGACAGTGGGAGTTTCCAGGTGAGGAGACAGTGAACCTTCATTTTTCTGCAGACACTCAAGTTCATTTTATGTGTTTTCCTTGGATTACATACTGGATTCTACTATCCCATGAGAAATCAAGTTGTACTGCAGACTTCACTTCGTGTTCAGCTGTACTCCAGCACTGTTTGTCTTGTAAATGTCTTTGTTTTTGTCCATACCAGGTTCAAGTGCAAAATTCGCATTGAAAAAAAATTATAATCCACATCAAAATTCAAAATCAGTCCGTTGCATAAACATACTTTGTTGTGCATAATCCCAAACTCCAATCATTCTTCTTTCTTTATAAGATACAGAAAGTAATTTGGTTGAGAAATAAGAAAGTTACAGTCATTTGAAGTCACTAGGTGTATTTTTCTTGTTTTTTTTCTGTAAAACAGCTGGTGCTGAGGACTTTAACATTCTGGAATCATTGGCGGTAAAGGGGTTAAGCAACAATAACAATAAACGTGAGTCTAACTTGAAGATATTCCTTTTTGTCCCAGTGGTTTTCGTCTCACCCCCGTTAGGTTGCCGCGGGCTCTTTCAGTATAAATAGTATCCCCACCTTCTGGAAATTATGTGTTAGAAATGTCCTCTTTTCTGTCACTCTCTTTGTTTCTGCCTTGTTCCTTTGCTTTCTGTCATTTCTACTTATTTTCTGCCTTAACGGTCCATTCACCTGTATTTGTTTGATAAAGTCTTACGTACATTTTCTTCGGATTGATAATTGGGTACATGTATTAAGTGCATTTTTGGCTCTAGGGAGGTGAGATATGCGAAGCAATTTTAGGTAATTTATGCCTGTTTTTATATATGTTTTGGTGTCTTTATGTATGCTTATATTTGTATTCAGGTGTGTTTTTTAAATCTCCCCTGTGCGATAAATCGGACGGAATAGTCCTACGCCGGGGAAATGTCCTTAGATTATGTGCGCGAATGCATTGATATGTGTACTTAATTTTCTTTTCTTTTTTTTTTTGCTTGTTGAAGTTTTGTGTGTTTTGAAGCGGTTGTAGCCCTGATATGGCTCTGCGCAGTCGGCTGGGCTTTAAACAACAATAAAAGAAAAAAAGAAAGATTTTCATCTCTACGTGCCCTCTCATTTGCCTTACTCCTCTCCTGCCCGCCTCATCCAAGTCTGCATGTACTTTGTGCCCAGGAGTTTGGGTGGTTGTTGGGTGATCGCTGTGGTGAATTGCGAGAGTGTGTGCTTTGCCTTGATTGTTGTATCAACATTTGGCGCCTTATCAAAGTCATTATTATCTTTGGAGTTGATGCAGATGGAATTTATTCTGAGCTCAAAAACGCTGTCTTGAGAAAACTGATTACTGAAATTGATTACTGTTGACCTTTTTTTTTCCACCTCAGTTGCATACAAGTACATACTCTCTCTCTCTCTCTCTCTCTCTTGTCTCTCTCTCTGTCTGTCTGTCTGTCTGTCTTTCTGTCACTCTCTCTCTGTGTCTCTCTCTCTTTTCTCTCTCTCTCTGTGTCTCTCTCTGTGTCTCTCTGTGTCTCTCTGTGTGTCTCTGTCTCTCTCTGTGTCTTTGTCTCTCTGTCTCTCTGTGTGTCTCTCTGTGTCTCTGTGTCTCTGTGTCTCTGTCTGTCCGTCTGTCTGTCTGTCTGTCTGTCTGTCTGTCTGTCTCTCTCTCTCTCTCTCTCTCTCTCTCTCTCTCTCTCTCTCTCTCTCACACGCGGATGACGGATCCAAAGGAATGGCGAACATCAATACGGATGGCACCAGCAGAACACAGGAGTTGCCAGAAGAGTGCCGTAACCAGCGTCAGTCCACCCTCGGAACTCTGACTCTGGATGTTTTTCTTGGAGTTGATTCCCTGAGCCTTTCTCATGGATGGGTATGGTCATTAGGCAGCGAGAGTTTGAAAGCAGAGTTCACTTCTCCTGGATGGCCTGTCTTCCCAGACTGGCAGCCTCATCTGGCATAATTATTATGCAACACTACTTTTAAAACATCTATTTATCATTAGTAGTAGTAGTAGGCCTCCTTCGGTCATGGACAAAGTACATCCGTTCTAATGTCTGGATGGGCTGTCTGCTTGGTCCAAGCAGCGTCGCCTGTGACTGTACAGACCAATACGAGAGAGGCAGTCTCTGTCACAGCGGTCGCATGTGTATGCTGATGCTGGTCTGTTGGCTGTCATCCCTTTTCTGCGAACTCGTTTTTCTGCTGCAGCAGCTGACAGTTTGTCCTCACCAATCCGCAGCTGTTTCTTGAGAGTAGCTCTCCAGCTGTTGCGGTCGTCTGCGAGGTCCTCCCAAGACTCAGTGTTGATCTCAAGCGCCTTCATGTCACGCTTGCAAACGTCTTTGTATCTCAGCTGTGGGCGGCCAATGTTTCTCTGCCCTGTGGCAAGCTCACCATAAAGGATGTCTTTTGGGATGCGACCATCTTCCATGCGGCGAATGTGGCCCAACCAGCGCAGCCGACGCTGTCTCAGCATGGTATGCATGGTTGGGAGGCCAGCGCAGGTTAGGACTTCGGTGTTGGTCACCTTGTCTTGCCAGGAAATGCCAAGTATGCGCCGTGGGCTTCTCAGGTGGAAGGTATTGAGCCTTTTCTCCTGATGAGCATGCGTGGTCCACACCTCGCTGCCATACAGCAAGGTGCTGAGGACACAGGCGTTGTATACAGCCATCTTTGTCTTTGTGGTCAGCTTGGGATTTGTCCACACCCTTTGTGTGAGGCGGGCTAGTGTTGTGGCTGCCTTCCCGATCCTCTTGTCGACCTCTGTGTCAAGGGAGAGGTTATCGGTGATGGTGGACCCAAGATATGTGAATTGATGGATGGCTTCAAGCTCGTAGTCATCAATGGTGATGGCTGGTGGAGATGGCGTGTCTTGGCCCAGGACGTTTGTCTTCTTTAGACTGATGGTCAGACCAAAATCTTTGCAGGCCTGGGAGAAGCGGTCCATTAGTGACTGCAAATCCCGCTGAGTATGGGTCACAACTGCGGCATCATCGGCAAATAGTATGTCTCTGATGAGGGCTTCACGGACCTTTGTCCTTGCTCTGAGGCGGGCGAGGTTGAAGAGCCTGCCATCTGATCTGGTCCGCAGGTGGATCCCTTCTTGCGCTGTACTGAACGCATGCCTCAGGAGGAGAGCGAAGAAGATTCCAAAGAGGGTTGGGGCCAGGACGCAACCTTGTTTCACACCGCTGAGTACGTCGAAGGGCTTGGAGAGGTTTCCGTTGAACTGCACCATCCCTTTCATGTTTGAGTGGAAGGACTCAATTAAGCTGTGCAGTTTGGGGGGGCAGCCGATTTTTCGGAGAGCCCTGAAAAGGCCATCTCTGCTGACTAGGTCAAAGGCCTTGGTGAGGTCAATGAATGCCACATACAGGGGCATCCGCTGCTCTCTGCACTTCTCCTGGATTTGGCGAAGGGAAAAGACCATGTCTACCGTGGATCTCTCTGCACGAAAACCACACTGTGATTCCGGGTAGACGCGTTCAGCCAGTTTCTGCAGGCGGATTAGGAGGACCCGAGCATAGACTTTGCCAACAATGCTGAGGAGCGAGATACCTCTGTAGTTGTTGCAGTCGCTCCTTTCGCCCTTGTTTTTGTACAGGGTGACGATATTGACGTTCCTCATGTCCTGTGGTACAGCTCCCTCATTCCAACACTGACAGAGAACTGCGTGCAAAGGGTGCAGAAGAGAAGTCTTGCAGTGCTTGATGAGGTCTGGGGGGATTCCGTCGTTGCCAGGTGCCTTCCCTGATGCCAGGCTATCAATGGCCTTGCTGAGTTCGTCCGCAGTTGGCTCTGCGTCAAGTTCTTCCATTACCGGCATGCACTTGATGGCATCGAGGGCTAAGGGGGACACCATGTTCTGTGTGGAGTAGAGATCGGAGTAGTGTTCCGCCCATCTTTCCATCTGTTGGCTAGGATTGCTGATTACTTCCCCAGTGGAGGATTTGAGGGGAGCGATCTTGCTCTGTGTTGGTCCCAGTGCCTTCTTGATGCCATAATACATTCCTCGGATGTTGCCTCTTTCAGCAGCACTCTGTATCTCTTCGCTGAGCTCTGTCCAGTACTCGTTTGCGGCGCCTGGCGATAAGCTAACCTTACTTCTGGCAGCCCTGAGGATTTGCAGGTTCTTCTCACTGGGTGACCACTTATACTTGGTGAGTGCGGCACGCCTGGCCTCAACAGTGGGAGTCATCTCTGATGATTTGGCCTCAAACCAGTGGTGGGACTTCACAGTTTTCTTCCCAAAGGTGGCCATAGCAATGCGGTGCATGGTGTCTCGTAGCGTTTCCCATCTCCAGTGGCAGAGTCTCTGGGCTGCAATGCATCGTATTCTCTCTGAAAGGCCTCTGCGAACTGTTCTACAAGATCTGGCTGAGACATCATGCTGACGTCAATGCGAGGGTTCCCTTGTTTCTTTGAGCAGTGGAACTTCTTTGGTTTTAGCCTGATCTTGCAACATACCAGAGAGTGGTCTGTGTCGCAGTCTGCGCTGTGATAAGAGCGAGTGTGGAGAACGTTTTTGATAGCAACACGTCTTACTAGGATCAAATCCAGTTGGTGCCAATGTTTTGAGCGGGGATGCCTCCAGGAGACTTTGTGCTGAGGCTTCGTCTTGAAGAAGGAGTTGGCGATGCACAGTTCATGGCAGGCGCAAAACTCAAGCAGTCGCTGTCCATTCTCATTCATTTTCCCCACTCCAAAGGAACCGAGGCAGAAGGGCCATGAGTCATTGTCTGCACTCACTCTGGCGTTGAAGTCGCCCAGGAGAACAAGTTGTTCTGTCCTGGGGATGTTCCTTATGGTTGATGCAAAATTTTCGTAGAACTCATCCTTGGTGTCTGGAGAGGCGGACAGAGTTGGGGCATAAACGCTGATGAGAGTGACATAGCCTTCGGTGGTGTTGAGGCGGAGAGTCAAGAGTCGTTCTGAACCGCCGCTGCCTGGTTCAATCATGTTCAGCAGGCTGTTCCTTACAGCAAAGCCTACTCCGTGCTCTCTTGGGGCATCAGAACTCTTTCCTTGCCAGAAGAAGGTGTAGTCCCTTTCCTTTAGTGTTCCTGAGTCAGCCAGCCGTGTTTCCTGCAGAGTGGCAATGTCCACATTGAGCCTCTTTAGTTCGCTGTTTATGACGGCGGTTTTTCTGGCGTCGCTGATGTCTTGCAGATCTTGGGAGAGCCCAGGCATCATTGTTCGGACATTCCAACAGCCCAGTTTCATTGCTGATCCTTTTCCTGATCCGTTTCTTGAATTTGAATTTTTCTTTTTGTTTGGTGCGGTAATTAACGACCTGCTTGTCAGATTTTCTCCTAATCTTCATGCACCCAATGAAGAAGGCAGGTCGTGGCGGGACAGCACCTAACTGGCTGGGGGCTGCCCAGCTTAGGCGGGCGGTAGCTGTCCAGTAAGACATGAAGGTCTCTCCCACCGTCAAAAGCAACCCCTGGCATCAGCTTTACGCCAGTTGAGCAATGACTTATCACCGGTATCTGTTGCTTCCCGTGTTGTGCCGACACTAGTGTTAGTAGCGAGGCTGGAGTGTCCTCTCCAGGTCGTAGGTGCAGAGTGTTTGTGGATGAATGGACGGATGTAAGCCTGGGCAGTGTAATATGGAAGACAGGCTGTTGCCCATGCAACTTGTCCCCCCTCTCCACCTCGCTGACAGATCCAAAGGAACAGCAGGGCTGATACGTTTTGGTGCCAACGCGGCCGCAGGAGCTGCCGGAAAGTGACAAAGTTTGCCATCCAACAGCCTTAGGGGCCCCACACCGGATTTACTGTCAGGGTTTACTCCCTTAGCTAGATGGCCGCGGGTAGCTCTCCAGAGCTGGCGCCCTTTGATGGATCTAATTTATTTCCACCAGGGTTTCTAGCCACCCTCCTCACCATCCTCCTGAAAGGACTGGTGGGGTTGCTGGTTTAGTCGCCAGCAATTCGACCCTGTGACAGGTAGTACTGGGTTCCAGGTTACCAGTAGCGAATACATCTATCCGACCTGACTGATTTATCATTACTGATGACAGATCACAAATTTCTTTGTTGATGACAGATCATAAATTTCTTTATTGATGACATCATAAATTTCTTTATTGATGACAGATCATAAATTTCCTTATCTATGACAGGTAATAAAATTCTTTTTTGATGACAGGTAATACATTTCTTTATTGATGACAGGTAATAAATGTCTTCTTGGTGACAGGTAATAAATGTCTTTATTGATGACAGGTAATAAATTTCTTTATTGATGACAGGTAATAAATTTCTTTATTGATGACAGGTAATACATTTTTTTTATTGATGACAGATCAACAGATCATAAATTTCGTTATCTATGACGGTAATAAATATTTTGGATGACAAATAATAAATTTCTTTATGGATGACAGGTAATAAATTTCTTTATTGATGACAAATAATAAATTTCTTTATTGATGACAAGTAACAAATTTCTTTATTGATGACAGGTAATGAATTTCGTTATTGATGACAGACCAACAGATCATAAATTTCTTTATTGCTGACAGACCATAAATGTCCACACAAAAGGTTTCTGTAAATATCCCGTTTGGTCTATGCATGTGTATGTGCATGCGTGCATGTGTGTGTGTGTGTGTGTGTGTGTGTACGTGTATGTGCTTATGCGCTTGAATGTGATTCATGAATGCGTGTTCATGGGCAAACGCATTTATGCGTGGATATGTATGTATTTTCGTATTTTGGCTGGCCATGACAATTAAAGCATCTGGTCACAACAGGAAACAGGGAGGGAAGGAGAACACCAGGAAGACCCAGGGAGAAAGTATTGGACGGACTTGCAAAATGGCTGAAGACAGAGAATGTGAGAGATGTGCTTGCAGCGACAAGGGATAGATTGGTATGGAGGGCCATGATCGCCAATACCACACGGCAGGGCACATGATGATGATGATGTATACAGGGGAGTGCAAAAGTAGGTATGCAGTAAGTATCACATCATTATTATAATGCTTAATTCATTAAAATTATTAGCACATTAAGTTAGTTGGCCTTATTTTCGATATTTTCAGTGTCATTAATTACATTTCATCGTAACTAATAATATGCATGTACTTTTATCCTAACTTTTAGTTTTTTAGTTTTTGCAGGTAAAGCTGCAATTTAATTTAGATCTAAGCGGCAATTTAATTTAACCATGGCTGGTAATCTGACAGACAAGGAGCGCAAATGGATTTTAAAACAATACTGGAAGACAGATGGACTTTTTGGGGGGATATGTAAAGAAAACCACGCAAACAGCGCACTGTTAATGACATGATTCAGTTCATCTTGCAGGCTTGTCAAGAAATTGATGCTGATACAGATCTTTGTGCTAGAGTGTGCATGAGCGTCCGCTCTCGATTAGAGGAGTGTGTGAATACCGACGGCAAGCAGTTTGAGTATCTGAGGGATTAATTAAGGCTGTGCTTGTTTATTACATATATATAATAATAATAATAATAATTAATAATAATAATTACAATATTTATATAGCGCAAAATCTTGATAAAATCAAATCTAAGCGCTGAATATGTGCAATATTCATTTGTTTGTATAATAAATGCAATGAGTATTGTACGTGTTTTCTTTTTTCATAACTGTATACCTACTTTTGTACCCCCCTGTATATTTGATAGTCACCTGTATATTATGTCTTGTTTGAAAATGGCGTGCAAGAAAACAAAACATTTTAAAAATGTATTACCTATACTTATTCATATTTATCCCCAAAGGATCACATGAAGAACACTGGTTGTTTTTATGTATACTGATATACATATGTATATAATATAATATATATATATATATATATATATATATATATATATAATATATATATTATATATATATATATTTATCCTTAAAGGATCAAGTGAAGAACAATAGCCAGTATGGCTTGGGCTAACCTGTATGTCTTCAAATCTTTTTGTTAAGTTGTCCTAATGGTTGATACTGGTTCATTTTTCTAATCTAAATCTGTGGTTAACCCTTTGACTTCCGCACCCTGTCCCACATCGTGCTGCATTGCCAACCATGCTATCATCATCGTCACATCATCACCACCATCACCATCACCATCATAATCATCGTCATCTTCATGTGCCCTACCGCATGGCGTTGGCGATCATGGCCCTCCATATGCATCTATCTCTTGTCGCTGCAAGTTCATCTTCCACCCTCTCTGTCCTCAGCCACCCTGCAAGTCTGTCCAATATTTTTTCCCTGGGTCTACCTGGTGTTCTCTTTCCCTCCAGCTTTCCTGTTGTGACCAGGTGTTTTAATTCCCCTTTCCTCATAAAACAACCATGCTAGCAAAGCCAAAACTTCACTCTTTGATTCCCTGACCCTATCCACCAGCTTCCTACAGGACGAATAGGGTGAAGGACTCAATGGGTTAACTTTTTGCTCTTGGTAAATAGGGTGCAAGGTAGACCCAGGGAGAAAATATTGGACGGACTTGCAGGGTGGCTGAGGACTGACAGGGTGGAAAATGTGCTAGCGGCGACAAGAGATAGATGCATATGGGGGGGGGGAGCATGATCGCCAAGGCCATGTGGCAGGGCGCATGAATGATGATGATGAGAGAAGGTGCAGGGGTCAGAGGGTTAAATATTATTCAAAGCTGCTTTATAGCACTGGTCTTGCTAGCGATACCCATGCACACTTTGCCTGATAAAAGTGTTTTGTTCACTGTATTTTGTGTATTTCGTATCGATAGTTTGCCTTTGAAGACCAAACACTATATCACGAAGACTGGAGAGACAACACCAATGAAACAACTTGGCCTTCGTTGTTTTGTTGTTATTGATACAAGTCTGGTGATATTCGACAATGGCAGGTTTGTGGAAACACACACACACACACACACACACACATATGCACATACACAACACACACACACACACACACACACACACACACACGTACACACATACACACGCACGCACGGGCGCACACACACACATACATTCACACACACACACATACATACACATTCACACACACGCTCACGCGCATACATACACACACGTACATACACACTCACACACGTATACCCACGCACACGCACGCGCACGCACCCACATACACACACACGCACGCACGCACATCACACACGCACACACACGCACGCGTGCGTGCGTACGCACACACACATACACACACAAACACAAACAAACACACACACACAAACACCTACAAACACAGACACAAACACACACACGCACACACACACATACACACACAAACACACACATGCACACACACACACACACACACACACACACACACACACACACACACACACACACATGTATATGTACGCTCACACAAAGGTTCCTAGGCGCGCACCACAGGAAGAACTGGACAAGGAAAAAAAAGAGGCCCAGGGCTTGAAGAACGTGGGCGACTTAACCACTTCATAAACGAGCGTCTATGTTTACATTTTATGATAAAGCATAAAACATGTTCTGAAAAGAAACATTAAAACTCTCTCGAAGTGGAGCCACTCTGGAAAGCAAACAAATACACTCCCTTTAATAAAGTTAGCGACGGGGGGAGGGGGTGAGGGGGACGCCAAGAAACAGCCTGAAGCAGTTCCAGCCTATTCAAGCCATCAGTTGTCATGCACGGCCGCAAACAAACATCGGTGCCATTCCGACAGAGACAACAACAAAAAACCTCGAAGTCCAGATACGTTGCTCGAGCCCCGATCGGTTTCAGCCAATCAGCAAGAAGCGCGTGCTTTGCCAGCCTCGCTTTGAGTCGTATGGCAAAGCCATAACTATTGGTTGTCTCCGCACGCGCTATCACTGACGCAACGCTCGCACGTGCCGTACGCAGTTTTAGGTCCGAGAAAGGAAAGAACGGTGAAAGAGAAAGAGAGAAGATAATCGTAAGTGGCCGGTGTTAAATGACTCTGTCTCACTTAGTATACACTCCAATACGACTTGCTGTTGTTAGAACAATCGAGAGCCACTAAAATTTAGGTTGTAACAAAGTTTTTAAAAGTACACCGACCAACTTTTCAGCTTTGACCTTTCTTCAGTAGTCTTGTTCTCACTGAAAAAATAATTGAAACCCATTCATCTGAAAACAACAACCAGTGTCATCACTGTCTCGGAGCAGTTCTGAAAGCATTGACTTAGCCCACACTGAGATATCAGCACAGTTTCTTTCCATATTATTTCTACGCTTACTGAGTTGTTGAATCTCTCATTATAAACAGTTCGTGTGCATATTTCATCTAATTTTTCGGTGCGTACTGCCTAGCAGACGCAAAAAACAAAACAAAACAAATAACAAAAAAGTAATAAAATAAAAACAGCATCGAGAAATCGTTCTTTGGTTGTTTTCGTCATTCCCGCAGAACAACTTTACTTGTAAGGTAAGTGTGATTTGTCTAAATCTGTCTCCACTTTCAAAGACGAGAATTTCGTTATTTAACTTTAAAGCAGAAATTGTTTTTAGAGTCATATTTTACGTTAAAGAAAGCAGTCTTGGTGAGTTTGCACTTTTGAAACTTTTAAAACTGGTGTACACATTTGGATTTTAACGTATATCCAAATAGTGTGTGTGTGTGTGTGTGTGTGTGTGTGTGTGTGTGTGTGTGTGTGTGTGTGTGTGTGTTGTGTGTGTGTGTGTGCGCGCGCGCGCGTGTGTGTGTGTTCTTTTCCGTTGAAAAGTATGTTTATTAACGCGTTTCTCTACATTTGTCCCTTTAGTGTTGTGGGATTCTAAACGTTGTGTGAACAACCAATCTCTTGCTTGTTTTTTATGGTATAAACAGTCGAAATAAATAGATCATAAAATCAAAGCAATAATGCAGAGTTTGACTTAAACAATAAAGCAGAGTTTGAGTAAACCAAACAAACAAAGCAGCATAGAAACAAACAAAAAATATAAATGAACCAAACAGCAAACAGTAGGCAACAACAAACAAGAACGCAAACAAGTTAACAAACAACAAACATGTGAACAACAAACAAACAAATTCAAAAAACGAAAAACAACTAAAGAAACGAAAAAGTAAACAAACAAAGCACAAACAGACGAGTAAACAAACGAAGAACAAACATGCAAACTAAACAATCAAACCAACAAACAAACTTACAAAAGACGCCTGCAACACGAAGAACGTATTTCCTTTATGCACAAAAAGTCTTCATGTCAATTGTAACTATTTCTTCCTGTCTGAATGTATTTCATGGTATCCAACGGTTTCAGCTTGGCAGTGTTTGGTATCACTTTCCCCTTACAACACAAACTGAGTCACTGTGCATGAACAAATATTTAATGCAGAGACAAGTAGATGATGTTATTAAATACAGAAAAAAAAGTTAGATAATGTTATTTGAACAGGGTTTTTTTTTTTCTTGCTCACCTACCACTCCGCCCCATTTTCTGTGGTATATTAATGTCTGCAGAAGGTGGGACATTTTTAACAAAGCTATCTTGATAATGATTGATAATCATGATTGTATGGAGTTCTGTCTGGGATTCAGACTGTCCGGCAGGGCTGTTACTCTGTGCTTACTACCATAACTTATACTAGTGTAAACCAGACCCGAGATATACAGAAATCTGCGGTGTTGATCAGAACCTTTGAGTAACACCCCCTAACGATGCATCCTTCGAGGGGATGAGACTCGACTGTGTGATTCCTTGTCCTCCCATAGTACGATTAATTCTGGGTAGTGGTCGGTTGGGCTGAAATATCCCACAATGATTTTGACAGATCTAATGGGGATTCGAACCCAAAACCATCCAGTCGATAGTCAGTTGTGTTAACCACTGCACTACAGCGACTGGTTAAACCCTGAACATTTTTTGTTCTTCCAGTCTCATTAAAATGTTTCTCGATTACTTAACAAGCTTACGACCTTCAGCACAAAGGTGCATCAGTCAGTTGTTAACAATTATATGAGCAAATACACTTTGAATAGAAACGTGAAGTAGATTTATCTCAAGCAACACTTGTTCCAAAACAAGTGTGACTGCCCGTGTTCAAGCAAACAGGAACCAGAAAAAACACGAAAGAAGAATACGAACACGTATTTAATACAACAAGACAAGACAGGCGCAAATTTTCGACCAACTGGCTTTTGTCAAGCGTAAGATTACAAACAAACAAACACCACATACAAAAATTATGAGAAAAAGACTGAAACTTCCCTGCTGCTGTGACCAAAAGATCAGTTTATTCATTTCTCACACTGGACACAGCAGCAGGGAAGTTTCAGTTTTTTCCTCATTATTTTTGTAACTGGTGTTTGTTTGTGATCTTGTTGTATTAGATACGCGTCCTTATTCTTTTTTCGTGTTTTTTCTGGTTCCAACACTTGTTCGTTTTTATATGAAAATTTCCTCCTCCTCCTCCTCCTCCTCTCTCTGTCTCTCTGTCTCTCTCTGTCTCTCTCTGTCTCTCTCTGTCTCTCTCTGTCTTTCTGTCTGTGCCTGTCTGTGTCTGTCTGTCTGTCTGTCTGTCTCTCTCTCTCTCTCTCTCTCTCTCTCTCTCTCTCTCTCTTTCTCTGTGTGTGTGTGTGTGTGTGGTTTTTATTCTTAAACGTCTTTTTCCAGCTTGCACTGTGGTGCTTTTCAAACGTTTAAAACGGACTTAATTTGAATAGTTCAGAGGGATATAATGTACCTTAAAGTCGTAAATTCAGTCACTGCCAGTATCATACACGATGATTTCAATCACAAAAATCCGATTGTATCCTGTACGGTACGCGGTAAATCTTAAAAGAAGAAAGAAAGAAAGAAAAAAGAAAGAAAGAAAGAAAAGAAAGAAAGAAAGAAAAGAAAACAATAGAAAAAAAGAGAAAGAAAGAAAAGAAACAGAAAATTTAGAAAGGATTATTATGTACCGACCAGAATGAGATGGTGCATGTGTATGAGCATGAGAGAGTTTCTGTCTGTCTGTCTGTCTGATTGTCTGTCTGTCTGTCTGTCTGTCTGTCTGTCAGCTATTTGTCTGTCTGTCTGTGTGTCATCTATTCGTCTGTCCGTCCGTCTGAGTGTGTGCCAGAACAAAAATGTCTCCGCAAGGAATTGTCAGCCGATCATAGCTGACATTTTGAACGAGTATGTTGTCAGTCATCTGATATTTCACGAGAGTGGTGGATAGGTAAGTTTAAATGATGATAACCAGCAAGACGCAAAAATAGAGGTAGAACTCGTATTTAACAAAAATGAAAATAAAAAAAAATAGGCGGAAATTACCACCTCACTCCATCACTCCTTTATGAGAAAACGTTTACCTTTCTTTAAACCCATTTATATCGATACTACTCGATACAAAATAAAGAAAAAATGACAAACTTGGCATGCAAAACTCTTTAATTTTAAAGTCCTCAAGGATGTTTCATAGATGTTCATAGATTGTGTACGTTTATTTTATCATTTTTTTGAGCGTTTACCGCAAACTTTGTTGGAATTACCTCGATAACATGTATTTATAGGTTTCCACTACATTTGTGGTTTATAGCTGATGGGTTTCTTTTTCTTTTTCTTTTCTTTCTTTCTTTCTTCCTAAAGGACTTTTGCCCAAGTGAATAAACCATCTAATTGTGGTTTTGACGCGTATTTTTGTACTAGTTTCATTATTGAATCAGTTCTTTTCATCTTAACTTGGAGGCCATTCTTCTTCTTCTTTTTCTTTTTTTTTTCTTCCTCCTCCTCCTCCTCCTCCTCTTCGTCATGTTCATATTCCTGTTCATCATCATCATCATCATCATCATCATCTTCTTCTTCTTCTTCTTCTTCTTCTTCTTCTTTTTCCTCCTCTTCCTCCTCCTCCTCCTCCCCCTCTTCTTCTTCTTTTTCTTTTCATCTCTTCTTCTTCTTCGTCTTCGTCCTCCTCCTCTTCTTCCTCTTCATCATCTTCGTCTTCTTTTTTTCTTCTTCTTTTTCTTCTTCTTTATCTTCTTCTTCCTCCTCCTCGTCTTCTTCCTCTTCTTCTTCTTCCTCCTCCTCTTCTTCCTCTTCTTCTTCTTCCTCCTCTTCTTCTTCTTCTTCTTTTTCTTCTTCTTCGTCTTCTTCTTCTTCTTTTTTTCGTTTTCTTTTCTTCTTATTCCTTTTCGTATTCTTCGTTTTCTTCTTCTTCGTCTTTTTCTTTTTTTTTTTTCGTTTTCTTTTCTTCTTCTTCCTTTTCGTCTTCTTCTTTTTCTTCTTCTACTTCTTCTTCTTCTTCTTCTTCTCTCTTCTTCTTCTTCTTTTCTTCTTCTTTTCTTCTTCTTCTTCCTATTCTTCTTCTTCTTCCTCTTCTTCTTTTTCGTCTTCTTCTTGTTTTTTTCCCTCTTTTTCTTCCTCCTCCCCTCCTCCTCCTTCTCCTCTTCTTCTTCTTTCTTTCGCTATATACACCGTCAGATCACACCTGGCGATAAATGCGTCATTTTTTCTCCAGTTTTTGTCGGCAGTTCTTTTCAGGCGTGGAACCCAGAGTTGCTCCATCCTGAAGGACCATCAGTGGTGCAGGCGCCCTTCTCGCCCTTCTCGCCCTTCTCGCCCTTCTCGCCCGATGTAGATGACGGTGCAGACTCTTGTATTATATATGATTACATGGTACCATGGCTGGTCAGGAGGCGCCTGTCAGCCTGCCAGCAACCTCTGACTTTTTGAAGTGTGAAGTTTAGGGGGAAAACTTGTGCCATCAGCAGTGGAGGCCCGGTGCGTCCACCTCTCCAGATATCATCCCTTCTGCTTGTATTCCCACTTCCACGTCCATCAGAATGGTCAAGCCAAACTCATTTTCTCCTCTTTTGCGCCACTTTAACGCGTTTCTTGCAACATTTACCTTCCAAATCGGCTGATCTTAAAATTAAATGCCTTTGTCAGCGAACCGTTTTTCTAGTCATGCCAAATATGTCTTTGCTGCAGTTTGAGTCGGGTCACTTCGTTTCATGGTCAAGATAATGAATTACTCGCTTTCACATTCTTTATTACAGTGATCCAAAGATAAAGCCGTGCATATGCGGATCTTTAGCAGTTGACACCATGTGCTAAACTAGATAGATTGCCTGAATTTAGGCAAAAACCGGTTCGTAAACGACAGAGACGTCTTGGCTAACGCTAACGGAAGTCATTTGCAAAGTTGTGACATTATCTGGATTTAAGGCTAAGAGGCAGACTATGGAAGACCTGGATGGACGAGATGAAAACGACCTTGACATCACAAGGCATTTCTCCACTTCAGGCTTTCCATGTCGTTAACTCTTTCTCCCCGCGACACTGATGATGGTGCAGGAGCACAAATAAATGGAGAAAGAAAGAAGCAAGGAACTTCGACCAATTACCAATTTTAACGAATCTTACAAGAATAAAATGTTCCTAGCACACTTACTAATTTACAGCAGATTTCGTCACACTCCGTTCATAATTGGCGATTTTATTTTCAAATAGATGTTATGACATTTTGCACGGCTTGAGTTTTACATGGTAGATCCGTAATAACAACAAAAAATTAATATGGCCTGGATATGAATCATCATTATCATGTGCCCTGCTGCATGCTTTGGCGATCATGGTCCTCCATACGAATCTATCTCTTGTCGCCACAAGTACATCTCCCATCCTCTCTGTCTTCATCCATTGCGCAAATCCGTCCACTATTTTCTCCCTGAGTCGACATGGTGCTCTTTTTTGCTCCAGTTTTCCTGTTGTGACCAGGTGCTCTAATTTCTCTTATCTCACAAAATATCCTATACATGTTGCTTCTCTTTTTCTAATCTTCTTTATTAATGTTCTTTCTGTGTCTGCCTCCTTCAAGACTGAACATGAATCTGAATACTTATCCCCCTGAGCCAAAACAGCATTAAAAAAAGATGAAAAGCGTTCTTACCAACAAATGCCTATCAATTAACATCAGAAAGAGAGTTCTCGAATGTTACATCGAACCGATACTGTTGTACGGTTGTGAGGCGTGGACAGTCAACACGCAATGAGAGAACAAAATTGAGGCAACTGACATGTGGTTTCTCAGAAGAATGCTGAGAGTTCCATGGACAGCAAAGAAAACAAACGAGACAGTCTTGATGGAAGGAATTACAAGAAGAACATTAATGAAAAAGATTGGGAAAAGACAAGCAACATTTATAGAACATATGAGGAAAGGGGAATTAGAGCATCTGGTCGCAACTGCAAAGCTGGAGGGAAAGAGAACACCAGGTAGACCCAGGGAGAAAGTATTGGACGGACTTGCAGGGTGGCTGAAGACAAAGAGGTGGGAGATGTACTTGCAGCGTCAGAGGATATGTTCGTGTGGAGGGCCATAATTGCCAACGCCATGTGGCAGGGCACATGATGATGATGATGACGATGATCCCCCGAAAGTCTCAGCCGCCTCCGTGGAATTGATTCCATGGAGCCCATTCCAGCATGCACCTTAACACACCACCAACTCCAGGTTCATTCACTCGAAATCTCAATGCGAAAACTTCCATGCAAGCTAGACATGTCTACCCGCTAAGGGGTCACTCACGAAAGGAGACCCTGCACTGCCGCCGAACCACCTTCGGAAGAGTTTAGCAGTACCTGTTCTGATCCGGCTTACTAAGAAAACTGTCCAGAATCCCTTACTTACGACAGTACTCATTTAATTGTGGGGTCACACCAGGTGAGGGACCTCTCTTGCCCGATCCAAACAGTCTACCGTTCGATAAATCATCAGAAATTTTTGTTCTTCTGATTTCTTTTAAGTTGGGGTGATGTTGCACTTGATCTGTATATATGTATATATATATCATGTATATATATAAAGAGAGAGAGAGAGATGTGTGTGTGTGTGTGCGTGCGCGCGCGCGCGGCGTGCGTGGTGTGTGTGTGTGTGTGTGTGTGACATGTGTGTGTGTAAAAGATAATTTGTGACCTCCCACCACGAAATCAGTCTGAACTCGCAGTCAGTCGAACATCACTAGGAGCTGAAAAGGAGACTGAGGGTCTATCTGGGGTGTTTTGATTTTTTCTCAAAATTGATTTCTTTGGACTATAATCTATCCCCCACAGAAATTTTTTTCTTGTAAAAATATCGGTAATCAATTTAAAATGGTATTTTAATGCACTGATCGCAACAGAAAGAACACAATTTCTTACCAAAAGTACCTATTTTTGTCTCGCATTGCAAACCATAACCTGTGCAGAACCCCCACATGTAATATACTAACAGAAAGCTCTTTGGTGCACCTTTCAGATAATGACAGGTAAAATTAGAAACAAACCGGGTCAAAGCCACCAAATAAAGAAATTTAAGGAAAATGTGTGGGAGAGTACATAAAATCTTTAGAGGCCGTTTTCTCAAAATGGCCGTCATACAACTTAATGACTTTAAACATGCATAAAGTCTACACTTTTGAGTACAAGCTTTATTCAAGTACCAAAATAATCAGCAGAATGTACACTTTCCAATGATATTATATCTCAAAATACCCAAAATGTTAGTTAAGACTGATTTCGTGCTGGGAGTTCACATTTGTATTCGTTCAATACTTTGTTTGTTTGTTTGTTTGTTCGTTCGTTTCGTTTGTTTGTAGGTTCGTTCGTTCCTTGTTTGTTTGTTTGTTTGTTTGTTTGTTTGTTTGTTTTTGCTTTTTTCGGCGTCTGTTTTTGATTTTATCTTTATGTCTGTTATTCTTGGTGAAGTGTTTATCCTTGCTGGAAAAATGTTTCGTACTGTGAATGTGCTGTCTTAATAATGATCCTTTACCATGTAAAATCATCCAACATGCTTTGACATGGGTGTTTGCCCTATACAAATGAGATTATTATTACCATTCTTTTTAGATTGTAGTGATAATGATAGTAATTGTTATTATCAGTATTACTACTGCTATTATTGTTATTATTGTTGTTATGGTTATGGTTCATGTGTATTTGCAACTACTTTCTCAAGGGAATTTACGTATTAATTTAGTGAAAATCCATTCACTCACAGATTATAAATTTTTGTTTACACATTCTCTTTAAGTGCATCCTCTCCTCCCCCCCCCCCCACACGTACCACGCACACACCACACACACACAACCGCGCCGCGCGCGCGCGCGCATGCCCATTCGCATACAAGCGCGTGCACACACACACACGCGCGCGCGCGCGCCACACGCACACACAATCCACACGCGCACACACACAAACACGCACTCGCGCACACGCACACACACATACACACATACACACACGCATGCACAGACTCACGTGCACTCGCACACACATGCAGACACCACACACACACATGCACACGCACACACACAAACACGTACGCGCGCGCGCGTGCACACACACACCCACCCACACACACACACACACACACACACACACACACACACAACACACACACACATACACACACACACATACACACACACCACACACACACTCACACACACACACACACACACCATACATACACACACACACTCACTCACACACACACTCCACACACACACACCACACACACACAAACACCACACATCACACACACATACACAAACACCACACACACACTCACTCACTATCTCTCTCTCTCTCTCTAACCACATCCTCACACACACACACACACACAACATCACACCAACACACACACACACACACACACACACACACACACACACACACACACACACACACACACACGAAAAACAAGTGCTGAGAGTGTTGGTGATGGAGCTGAATATCTCACTGACTGGGCTTTGATTGATTAAATGCTCAAGTTGTTTTCCGAAACCAATCTGTTCTGATGAGGGACAAGCTTGTTTTGTTTGGTTTGCAAATGTTTTGTAGCACTGAAATGTGTGCTGGTCGCCCGGGGCAATTAATCATGTGTGTTTGTGTTGTTTCCTTTGTGTTTAAGTTTTGTTTCGTTTACTTTGGTTTCGTTTTGGTTTCGTAGCTACTTTTTTTTCTTTCTTTTTTTTTTTCTTTTTCCTTAGCGTTCCGATTTTTCTCGTATGCGTGCATGCACGTTGGTTTTGCCTACACTGTGCAGACGGTAAGTTGATGCGCAGTCTGCATATTCAAGTTGTTTGGTGGGCGTGCATGCTGGAATTTTTTTCTTCTTGTATCGTTAAGCTTCCAAACGTAGATATGGCTTTCGGGATCTTCAACGTATGTAATTATTGTTATTGTCATTGTTATTGTTATTGTTACTGTTGTTAAAGCCCAGCCGATTGCGTAGAGCCATATCAGGGCAATAACGCCTCAAAACATACACAACTTCATCATCATCATCAGGTGCCCTGCCGCATGGCGTTGGCGATCATGGATTTCCATCTGTCTCTATCTCTCGTTGCCCCCAGCATCTCCCCCACCCTCCTCGTCCCCAGCCACTCTGCAAGTCCGTCCAGCATTTTCTCCCTGGGTCTACCCGGTGCTCTCTTTCCCTCCAGCTTTCCCGTTGTGACCAGGTGCTCCAAATCCCCCTTCCTCATAAAATGGCCTATAAATGTTGTCTGTCTTTTCCTATTCTTCCTTATGAGTGATCTACTTGTGTCTGCCTCCATCAAGACTGTCTCATTTGTTTTCTTTGCTGTCCATGGAACTTCAACAGGAAAAAAAAGAATAGAAAACTAAGTACACATATCAATGCATTCATGCACATAATCATACGGCAGGGCACATGATGATGATGATGATGATGATGATGATGATGATGATGATGATGATGATGATGATGATGATATGTGTACTTATCGGTAAAAAGTTTCCCAAAGGGCGGGAATCGAAAGCATAGACATGCATATCTTCTGAGTGCACACGAGCAAAGTTCGTCTTTTCTAAAACCGCTTAGGCCCCAAAGCAAACTTACCTAAGCTCAGAATCGAAGATCGAATGTGCAATCATGCCGCTTTTAATGGAGCCCTGACTGGAGGTCATTCCTACCCCACAATGCCAAACAGTGTATTTACACCTTCAGCAAGAGACTTTGTTTTACCATTTGTGATAATATGTCAGTCGAGTCTCATGGTCTATGGTCCACAAGCCTTCTCTGTTTCTGGTCCGCTCTCCTGGAACAAACTTCCTCTCTCAGTCCGTCAGCAACCTACTTTTGTCTCCTTCAAGTCCGCTCTCAAAACTCACCTTTTCTCCTCTGCATAAAATCCTGACCTCACTCAATCCCCTCTGCAGCCTGTCTCCACTCGGAGGGGAATCACATTGTAATATATAATTGTATATAATATGCTCTCTATAATTTTCCATTGTTTTTATTCTTTCTCCCCATTTATAGCCGTGTGTGCGTGTGTGTGTGTGTGTGTGTGTGTGTGTGTGTGTGTGTGTGCGTGGGTGCGTGTGTGTGTGTGCGTGCGTGCGTGCGTGTGTGTGCGTGCGTGCGTGTGTGTGTGTTTCAGCGCTTATATTTGATTTTATCAAGATTTTGCGCTATATAAATATTGTAATTATTATATTATTATTATATTATGTCCCCTACATTTGTTGCTAAACCGATCTGGAAATTAGCCGCATGAATGTTATCCGCCCATACCTGACCACTCACACAAACACAAACACTGCTCTGTGCTGTTGTTATTGTTATTGTAGTTTAAAGCCCGGCCGACTGCGTAGAGCCATATCAGGGCTATAACCGTTACAAAACATACAAAACTTCAACAGGAAAAAAGAAAGAAAATTAAGCACACATATTAATGCATTTGCGCACATAATCTAAGGACATGCCCCTGGCGTTGACCACTCTGTCCAATTTATCGCACAGGGGATTTAAAAAAAACGCACCTGAATACAAATTTAAGCATACCTGAATACAAATTTAAGCATACACAAGGACACCAAAACATATTAAAACAGGCATAAATTACTTAGAATTGCTTCCGGATATCTCACCTCCCTAGAGTCAAAAATGTACTTAATACATGTACCCGATTCTCAATCCTAAGAAAAAAAGTATGTAAGACGTTATCGAACACATACAGGTGAATGGACCAGTAAGGCAGAAAACGATAAGAAGAAATGACAGAAAGCAAAGGAACAAGGCAGAAAGAAAGAGAGTGACAGAAAAGAGAAAATTTCTAGCACAGAATTTCCAGAAGGTGGGGATACTGTTTATACTGAAAGAGCCCCAGGCATCCCCACGGGGAAATGTGCTGTTGTCCTACCCACTTCAGGCACTATTGCAATTCTGTCATTTCCCGCTGTCCACAGTGCGTTCTCGCCAAACTATAAAAGATTCAAAAGTTGTGCTGCAAGAGTAGTTTTGAAAGCTTGCAAATAGGATCACTTCCAGTCCCTTCTTTACATGTACAAACTTGGCTGACTCCCAGTCTGAGCTTGGATAGACTTCAAGCTCTGAACTCTTTGCTCCAGATTTTTGTCTGCCCATACTTCTTATTTTCTTGCTTTGGCTGGCCATAATTTATCTTTATCTTATCATCTTTATCAAGATGACAGTCTTGATGGAGACAGGCACAGGAAGATCACTGATAAAGAAGATTAGGAAAAGACAACATTAATTGGCCATTCCATGAAGAAAGGGGAATTAGAGCACCCGGTTGGTTACAACAGGAAAGCTGCAGGGAAAGAGAACACCAGGTAGACGCAGGGAGAAAACGTTGGACGGACTTGCAAGGTGGCTGAGGACAGAGAGGGTGGGAGATGTACTTGCAGCGACAAGGGATAGATTCATATGGAGGGTCATGATCGCCAACGCCATGCGACAGGGCACATCATGATGATGATGATGATTATGTTTTTGATCTTCTCATCGTTTACAGTCCTTCTGCACAACTCCAAGCACCATCAGATAAAAGCATGATCTATGTTCCTTACGTAAAGACTGAGACTTTTGGTCAGCGTTCATTCTCTTTGTGTGCAGCTACAAGGTAGAAGGCGATCACCTCAGGTATTCGTTATTTGCAGTTCTTTGTCATCACTCTACCCCAGATACGGATACATCCGTTCATGCGTATTTATAATGTGACCGTTGCCGATCAGGTACGGATATATCCGTAACAGATAGTCCCTGTTTTGCGAGTGTTCTTTTTAGGTACGGAACTGTGTTTAGTTTACACTGTTAGCTTCACTCTACTTCCTGAAAACTAAACATCGCGCGCGTGGACACCACGTATTCGCAGTTTTCGACATGAGTTACTGAGTTTGAGCGAATTTTTGTTGTTGTTTTATTTTGTTTTTGTTTTGTGTTTTTGTCTGTTTGTTTTTAACAATGGCGAGCACAAGAAGCAATTACAGCGCGAGTGAAATTGTTAAGATCCTCATGAACTTCGACACCGACAAAATGGAAGAATCTATCGATTTCGAAGCAGATTTAGATACAGACAATGATGAAGAAAAAGAACAAAAGATGGCTGCTGTTCAACAACAACTTTCTACATCGACAGGAAAAGAGGCCGATGTTGGAGAGTACAACCGCTGCTCAATGGACATCCAATGGAGAATGGGAAGTAAGTGAGTTACATGATCATGCTTATTTTTTCAAAGGCAAGACAGGTTGCGAATTTTGAATACACTGGAGACATGCAACAGAAGAAACAGGCAAACTAGAGAGCAGAGTTACAATAATCGATGCGAGACAAGATCAAAGAAGTCACAAGTTTGGATGCTGCTAAATTTGAAATATAACGGCATATAGAACTGAAGCAGCACAGTTGACAGTAACAAGACCGACAGGTCAGGGTGATGAATTTCTGCATAAAGTTGAGGATCGAGAACGACGCAAAAGTTCTTGACCGAATCGGAAAGTACAACAGTGTTGTCACGTAGTTGGATAGAACAAACTTTCACATCAGAAGCTTGTGCTTTTTGCCAATGAGTATTGTTCCAGTCTTATCTCTATTCAACTTTGGCCTATTCTGTATTTTCCAATTTTGGAACTTAACATAACGGTCAGAGGCTTTGGAAAGAAGAGATGAAAGATTTTTAGGAGATGCACAGTTGTAGAGCTGGGAGTCATCAGCATACAAATGGTATTTGGTGTTGTGCTGACTGATGACATTGGCAAGTGATAAGATGTGGTGTGTGAATAGAGATGACCCTCGTACAGAACCTTGGGGCACCCCATGTGCAAGTTTAAACAGCTGGAATTTAGAATGTAAGTGGTAGGGCAGGTATAACACAAACCACGAAACAGCACTTCTCTGGACTCGGATTGTGTGCTCCAGTTGAGAGAGGAGGATGGAGTGGTCAATGGCGTCAAAAGCAGCAGAAAGATCTAAAAGCATCATCATCGTTATCAGGTGCCTTGCCACATGGCGTTGGCGATCATGGATTTCCATCTGTCTCTATCTCTTGTTGCCTCAAGCATCTCTTCCACCCTCCCTGTCTTCAGCCACTCTGCAAGTCCGTCTAGTATCTTCTCCCTGGGTCTACCCGGTGCTCTCCTTCCCTCCAGCTTTCCCATTGTGACCAGGTGTTCCAATTCCCCTTTCCTCATAAAATGGCCTATAAACGTTGCCTGTCTTTTCCTAATCTTGCTTATGAGTGATATACTTGTGTCTGCCTCCATCAAGACTGTCTCGTTTGTTTTTCTTTGCTGTCCATGGAACACTCAGCATTCTTCTTAGAAACCACATCTCTAAAAGCATAAGAAGTGAAATTCGGCCGCAGTCAACTAAAAGTAACAAATCATTCATAATGTGAACGACAGCAGTTTTCGGTGCTGCTGTGGTCAAAACGGTAAGCTGACTGTCGATCACATACCATCCTTGGTGTCGGTGCACATGGAACTTATATTAAACGTGGAGACGCCATCTTGTGAAACTGAAACACTAGGCGGTATCTTAACCACAAAACCACCAAATTGGATTCTGGAAGGGGGGGGGGGGTTGAAGAAGAGAGGTGTGTGTTAGGAAGAGAGTTGGGAAATAGAGGGACGTGGGGTAGGGATGTGGAGGTGAGAGTTGGAACTTTAACAGCCCTCTTTCCTGCAGTGAAGGGAAATGAAGCAGTGGAACAGACGGAGCGGAAGGTGTCAGAGGAGAACATCAGCTGTCCTTCACCTCCTTAACAAAACCTCACCACACCTCTCTCCCTAAACCTTCCACTTGCGGTGCGCCCACTCACCCCGCACAAACGCACGCACATGTGCGTTTTCACACGCAAAAGCACACGCACACATGCGTGCAGGCGCACGCATGCACGCACACACATACATACATACACACACGCACGCACCTAAACACATATATTCTTCAAATATTACTTGGATGAAAAGAAGTGAAGTCTCTGTCTCTGTGTCTGTGTCTGTCTCTATCTCTGTCTCTGTTTCTCTCTCTCCCTCACTCTCACTCGCTCACACACACACACACACACACACACACACACACACACACACACACACACACACACAACAACAAACAAACAAACAAACAAACAAACACACACACGCACGCACCCAAACACACACATTCTTCTGATATCGCTTGAATAAAAACAAGTGAAGTATCTCTCTCCCTCACTCTCACTCGCTCACACACACACACACACCCCACACACACACCACGCACCCAAACACACACATTCTTCTAATATCACTTGGGTAAAAACAAGTGAAGTATCTCTCTCTTACTCGCTCACACACACACACACACACACACACACACACACACACACACACACACACACACACACACACACACACACACGCACGCACGCACGCACGCACCGCTGAATCTCAAACACTTATGTTGATTTATGTATTGATCAGAAAATCTTCCCAGCAGACTTCAAAAGAGCGAAAATAATCCCTTTACAAAAGACAGCATATAGAAATACATTACACATTTATAGACCAATATCATCATTATCGGCGGTCTCTAAACCACTTGAAAGACATGTTCACAAACACTGGGTGAAATCCATGGAAGATCATTCATTCTTTTACCCACTTCAATCACAATTCTCTCAACATCATTCATGCAACACCGCTCTCTCACACAAGACAAACTCGTAATTATCAGCCATAAACGAAGCAAATTTATGAGTTTTCTTTTTAGACTTTCAGAAAGCATTTGATCTCACTGACCGCAACACCCTTCTTTCAAAACTTAATGTCTATCCGAACAAACTCCATCTCCTTCCTTCCTTCCAATCATTTCTTAATAAAATAGTACAATGTGTATATGTCATGGTAGATTTTCTTCTAAAGGAAGGGTATTGTTTGGGATACCGCAAGGTTCAGTTCTAGGTTCCATCTGTTTTGTATCATCTTCAATGACTTATCCCATATGCATACCATCAAACTCTATTGAATGTCGCACGTTTGCTGATGACATTTCTCTAAACACATCTGGGAAACAGATTTTTGAAATCAATGAAACATTGCTCATTTTTGTTAAGTTGTTCCATATTTGATGCGAATGATTGTTTTCTTTGTGATCATAATTTGTGTGCAGAGTAGCAATCACTAGCTGTAAGACGGGTACAGTGGGACCTAACTCCACTGTCCTTGAGTAATAAGGTGTTCTGGTCTGAAATCTGAAGTCTGAAGTCTGAAGTCTCTCTCTCTCTCTGTCTCTCTACTCTCTTCTCTCGCTCGCTCGCTCGCTCGCTCGCATGCTCGCTCAGTCGTTCGCTCGCTGTCATTCTCTCTCTCTCTCTCTCTCTCTCTCTCTCTCTCTCTCTCGTTCGCTCGCTCGCTTGCTCGCTCCGTCGTTCGCTCGCTGTCATTCTTTCTCTCTCTCTCTCTCTCTCTCTTTCCTTGTCTGTCTGTCTGTCTCTGTCTGTCTGTCTCTCTCTCTCTCTGTCTCTCTCTCCTCTCTGTCTCTGTCTCTCTCTCTCTGTCTCTCTTTGTCTGTCTCCCTTGCCCCCTTCTCTCTCTCTCTCTCTCTCTATATCTCTGTCTGTCTCCCTTGCCCCCTTCTCTCTCTCTCTCTCTCTCTCTCTCTCTCTCTCTGTCTGTCTCCCTTGCCCCCTTCTCTCTTCTCTCTCTCTGTTCTCTCTGTCTCTCTCTCTCTCTACCTGTCTCTCTTTGTCTCCCTCCCCCCTCTCTCTGTCTCTGTCTCGGTCTCTCTCTGTCCTCTCTGTCTCTGTCTCTGTCTCTCCTGTCTCACTCTGTCTCTGTCTCTGCTCTGTCTGTCTCTGTCTGTCTTTCTCTCTGTCTCTCTCTCTCTGTCTCTCTCTCTATCTGTCTCTCTTTGTCTGTCTCCCTCCCCACTCTGTCTCTTCTCTGTCTCTGTCTGTCTGTCTGTCTGTCTGTCTCTCTCTCTCTCTCTCTTTCTCTGTAGAGTGGCAAGGACTAGCGGAGAGACAGGTCTAATGGGATCTAATACCACTGTCCTTGAATAATAAAGTATTCTGAAGTCTGAACTCTATCTCTCTGTCTCTGTCTCTCTGTCTCTCTCTGTCTCTCTGTCTCTCTTTGTCTCTCTCTCTTTGTCGCTCTCTCTGTCTCTCTGTCTCTGTCTGTCTGTATCTCTCTCTCTCTCTTACCGTTGAAAAATAAAGCATCATTGTCATTGTCATTGTCGTTGTCTCTCTGTCTCTGCTCTCTCTCTCTCTCTGTGTCTCTTCTCTCTGTCTCTGTCTCTGTCTCTCTCTTGTCTCTCTCTCTTTCGTCTCTCTCTCTTCTAGTCTCTCTCTCTCTCGTCCTCTCCTCTCCGTCTTCCTTCTCTCTCTCCATTCTTTTCTCTCTGTCTCTCCTTGTCTGTCTCCCCCCCTCCTCTCTCTGTCTGTCTGTCTGTCTCTCCTGTCTGTCGTCTCCCCCTCCCTCCTCTCTCTCTCCCTCTCTCTCTCTTTCTCTGTCTGCCTGTGTCTCTCTCTGTCTTCGATGTATTTCTTTCTATTTAAATGTTGAGTATTAGGTCATTGTGGAGATCAGCAACGGCAAGTTGGAGAGATGGCTTTAAGCCAATAACTACTTTTACAGTCGGAAAATAAACCATCGAATAATTCTCATTATCTCTCTCTCTCAAGCAAGAGACAACTGGGGATGGTGTGGATGGACAAGCTGTCAACACGTTTACTATGGGGTATCCATTAGCCAGAGTTCATGGACAAGTTTAAGCCCCTGCTGTGTGTGTGTTTGTCTGTCTGTCTGTCTGTTGTCCGTCTGTGTGTCCGTCTGTGTGTCGTCTGTGTGTGTGTCTCTCGTCTGCCTCCTGTGTCAGAATGTCTCCTTGTTGTCTGTGTGTCTGTGTATCCGACTGTCTTCTCTCTCTCTCCCTCTCTGTCTCGTCTGTCTGTCTGTCCTTCTCTCTCTCTCTCTCTGTGCCCCTCTCTCTGTGTATATGTGTGTGTGTGTGGTGCCTCTCGCTGTGTGTGTGTGTGTGTGTGTGTGTGTTGTGTGTGTGTGTGTGTGTAGTGCCTCTCGCTGTGTGTGTGTGTGTGTGTGTGTGTGTGTGTTTGTGTGTGTGTGTGTGTTGTGGTGCCTCTCGCTGTGTGTGTGTGTGTGTGTGTGTGTGTGTGTGTGTGTGTGTGTGTGTGTGTGTGTGTGTGGTGCCTCTCGCTGTGTGTGTGTGTGTGTGTGTGTGTGTGTGTGGTGTGTGTGGTGCTCTCGCTGTGTGTGTGTGTGTGTGTGTGTGTGTGTGTGTGCGCGCGCCTCTCTCTCTCTGTGTCTCTCTTCGCTTTCTCTCTTCTCTCTCTCTCTCTCTCTCTCTCTCTCTCTCTCTCTCTCTCTCTCCTGTCGGTGCCTCTCTCTCTCTCTTTTCCTCCCTCTCTCTCTCTCTTCTTTCTCTCTGTCTGTATTCTGTCTGTCTGTATGTTCGTCTATCTTCTGTTACTGTTTTCTGTACATAATTATATATCGATCTTGTTTGTCTTCTGCTTCTGTCTGTCTGCGTGTCTGTCTGTCTGTCTGTCTGTCTGTCTGTCTGACTGACTGACTGTCTGTCGATCTGTGTGTTTGTGTGACGGTACTGGAAATACCAGACTTCTTAGCATGTATCGTATGTATGTATTATATTGTACTGATTTTCTTGTCAAGTCTGAGTCCTTGCCTGTCTTTTGTTGGTGTCTGTTGGTCTGTGTGTCTGTCTGTGTGTCTGTCTGTTTGTCTGTCTGTATGTGTGCTTGTGTGGCAGTGTTGAAAATGCCAGACGTTTTAGTATTCTTGCGTGTATATATTATATCGTATCGTTTTAATTTTTTTTATATATCTTCCAGCAAAATAGTTTATTTGTGAAATTCAAGCTGTTCTGTCATAGGAGAATGTCTTGCCACTGTATGGCGTCAACCTGAGTGTGTATGCACGTGTATGTACAGTGTGTACTTACACACACGCACACACACACATATGCACACACACACACATTTATATATATGTACATATATGTATGTGTATATATATATATGTACATATATATACATATACACCTATACATATATATGTATATACATATAGATAAATATATTATATATGTATATCTATATGTCTATATACATATGTGTATACATATATATATATATATATATATATTATATATATGTTGTGTGTGTGTGGGGTGTACATATTGATAGAGAGAGTGTGTGGTGTACGGATAGACAGACAGTCAGACAGATCGACGGACGGACTGACGGATGCATGGATGGATATGTACATGGATGGATGGATAATGAATGAATGGATAAAAGAGAAATAGATTGACTGATCGATCTCTATTTTCCAATAGTTAAGACATTGACACCAAGAGTCTTTAAGAAAACAAAGTGTCCATTCTCCTTTATGTCAACTACAAGTTGAATTGAGGTATTTGTTGAAGATTTATATCTACATCGTTCTTGTTTATCTCTGCACTCAAAACCCAAATTGGATTCACCGCACAAGATTAAGTATCAGATTTTTTTTAAGTGGAGTATGAATAACTCAAGCTGTTAGGCGAACCGACCACATCCCATAATATTTGTGCAGAGTCAGCATCTTTGGTTGATGTGCATACGGGGTGTTTTCGTGTTTTCATAATCCAGCCACAATCATTACTTTCGGAACACACATGCATACTTGATATTTTACATGCGTACACACACTAAGGGGATTTAGACACTGATAAGTCTGCACACATACTGACCCTGGAATTCAGAAAATTCTCCATTCTGCACTGCTAGGGAGATACGACACCAATTTTCACGGGTGGGGGAGACATAAAAATTCACAGAATTAACACGTTTTTGTCCTAGGAAATCATGTCTGTATTTAGTTTATGTATAATGAAATGTTCTAAAATTAACTTTTTTGAAAAGGTTTCAATCGAGGGTTTAATCAAATTCTTGACGTAGAAATGGAGTCTCTTAACGTCCACGTAAAAGTCATGGGCTGTTTGTTGTTGTGTTTTTTGTTGTTGTTGTTGTTTTGGTTTTTTTTTGGTTGTTTTTTCATAGGGCAGTGGGCACAAGATCTGATACATCGACTTCAATTCCAGCCCCCAACGTTCAATTCTGGCCTGTTCGCTGCCCATCTAAATATTTCCATCATTTTAGTTGTATCAGTTTAGTGGGCGGGCCCAGGAAGCTCAGTTGGTTTGACAGTCGGATTCTTACATGTTAATGGTTGTGGGTTCGAATCCCAGGGTGCGCTACAATAAAACTGGCCTTCTACCTGTACCATCTTAATATTATTGTTGTTCTGGTGGTGTCAGTATAGGATTAGATACGTCCCCCCCCCCCTTAAAACTGAACTTCTCACTGTCCCATCTTAACATCATTGTTGTTCTGGTGGTGTCGGTATAGAATTAGACAAGTCCCCCCATTAAAACTGAACTTCTCACTGTCCCATCTTAACATCATTGTTGTTCTGGTGGTGTCAGTATAGGATTAGATAAGTCCCCCCCCCCCCCCTTAAAACTGAACTTCTCACTATCCCATCTTAACATCATTGTTGTTCTGGTGGTGTCAGTATAGGATTAGATAAGTCCCCCCCCCCCCCGCCCCCCTTAAAACTGAACTTCTCACTATCCCATCTTAACATCATTGTTGTTCTGGTGTTGTCAGTATAGGATTAGATAAGTCCCCCCCCCCCCCCCTTAAAACTGAACTTCTCACTGTCCCATCTTAACATCATTGTTGTTCTGGTGGTGTCAGTATAGGATTAGATAAGTCCCTCGTCCCCCACTTCTCTGGGATGGTTATCCCCGTCGGCCATATCACCTGAGGTGGGTGTCGACGTAAAAGCTGAACGAAAATAAAAAAAATGAAAATCAGTTTTGTGTTTCTTCTCTTTCCTCCTCTTCCTGTTTCAAGACCTTGCCAGAGCGTGGGCTTTTGTGAAGGTGAAGGACGTCGGCCAGGTAACCGCTGGCAGATTTGGGTGTAAGTTTGTCATGATAGGTATATATGGGTGTCTCCTCTTTGCTGGTGTTGTTGTTGTTGTTGTTGTTGCTGTTGTTGTAGCTGTTGTTGTCGGCCATCATGCTGCGTTGATATGGCTGTGTATATATGAATGTATGTGTATATGTCTGTGTGCGGGCATGTGGATATGTGCATGTATTTACTGTCATCTCTTACCTGTTTATTTATCTACATACTCCTTTATTTTGTATCTATTCATTCAACAACTTACTTCTTATTCACTTACTCACTCACTTACTTGCTTGCTTGCTTACTTGCTTGCTTACTTACTTACTTACTTACTTACTTACTACATATCTATCTATGATTAAGAAAATATT
>CM060313.1:61782816-61795316 GCA_030674185.1 Monoplex corrugatus
TGAGATATGAGTCATGAAGATGTATTGGTTTGATATTTAACGATGGCAGGCAGATGTCTGTTTCTGTCTTTGACAACGTACATTTCCAGAGAATGAGCAACAAACAATGAGACTTGTCCCACTTTTTTTTTTTTTTTTTTTTTTCAGTTAGTTTAATTTCTCAAGATGACGTCTCCGCGCTCGGAAAGAATTCCAAATGCACTAACGTCACTGGTGCTATATGATGGCGAAGATCCAGAATGATCACGGCACAACCCTTAAGCCTGCATATAAACCCATGAGCTGGCCAGGTCCTGAGGTCTTACCGAGATAGTTCCATAACCCTGAGGTCGTAGGGGAGTGAGGTGGAAGAGACCTCAACCTTTCCCGGGGCCAGCACCACGAGGGCGGCGCCCATCTCCTTTCCCTTGCTTCAAATTCGTATTCATATTCACATTTTTTCAACCAAGACTTCAGAAATGCCCGAAGGCTAATTGATCTTCAAGGGGTGGGACCTGGGAAATCAGCCTATCTCTCCAATGTTTTTACCAAGGCAGCTGGGCAATGCCCTGCTCTTCACGATTTTCAACTGCCGTGGGATCTTTAGCGTGCACAGCCAAATGGCACACGGGTCCGACTTGTTTTTCGTCCCCTTCCGAAGGACTAGGCGTTCAGTTCGATTTTCCGGTCAAACTAAGGAGAAAAGTCGAGGCCTCTTTGGGGAGCGAACCCTGGAACCTCGAGTTTAGTTATTGGCAGTCAAACGTCTGAACCATTTTGCCACTCTTCTCCCTTTTTCAGCCGAGTTGATGTTCAACATTTATCATCCTAAAGTGCAGTGGCGTGAGTTATTAGCCATGAAGGTGCTTTATTATTGTAACTGAATGAAGACAGGCAGTCGTCGCTTTCTGCCTTTGAAACTGTAAGTCTTCAGAGAACGAGAAACAAAAGAGAGTTGTCCTACTTTGTTGTTTTTCCATGTAATATTCGCCGGCATTATTTCCAGAGGACTGGAATGTTTGCATGTGTCGATAAAGCGGTTTGTTTAGGGTTGCTGGAATGGATTTCTGCATGTAATGTTTCTCTGGCATCGTTAGTCTCATAAACATTGCACAAAATACTGTAGTGAAGAGTTGGGGGTGGCTGTCTAGTTGTTCTCTCTCTCTCTCTCTCTCTCTCTCTCTCTCTCTCTCTCTCTCTCTCTCTCTCTCTATCTATCTATCTATCTATCTAACTATCTATCTATCTATCTATCTATCTGTCTCTGTCTCTCTGTCTGTCTCTGTCTCTCTCTCACTCTCTGTCTGTCTCTCTCCGTCTTTCTCTCTCTGTCTCTCTCTGTGTCTGTCTCTGTCTCTGTCTATCTGAATGACAGAAAAGAGGAAATTTCTAGTACAGAATTTTTAGAAGGTATGGAGACTATTTAGTCTGAAAGTGCCCCCGGCATCCCCAAGGGGCGGGTGGGGAGGGGAGATAATGACAGAATGCTGCAGGAGAGTTGCCTAAGTTACTTCCCAACCACTGATGTTGTTTTTTCGTTAGAGTGTCGTCTTTCTCGAAAGTTTCTGCTTCGTTTCGTGTTTCAGATCAGAGAGTTTATTCTGTCCAATAAATGTCTGTTTTCCTTGCTTGATTTTGTCTTTTTGTTATTCATATTTATATTACTGATATTCATGTTCATTTCTTTTGTCACAGTGGGTTCACCATATGAAACTCGAAGAGTGCATCGGTACAGTGCAGCGCCACCATTTTGTTTCTTTTATTTTCATTTTTGTTACTTTGTTTTTACCAGGACTTCAGAAAGGCAAGAGGGCTCATTGGCTTTCGAGGGGAGGGATCTGGGAAATCAACCTATCTCTCCAATACTTTTTATACCAGGGCGAATGTCTTGTTCTTCACGACTTTCAACTGCCGTGAGATGTTTATCGTGCGCAGGCCAGAAGGCATACGGTACGGGTCCGACTCATTTTTCGTCCCCTTCTAAAGGACTGGACGTTCAGTTCGATTTTCCGGTCAAACTGAGCGGAAACTTCGAGGCCTCAACGAGAAACGAACCCTAGAACCTTGAGTTTAGTTACTGGCAGGCAAACATCTGAACCATTCTGCTACTGTAGGAGGGAGACAACCGTACATCCCCTCTCTTAGGGTTGGGACAACGTACCTGCGTTAGTTTTATGGAGTAGGTCTTCCTCTTTCAGTGCAAGACACTATAGCCGTTTTGCACTTTCTTCATTACCATTGTAGAAGACAGTCTTGCCTGTAGGTGTTTGCATTATCGAACTGTTTCTTTCAAAAACGTTACCATCGAGATGTTGATTTAATAAATCTTGATTAATGTCTAAACCCTCCCGTGTAAATTATCAACAGAACGACGCCACGCCACTGTCTCGATGAAAGCACCGACAGAAAAAGCTCAGGAAAAGAATATGCTTTTAACTCCTTAACTGAGCTTTAATGTTATTGTCAAACTAAAAAGGACTTATCTCTTCTCGACTATGCATTACACAACAAAGGAAGGGTTTAGAGTCGGGAGAGATGTCAGCCACGAACGCGAAATGTTTTGTAATTTAAAGGCAAGCAGGCGAACTGTAGTTTCTTCCCTTGAAGCCGTAACTCTTCAGAAAAGGAGAAACAAAGAAGACTTGTCCCACTTTATGATCGCGTCTGATATTCAAGGTGTCCTTCTGTCCTGAGGAACTAAGTGTTTAATTGTGTTGTCAATAAATGTCTGCAAAGGTTGTTTAAATGGGTTTCTTTGTTGTTCTTAAGGGCGATGTTAGCCAACAAACACTGAGCAAAACGATGCGTGGAAAGTGTTGAGGGTTACGCTCTACCTATTTTATAAATGTTTATTGTGTGTGTGTGCGTGTGCGTGTGCGTGTGTGTGTGTGGGGTGATGTGTGTGTGTGTGTGTGTGTGTTGTGCATGTGTGTGTGTATGTGTGTGTGTGTGTGCGAGTGCGAGTTGTCTGTTTCGATTGTTGACAAAATAATAAGTATAAAAGTTGACTTGAACGAAACAGTAGAGCTCTCATTTCTCCTGTAATCCATTATTCAGTTTTACTTATCACATAAAAATGCTTTGTGCGTTTCCTTTGGTATCAGGCATAACATGGCTGGGTTTACAGTTGTGTGACAATTTAATGGGGATATTGATATTTTAGCTCCTGTATGTTAAGCGGACTCAGCCTAAATTTGAAGGACTCGGAGGAGGTCTGGCCCCCAGACGTGCGGCACGCAGGCCCACCGACGTGTGGATATGCCCTGGTGCCCACGAACCAGCCCCCCCCCCCCCCCAGCTATGGGTAAATAGCACCACTGCCTTGTAGTGTCTCGGGTAAAACAAGGCTAAGGGAGAAAACCCTGACACAAAAAAACATCACTTGTCTTGTGGTTATCTCGGGAGAGACTAAAGCTAAGGGAGTAAACCCTGAAAGAAAAATCACCCCTACTGCCTTGTGGGTAGTCGTGGGAACGACAAAGGCTGGTGGAGAGTCCGTACAAAAAGCGATGGAAGGCAACGGGAAACCACCATCGTATACTCCCAAGAATATCATGGCCAGCCGAAATACGAAAAAGGATGATAACGACGTAAATAGGGGCTCCTGTGGAACACCTTCGTCCGGTAGGGACCGTCATGCTGCGCAGGGAACACCTGACCGTCGGCAAGCTACTGCTATCAAATTTTATCAAAATTGCAACGTGGAATGTAAGGATATTGCTGCAAAGGGGAAACTGGAAAATGTCAAAAAATCCTGTAAGTCATTCAGTGTGGCCGGTGGCTTATGGAAACATGCATCTGAGGAAAATCTGAGAGCTTAAAACAACAAAAAGCCAACAATAACAACAACAACAACAATGATAATAACAACAACAACAACAATAGTAATTACACAACACTGAATAAAGAAATGAAAAAAGAGCAGCTACTGATATCATGCTGAAACGTGAATTTGGTCAGTTTTAGTTTAGATTTCTCAAGATTACGTTTCCGCCCTCGGAATGAATTCCATACGCACTAACGTCACAGGTGCCATGTGATAGAGAAGACCCAGAATGATCACGGCACAAGCCTATTCCAAACGCTAACGTCACTGGTTCCGTATGACGGAGAAGACCAGAATAATCATGGCACAAGCCTTAAGACAGCACATAAACCCATGAGTTGGCCAGGTCCTGAGGTCCTACTTTGCCTGTGGGATTTGTTCGAAGAGCTTAAGACCATTACACACAATAGCTCAAGAGCCCAGACATACAAATATAAAAAGAAAACTTTTTAATTAAAATTTCCTTCAGCTAAAGAGCGAGAAAACCATCTCATACATACATGTAGATTTCAAGTTCGTTTTGATGACTGATATTCTGGACCGCTTCCTGGCGTTGACTGTGGCACGCTGAAAAAGTCCCTTGATAACGAAGGCTGGCACCTTTTAACCCTTTGACTCCCGCACACTGTCCACCAGCATCCTGCATTGCCAACCATGCTCACAAAGCAAAAACTTAACTCTTTGATTCCCGCACCCTGTCCACCAGCATCCTGCATTGCCAACCATGCTAACAAAGCAAAAGCTTAACCCTTTGATTCCCTCACCCTGTCCACCAGCACCCTGCATTGCCAACCATGCTAACAAAGCAAAAACTAACTATTTGATTCCCTCACCCTATCCACAGCTTCCTGCAGGAAGCTGGTGGATAGGGTAAAGGTGTCAAAGGGTTAAATTTTACAGTTTGTGGATAGGGTGCGGTAGTTAAAGGGTTAAAACTGTCTGCATCACTTTTCTGTTCGAATACCGACGGTTCTTCGTCTGCTTCCCGTACTCTCGCTAATCATGTCTGATTATTCTAAAACATTACCATATTTTCCACATTGACTTAATATCTATATATATCTGAATAAAACGTGTTTGTCGTCTTCCAGTTCGCTTCCTTTTCGTATAATTGGCATAAAAGTTGTCTTCGCGGTCCGTCATGTTTGTAGCGGAAAGTGGAAAGACAGACACAGAGAGAGATAGACAGACAGACAGACAGAGAAAGAAAGAGAGAGAAAGAAATAGAGCAGGAGAGAGAGAGAGAACAGGAGAGAGACAATGAGAGACAACACAGAGAGAGAGAGAGTGAGACAGAGAGAGAGAGAGACTAGACATACAGAGAGAGAGAGTGAGACAGAGAGAGAGACAGAGACAGAGACAGAGAAACAGAGACAGAGAGACAAAGAGAGTGGAGAGGGGGTTAAAATAAAAACTCGAGATGGCGCCAGCTTATAGTCAATACAGACGAGATTTTTTGTTTTGACAGCAAGATAATTGCATATCATTGACTGGTCAAGTGTTGAGAAACAAAAAAAATGTTGTTCCTTCTTTGTGTGTGGCCTGTTGTTTGGAACTTTAGAGAGATCCATCGGACTCTGACAATTCAAATAATACTCAGTCATGATCTGTCAACAATTAGATACCTGGCAGATCCGCTTCGCGGGACCAGATACAACACCAGTATCACAGAGACACTGAGACAATGGACCTCTTCTTTTTCGCTGGAGCGATCCTCGAAAACATCGCAATAGAGCTGTATGTGCATCCTCTCTCAGACTGAAGTACAGATATGGGCCTGTTTCTACCTGGGGGGTTTTCATCATCATCATCAAGTGCCTTGCCACATGGCGTTGACGATCATGGCCCTCCATATGTTTCTATCCCTTGTTGCCGCAAGCACATCTTCCACCCTCTCTGTCTTCAACCACTCTGCAAGTCCGTCCAATATTTTTTCCCCTGGGCCTACCTGGTGCTCTCTTTCTCTCCAGCTTTCCTGTTATGATCAGGTGCTCCAATTCCCCTTTCCTCATAAAATGGCTGTAAATGTTGCTTGTCTTTTCCTAATCTTCTTTACGAATGGGGGATGTTGGTTAATCCTAAGCCTTCAGTCGAGAGCCTAGTTTGTCTGGCTTGCCAGACATTTTCAACATCATGTTTCAGTCTGAAGTACAGGTATGGGCCTGTTTCTAGCTGAAGGGTTCCTGTGATACTAGTATAAAATATAGACTGGGTAAAACAGGCTAGTAAAATATAGGCTAGGTAAAGCAGATGCCAGGTAAAACATGGGCTAAGTAAAAAATAGGCAGGTAAACATTGAATAGGTAAAACAGGCTAGGTAAAACATAGGCTAGGTAAAGCATAAGCTAGGTAAAACATGGGCTAAGTAAAAAATAGGCAGGTAAACATTGAATAGGTAAAACAGGCTAGGTAAAACATAGGCTAGGTAAAGCAGACGCCAGGTAAAACATGGG
This sequence comes from Monoplex corrugatus, assembly GCA_030674185.1. Lineage (NCBI taxonomy): Eukaryota > Metazoa > Mollusca > Gastropoda > Littorinimorpha > Ranellidae > Monoplex > Monoplex corrugatus. Next base: position 61,789,075 of record CM060313.1, read on the forward strand.
CTAAGTAAAAAATAGGCAGGTAAACATTGAATAGGTAAAACAGGCTAGGTAAAAAATAGGCTAGGTAAAGCATAAGCTAGGTAAAACATGGGCTAAGTAAAAAATAGGCAGGTAAACATTGAATAGGTAAAACAGGCTAGGTAAAACATAGGCTAGGTAAAGCAGACGCCAGGTAAAACATGGGCTAAGTAAAAAATAGGCAGGTAAACATTGAATAGGTAAAACAGGCTAAGTAAAACATAGGCTAGATAAAACATAGGCTAGATAAAACAGTCTAGGTAAAATGTAGGCTAAATTGGGCCTCAGGACCTGGCCAGCTCATGGGTTTGTGTGCAGGCTTAAGGCTTGTGCCATGATCACCATACACATGGCACCTGTGACGTTAGTGCATATGGAATTTATTCCGAGCGCGGAGACGAGTCTTGAGAAACTGAAACTGAAACTGGCAGACTCCATGAGTCTGCGCAAAGTCCTACACGCTGACAGTGGCTTGATATGGGGAGTGGGACAGAAACCTATGAAACATTATGTTGATACCAGCAGATGGACAGATAGATAGATTGATTGATTGACTGATTGATTCATTCATTCATTGGTAGATTTTTAGATAGATAAACTGATAGATACATAGACTGATTGATTGAGGGGATGGGAGAGCAAGAGACAGACAGACAGACAGACAGAGACAGAGGCAGAGACAAAGACAGAGACAGAGACTGAGACAGAGACAGAGACAGACATGGTGAGATAAGGGGTAAGGTGTGAGTGGGACATGGACGGTGAGATGAGGGGGAAGATGTGAGAGGGACATGGTGAGATAAGGGGTAAGGTGTGAGTGGGACATGTTGAGATAAGGGGTAAGATGTGAGTGGGACATGGTGAGATGAGGGGTAAGTGTGAGTGGGACATGGATGGTGAGATGAGGGGTAAGGTGTGAGTGGGACATGGTGAGATAAGGGGTAAGGTGTGAGTGAGACATGGATGGTGAGATGAGGGGTAAGGTGTGAGTGGGACATGGTGAGATGAGGGGTAAGGTGTGAGTGGGACATGGTGAGATGAGGGGTAAGATGTGAGTGGGACATGGATGGGGAGAAGGGGTAAGGTGTGAGTGGCACATGGTGAGATAAGGGTAAGTGTGAGTGGGACATGGATGGTGAGATGAGGGTAAGGTGTGAGTGGGACATGGTGATATGAGGGGTAAGTGTGAGTGGTACATGGTGAGATGAGGGATAAGGTGTGAGTGGGACATGGATGGTGAGATAAGGGTAAGGTGTGAGTGGGACATGGATGGTGAGATGAGGGGTAAGATGTGAGTGGGACATGGTGAGATAAGGGTAAGGTGTGAGTGGGACATGGATGGTGAGATGAGGGGTAAGGTGTGAGTGGGACATGGATGTGAGATGAAGGGTAAGGTGTGAGTGGGACATATGTTCTTAGAATTTCAAAGCCATATTGCTGACTGAGCTGGCGGACGAAAAGTTTTAGAAGGTAAACTGCACCGTTAGACTTTTCATCTACCATCCTAACCACTCGTCAACGCTCCATCATCCATGTCCCACTCTCACCTACCCCTCATCTCACCATGTCCCACTCACACCTTACCCCTCATCTCACCATCCATGTCCCACTCACACCTTACCCTTATCTCACCATGTCCCACTCTCACCATACCCTCATCTTACCATCCATGTCCCACTCTCACCTTACCCCTCATCTCACCATCCATGTCCCACTCTCACCTTACCCTCATCTCACCATCCATGTCCCACTCTCACTTTACCCTCATCTCACCATCCATGTCCCACTCACACCTTACCCCTTATCTCACCATCCATGTCCCACTCCACCTTACCCCTCATCTCACCATCCATGTCCCACTCACACCTTACCCCTTATCTCACCATCCATGTCCCACTCACACCTTACCCCTCATCTCACCATCCATGTCCCACTCACACCTTACCCCTCATCTCACCATCCATGTCCCACTCACACCTTACCCCTCATCTCACCATCCATGTCCCACTCACACCTTACCCCTCATCTCACCATCCATGTCCCACTCACACCTTACCCTCATCTCACCATCCATGTCCCACTCACACCTTACCCCTCATCTCACCATCCATGTCCCACTCACACCTTACCCTCATCTCACCATTCCAACACCTTACCTTACTACCATCCCACTCTCACTACCTACTCACCCTCCACTCTCACTACCCATCTCACCACTCCCTCCCTTGCCCCTCACTAACCAAGTCCCCACTTCCCTCATCACCTCCTGTCCACTACCTACCATCACCAATCCACCCACTACCCTCACACCATCCCTCCACTACCCCTCATACAGTCATTCACACTCCTATCACCAGTCCCTCCACTACGCTTTCACCATCATTCCCACTCCTACCTCTCTCACATCACCCTACCCCTCTTCACATTCCCCTCTCATCTACCCCTCATTCATCCACCTCACACCTTACCCCTTATCCACCATCAGCCCACTCTCTTCCCTCATCTCACATCAGCCATCTCCCTCCTCTCCACACCATCCCACTCTCCTTCCCTTTCACATCCTTCCACAACCCTCCCTCACTCACTCCTCCCACCTTACCCATCTCACCATCCATGTCCCACACATACCTCATCCATCAGCCAACCACATACCCTTCTTAATGAACATTCCTCATCTCACATGTCCACTGACCCTTACTATAATCACTCACTTAACCTCACTCACATCCTGCCCCTCAACCCCTCATCCATGTCCCACTCACCTTACCCTCATCTCACTCTGTCCCACTCCACCTACCTCATTCACCATATGTCCAACTCACACCTTACCCATCTCACTCCATCCACTACCCTCCTTCATCTCCATCCTTCCCTCAATCACCCTCATCTCACTCCATGTCCCACTCACACCTTACCCCTCACTCACCATGTCCCACTCTCACCTTACCCTCATCTCACCATCCAATCCACCACACCTTACCCCTTATCTCACCATTCACACTCACACCTAACCCTCATCTCACTATGTCCATGACACCTTACACTCATCTCCCATCCATGTCCCACTCACACTTACCCTCATCTCACAAGTCCCACTCTCACCTACCCCTCATCTCCCATGTCCCACTCTCACCTTACCCTCATCTCCCATCCAATCCACTCACACCTACCCTTATCTCACATGTCACACTCACACCTTAACCCTCATCTCACTATGTCCCACTGACACTTACACTCATCTCACCATCCATTCCCCTCACACTTACCCTCATCTCACCAAGTCCCATTCACCTTACCCCTCACTCACCATGTCCCACTCTCACCTTACCTTCATCCCAACACATGTCCACTCACACCTTACCCCTCATCTCACCATCCATGTCCCACCTCACCTTACCCCTCATCTCACCATCCATGTCCCACTCTCACCTTACCCCTCATCTCACATCCATGTCCCACACACACCTTACCCCATCTCACCATCCATGTCCCATCACACCTTACGCCTCATCTCACCATCCATGTCCCAATCTCACCTTACCCTTCAACTCACCATCCCACTCCACCTTACCTTCATCTCACCATCCATGTCCCACTGACACCTTACCTCATCTACACCATCACTCACCCTTACCCTCACTCACATGTCCCACTACACCTTACCCTCATCTCACCATCCATTGTCCCATCACACCTTACCCACTCATCTCAACCATGTCCCACTACACCTTACCCTCATTCACCATCCATGTCCCACTCACACCTTACCCCATCACATCCATGTCCCACTCCACCTTACCCCTCATCTCACCACATGTCCCACTCACACCTTACCCCTCATCTCACCATCCCATGTACCCCACTCACACCTTACCCTCACTCACCTGTCCACTCCACTTACCCTTCATTCACACCATGTCCCACTCTCACCTTACCCCTCAAACTCCCATCCATGTCCCACTCATCACCTTACCCCTCATCTCACCATCCATGTCCCACTCCACCTTACCCTTCATTCCTCACCATCCCAGTCCCACTCTCACTTACCCCTCATCTCACCATCCATGTCCCACTCTCACCTTACCCTCATCTCACCATCCATGTCCCACTCACACCTTACCCCATTCAATCTCCCACTCACCACTTCACTATGTCCCACTCTCACCTTACCCCTCATCTCACCATCCATGTCCCACTCACACCTTACCCCTTATCTCACCATGTCCCACTCACACCTTACCCCTCATCTCACCATCCATGTCCCACTTCACACCTTACCCCTCATCTCACCATGTCCCACTCACACCTTACCCCTCATCTCACCATGTCCCACTCACACCTTACCCCTCATCTCACCATGTCCCACTCACACCTTACCCCTCATCTCACCATGTCCCACTCCATCCTACCCTCATCTCACCAGTCCCACTCACACCTTACCCTCATCTCACCATGTCCCACTCACACCTTACCCCTCATCTCACCATGTCCCACTCACACCTTACCCCTCATCTCACCATGTCCCACTCACACCTTACCCCTCATCTCACCATGTCCCACTCACACCTTACCCCTCATCTCACCATGTCCCACTCTCATCTCACCCCTCATCTCACCAAGTCCCACTCACACCTTACCTTACCTCATACTGAAAGCCCCCACATTGCCTGAGTCATGAAAAGAACCTTTTTAATCAAGCAAATGGGCAGGACGTAGATCTGTAACTAATCCAAGGTTTTTTCTTTTGTTGTTGTTGTTGTGTTTTGTTTTTGTTTGTTTTTTTGTTTTGTGTTGTTTTGTGTTTTGCTGTGAGATATGCACGAATCGAATAAATATTATTGAATATGCTTCCGGCTTAGAGAAAAATGGGTGGGGAGAACACTGGCAAACAGGGACGCTCGAGGTGTGTGTGTGTGGGGGGGGGGGGGTATGTGCAGTGTGCATGGTGTGTGTGTATATATATGATTGTGTGTGCCTGTGTGTGTGTATCTCTCTCTCTCTTTGTCTCTTCTCTCTCTGTGTTTCCTCTCCGTCTCTCTCTTCTCTCTCTCTCTCTCTCTCTCTCTCTCTCTCTCTCGCTCTCTCTGGCTCTCGCTCTCTTCTCTCTTCTGTATCTCCTCTGTCTCTCTGTCTGTGTGTGTGTGTCTCTCTCTCTCTCTCTCTCTCTCTCTTTCTCTCCTCTCTCTCTCTCTCTCTCTCTCTCGTATCTCTCAGTCTCTCTCTTCTATCTGTCTCTGTCTCTCTCTCCTCTATCTCTGTCTGCCTCCCTCCCTCCCTCTCTGTCTCTGTCTCTCTCTCGTGCGTGTTTGTTTTTTGACGGACGACCTGGTTCTCGTGATAGATGCATGGACTCAATATCTGATGTCTTGAGGTCAGTGTCAGCCCGTAACATAAAATATATCCTGGCCTGTTCGCTGGATATCTCATTGCTCCAATCATTCTGGTGATGTCTGCTCAGTGTTCCATAGGCCCCCCCCCCTCCTCATAGTCCTCCAGCCTCCTCATTTCGAGACCTCACTAGTGCAGAGGGTTTTGTCCAGCTAAACGAGTCTGACAGATAATTGATGGCAATTTTGGGCGGAGCGCATATGGAGCTTGGAGTTTGTTTGGAGTTTGTTCAAGAGGGATTCATCGCACTCAGACAATTCCACATGTGCTCCACCCAAATTTGCCAAGAAATACCTGGCAGACTCCACAAGCCTGAGCAAAACCCTATGTGGTCTTGAAATTTGGGAGGGGGGGAGGGACTTTTGAAAACAGTAAGTTGACACCACCAGAAGATGGCAACATTAAGATGGGCAGGGAACAGGCCAGTGGACTATGAAACACTAAGCTGACACCATCAGAATGATGGAAACATTAAGATGGGCAGCAAACAGGCAAGTGGACCTGTGAAACAGTAAGTTGACACCACCAGAATGATGGAAACATTAAGATGGGCAGGGAACAGGCCAGTGGACCTATGAAACAGTAAGCTGACACCACCAGAATGATGGAAACATTAAGATGGGCAGCGAACAGGCCAGTGGACCTATGAGACACTAAGCTGACATCACCAGAATGATGGAAACATTAAGATGGGCAGGGAACAGGCCAGTGTATCTATCAAACATTAAGCTAACACCACCAGAATGATGGAAACATTAAGATGGGCAGCGAACAGGCCAGTGGATCTATGAAACACTAAGCTGACACCACCATAATGATGGAAACATTAAGATGGG
>CM060313.1:61802816-61805316 GCA_030674185.1 Monoplex corrugatus
CCCCCCCCCCTCTCTCTCTCTGCATCTATCAATCTATCTATCTATCTATCTTGACTAGCTGTGAGAGACATAATGCTGTTGTTCTTGACTAATACAATGGTTTGAAGTTTCAAATCTCTTTTCTGTCTCTGCTTAATTATCTGTCTGTCTGTCTGTCTACCTGTTTGTCTGTCTCTTTCTCAGTCTGTATTTCTCAGTCTGTATTTCTCATTCTGTCTGCCTGTGAGTCTGTCTGTCTGTCTGTCTGTCTGTCTCTCTTCCCCACTCCCACCCCCACCCCCTCTCTTTCTGTCTCTCTCTTTCTCCCTAGTTCTCTGCTAGGAAGCAGGCAAGCACGAAAACACGTCTCATTCAGTCAATGTAAAATCACTTGCTAAAAACGTCCCTGCACCAACCAGTAAAACACTGCCGGTCGATACTTCATTCAGTGTACACTCTACTACTGTTTAAGAGACCATGAAGTACCCTCAACTTGCCATCGAACTGGGAGGCCAAGTATCAAGGGACCATCATGTATTTTTAACTTGACCATCAACTTCTACTCTCAGCTAAACAAAAGGGCTTCCTTACCAAACTGTGGACGGAAACATCTTGAGCACTGTGAAACGGTGTTCAGGGTCGGATTGGTTTAGTGCCATGATGAATCAGGCAGAAAGTCAGAGCCGAAGTCTGATCATCAAATCCTGTTCAGTCTTGATCGTTTTCCAGCAGCCAGCAGCCTTGTCAGCCATTGTTAACAAGTCACCATTTGGGGGGGGGGGGGGGGAAGAAAAGCTGACGTTTATTCCTGGCCTGCCATTTCAGTCACTGCTACAAGAAAACGTAAACGAAGTTTTATGTCGTCTCCACCCATGATGTCGTCATTCCAGCAGATGATTTCTTCTCCACTGATTTCAGCAATGATCTGTTGCTATGTTCATCCTTTTAAGCTTGGCTTTTTAAGGTGTCTCAGCAAGAACTACTAACCTTATTTCAGTGACAGTTTTTCGATTTCAGAACACGAAGGAAAGGGAACGTTGAAATAAGATTGTAAGCTACATGAAATCAGCAGTGAAACGTGGTTTAAATGCTATTTTGTTTAATGGTTGTCACGCTTGTTAATGTCTTGCCTGTCTGCCCTAGGAGAGATAGGTTGAGTTCTCTGGTCCATTCCATAGAAACCCAATTAGTCTGTAAAGTTTTGTACAAAAAGGGCTTTAGAATGGCTCGACCTTCTTTTTTACATCTCTCTCTCTCTTTCTCTCTCTCTCTCAATCTATCTCTGTGTCTGTCTGTCTGTCTCTCTCTCTCTCTCTATCTCTCTCTCTCTGTCTCTGTCTCTGTCTCTGTCTCTCTCTCTCTCTCTCTCTCTCTCTCTCTCTCTCTCTCTCTCAGAAAGTAGGCAAGCACGAAAACATGTCATATTCAGTCAATGTAAAAATCGCTTGCTAAAAACGTCCCCACACCAACCAGTAAAACACTGCCGGTCGATACTTCATTCAGTGTACACTCTACTACTGTTTAAGAGACCATGAAGTACCCTCAACTTGCCATCAAAGTGGGAGGCCAAGTATCAAGGGACCATCATGTATTTTTAACTTGACCATCAAGTTCTACTCTCAGCTAACAAAAGGGCTTCCTTACCAGAGTCTGGATGGAAACGTCTTGAGCACTGTGAAACGGTGTTCAGGGTCGGATTGGTTTAGTGTCATGATGAATCAGACAGAAAGTCAGAGCCAAAGCCTGATCATCAAATCCTGTTCAGTCTTTATCGTTTTCCAGCAGCCAGCAGCCTTGTCAGCCATTGTTAACAAGTCACCGTTAGAAAAAAAAGAAGAAAAGAAAAAATAGCTGACGTTTATTCCTGGCCCGCCATTTCAGTCATGGTTACAAGCAAAAGTAAAGGAAGTTTTATGTCGTCTCCACCCATGATGTCGTCATTCCAGCAGACGATTTCCGCTCCACTGATTTCAGCAATGATCTGTTGCCATGTTCGTCTCGAGTCGTCCTTTAAAGCATGTTTTTTTAAGGTGTCTCAGCAAGAACTACTAACCTTATTTCAATGACAGTTTTTCGATTTCAGAACACGAAGGAAAAAGAATGTTGTGATAAAATGGTAAGCCAGATGAAAATGTTAGTCAAACGTGGTTTAAATGCTGTTTTGTTTAATGCTTGTCGCGCTTGTTAAAGTTTTGCCCTTCTGCCCTAGCTCAAGAATATTGGAGAGATAGGTTGAGTTCCCTGGTCCATTCCGTAGAAACCCAATTAGTCTGTAAAATTTTGTATAAAAAAGGATATAGAATGGCTTGACCATATTCTCTCTCTCTCTCTCCCCTCTCTCTCTCTCTCTCTTTCTCTCTCTCTCTTTCTCTGACTGTCTGTCTGTCTGTCTGTCTCTCTCTGTCTGTCTCTCGCTCATTCCCACTCTCTCTCTCTCTCTCTCTCTCTCTCTCTCTCCTCTCTCTCCTCTCTCTCTCTCTCTCTCTCTCTTTCAGGAATCAGACAAGCACGAAAACATGTC
>CM060313.1:61807816-61832816 GCA_030674185.1 Monoplex corrugatus
ACTTGAAAAGTAGAAAATCTGGATTTTCTTTAATATTTGGTATAAAAAAGATAGAATGGCCGGATTATCTTTTTACCTTCTCTATTTCTTTCTGACTCTTTGTCTCTGTGTCTGTGTCTGTCTCTTTCTCTCTTTCTGTCTCTCTGTCTCTGTCTCTGTCTCACTGTCTTTCTCTCTCTCTCTCTCTCTCTCTCTCTCTCTCTCCCCTCTCCCTCTCACGCTTTCTATCTTTTAGGAAGCAGGCAAGCACGAAAACATGTCTCATTCAGTTGATGTAAAGTACTTGCTAAAAACGTCCCCCACACCAACCAGTAAAACACTGCCGGTCGATACTTCATTCAGTGTACACTCTACTACTGTGTAAGAGACCGTAAAGTACCCTCAACTTGCCATCAAAGTGGGAGGCCAAGTATCAAGGGACCATCATGTATTTTTAACTTGACCATCAAGTTCTACTCTCAGCTAACAAAAGGACTTCCTTACCAAACTCTGGATGGAAACGTCTTGAGCACTGTGAAACGGTGTTCAGGGTCGGATTGGTTTAATGCCATGATGAATCAGGCAGAAAGTCAGAGCCGAAGCCTGATCATCAAATCCTGTTCAGTCTTATCGTTTTCCAGCAGCCAACAGCCTTGTGAAGCGTTTTTAACAAGTCACCGTCACAAAAAAAAGCTGACGTTTATTCCTGGCCAGCTATTTCAGTCACGGTTACAAGAAAAGGAAAATGAAGTTTTATGTCGTCTCCACCAATGATGACGTCATTTAAGCAGACGATTTCTGCTTGACTGATTTCAGCAATGATCTGTTGCCATGTTCGTCTTGAGTTGTCCTTTAAAGCATGGCTTTTTAAGGTGTCTCAGCAAGAACCACTAACCTTATTTCAGTGACAGTTTTTTTTTCCAATTCAGAACACGAAGGAAAGGGAACGATGAGATAAGATTGTAAGTCACATGAAACTGCCAGTCAAACGTGGTTTAAATGCTGTTTTGTTTAATGCTTGTCACGCTTGTTAATGTTTGCCTTTCTGCTGTAGCTCAAGAATATTGGAGAGATAGGTTTATTTTCCTGGTCCCTTCACTAGAAGCCCAATTTGCCCTTTTGCCTTTCTGAAAAAAAAAGTAGTGAGAGACTGCATGATAGAGTGAATGAAAGAGAACGTGAGTAACAGAGAGAAGGAGAGAGAGAAGTTGGAGAAAAGGAGATTATGTTGGAATTGTGTGTGGGGAAGGAGGGGAGAGAAACAGAGAAGGTAACATTTTAGGTCAATGGTTACTCGCCTGTCAGACCTGAGTGTACTTTAGCTCAGCATCTTCTGTGTGTGTGTGTGTGTGTGTGTGTGTGTGTGTGTGCGTGCGTGCGTGCGTGCGTGCGTGTGTGTGTGTGTATGTGTGTGTGTGTGTGTGTTGTGTGTGTGTGTGTGCGTTCATGTGTGTTCGTTGAGTTTGTGTATTTTTTTTCTTTTTTTTTTTTTTTATAAAAATTGATATTCAACTAATTGTCTGTTTGTTTATGTTTGTATTTGCTTTACGTTTTAAAAATTCATTTTCAGCGAGTAATAAAGACAAATGTAAAAACTATACAAGAAAGCATAACAGCAATCACGACACAACATAATTCCATTCCATGCAAAATATCCATATGCTTAAAATACAAGAATCTACGTGAAGCATAATAAACAACGGACAAAAGTAGTGAGAGACAGCAAGACAGAATGAATGAAAGAGAAAGTGAGTAACAGAGGGAAGGGGAGAGAGAGAATGGAAAAAGGGGGGTTGTGTTAGAACAGTGGGAGGGGGAGGGAAACAGAGAAGTTGATAATTTGGGTCAATGGTTACTCACCGCCTGTCAGTCCTGTGTTTTGTTTTGTTTTGTTTCCTTCTTGTTTTGTTTTGTTTTAACAGGCCCAGTGACCCAGTCAGTTAAATGACCTTTCTCTGCTGATAACACAAGGCTCGTGGGTTTGACCCTTGGGAGGGTCACAGGATTTTTTTTCAGCAGATTGGCTGGCTCTTGTGCTGGAGCCATGGACTCAAGATCTGATCTCTCGAGTTCAATCCCAGCTTGCAACTTTAAAAAATGGCCTGTTCACTATCCGTCTTGACGTACTCCTTTTTCTCTTTTTTTTTACCTTTACCCAGAAGGTTCTTTTCTTTAAAAAGTAGTCATGGCAATATCACAGCAGGCAACAACGATTCAATATTCAATGTACAATTACGTGTATGTCACGATTAATATACATCATAGGTGTGTAGTTTTAAGTTTTAAAAAATTGAAATGGGTGATTTTTTTTTTATATATACATATAATGATACATTTTTTTAATATTATGGCACATACCCAATGTTCTTCACGTTTTACCAGGTCATGCTTTAGTACTCAGGAGCAGCTAACTGTGGAGTTACTACTGTTTTTATACTGAAATATTTCAATTCACAGCAGCAGAATAATAGAAGCCATCACATTCTAAATGTCCTCACTTTATCTTTCGAGCGAGTATTCAATATGATCATACTTTATGGGCAACATCTGTTAAATATTTCCTAGTCTTGAGTATGATATTAACGTACTTCAGTCATGCCTGTGGTGTCAACTCAATATTTCATAGGTCCTGTTCTCCCCACCGCACCACACCCCCCTTCTTCATTTCAAGAGAGTTTTGCCCAGGCTCAAAATGTAAAATAACAGATGGCAGATTTGGTGGAGCGCATACGGACATATCCGAGTGCGATGTGTCCTGGGAAAAAAACAAACTCAAACTCCAACTCTGAAGTCCTGAAAGATGAATATACTGTGCAATTGTTTTATTAATGTTCTTACTATGATTATCTACGTGGAATTATGATCGTATATACTGTGTTTGTTCCATACAACAGAAATCTTTTCGTGGTATCGTGATCCTGTTTGTTTATATCATGTTGCAGTCACAACAGAGAGATGGCTGTTCCAAGACTTGTGCCTTCCGTCGTCATGATTACCACCGCCATCCTTCTCTCACACACAGGTCAGTGCTCATTGCTCTGTCAACATCCGTCCATACTTTGAACATGTTCTGCACATGTCATTTCATAGATATTTATTTATACACACAAACATAAAAACGGATACTGCTGAATTGTCACAATTATTTTATCCATACTTCAACAGCTAAGAAAGATGAAAAAGGATGCTTCATATACTTGCATGCAACTGAGGGCAGAGGGCAGTGGTGGGAATCGGCTGACGGCGCTCGCTGGCTGGAACTTGGTCCGATCCGACGAATGAGTGTGCACTGCTGTCCACTTACGGTGCTGCTATTCACACAGGGGCTCACATAAGTCCCTGTACTGTTGTCGAATGTTTTGGTAAGCCGTTGTGGCTAACAGTTCGTGCCTGCCATGATGTCGGTGTCAGCATCAAATTGTAGGCTGCAGATGTACCTGTCATCAACAGAGATAGAGATGTGGTGGTTTTGAAGGGATTCCTGTATGGTCTTGTTGAAGGGATTCCTGTATGGTCTTGTTGAAGGGATTTCTGTGTGGTCTTGTTGAAGGGATTTCTGTATGGTCTTGTTGAAGGGATTTCTGTGTGGTCTTGTTGAAGGGATTTCTGTGTGGTCTTGTTGAAGGGATTTCTATGTGATCCTTTTGAAAGAATTTCTGTATGGTCTTGTTGAAGGGATTCCTGTATGGTCTTGTTGAAGGGATTTCTGTGTGGTCTTGTTGAAGGGATTTCTGTATGGTCTTGTTGAAGGGATTTCTGTGTGGTCTTGTTGAAGGGATTTCTGTGTGGTCTTGTTGAAGGGATTTCTATGTGATCCCTTTGAAAGAATTTCTGTATGGTCTTGTTGAAGGGATTTCTGTATGGTCCTTTTGAAAGGATTTCTGTATGGTCCTGTTGAAGGGATTTCTGTGTGGTCTTGTTGAAGGGATTTCTGTATGGTCTTGTTGAAGGGATTTCTGTGTGGTCTTGTTGAAGGGATTTCTGTATGGTCTTGTTGAAGGGATTTCTGTGTGGTCTTGTTGAAGGGATTTCTGTGTGGTCTTGTTGAAGGGATTTCTGTGTGGTCTTGTTGAAGGGATTCCTGTATGGTCTTGTTGAAGGGATTTCTGTATGGTCTTGTTGAAGGGATTCTGTATGGTCTTGTTGAAGGGATTTCTGTGTGGTCTTGTTGAAGGGATTCCTGTATGGTCTTGTTGAAGGGATTTCTGTGTGGTCTTGTTGAAGGGATTTCTGTATGGTCTTGTTGAAGGGATTTCTGTGTGGTCTTGTTGAAGGGATTTCTGTGTGGTCTTGTTGAAGGGATTTCTATGTGATCCTTTTGAAAGAATTTCTGTATGGTCTTGTTGAAGGGATTCCTGTATGGTCTTGTTGAAGGGATTTCTGTGTGGTCTTGTTGAAGGGATTTCTGTATGGTCTTGTTGAAGGGATTTCTGTGTGGTCTTCTTGAAGGGATTTCTGTGTGGTCTTGTTGAAGGGATTTCTATGTGATCCCTTTGAAAGAATTTCTGTATGGTCTGTTGAAGGATTTCTGTATGGTCCTTTTGAAAGGATTTCTGTATGGTCCTGTTGAAGGGATTTCTGTGTGGTCTTGTTGAAGGGATTTCTGTGTGGTCTTGTTGAAGGGATTTCTGTATGGTCCTTTTGAAAGGATTTCTGTATGGTCCTGTTGAAGGGATTTCTGTGTGGTCTTGTTGAAGGGATTTCTGTATGGTCCTTTTGAAAGGATTTCTGTATGGTCCTGTTGAAGGGATTTCTGTGTGGTCTTGTTGAAGGGATTTCTGTATGGTCCTTTTGAAAGGATTTCTGTATGGTCTTGTTGAAGGGATTTCTGTATGGTCTTGTTGAAGGGATTTCTGTGTGGTCTTGTTGAAGGGATTTCTGTGTGGTCTTGTTGAAGGGATTTTATGTGGTCCTTTTGAAAGGATTTCTGTATGGTCTTGTTGAAGGGATTTCTGTATGGTCTTGTTGAAGGGATTTCTGTATGGTCCTGTTGAAGGGATTTCTGTATGGTCTTGTTGAAGGGATTTCCATGTGGTCCTTTTGAAAGGATTTCTGTATGGTCTTGTTGAAGGGATTTCTGTATGGTCTTGTTGAAGGGATTTCTGTATGGTCCTGTTGAAGGGATTTCTGTATGGTCTTGTTGAAGGGATTTCTGTATGGTCTTGTTGAAGGGATTTCTGTATGGTCTTGTTGAAGGATTTCTGTATGGTCCTGTTGAAAGGATTTCTGTATGGTCTTGTTGAAGGGATTTCTGTATGGTCTTGTTGAAGGGATTTCCATGTGGTCCTTTTGAAAGGATTTCTGTATGGTCCTGTTGACGGGATTTCTGTATGGCTCTGTTCAAGACATTCATGTATAATACTGTTGAAGAGATTCCTGTATGTTCCACTGAATGGATTCTTGTCTAGTCCTGTTGAAGGGATTCCTGCATGGTACGGTAGAGATATTGCTGTATGATACTGTTGAAGGGATTTCTGTATGGTCCTGTTGAAGGGATTTCTGTATGGTCCTGTTGAAGGGATTTCTGTATGGTCCTGTTGAAGGGATTTCTGTATGGTCCTGTTGAAGGGATTTCTGTATGGTCCTGTTAAGGGATTTCTGTATGACACTTTGAAGGGATTTCTGTATGGTCCTGTTGAAGGGATTTCTGTATGGTCCTGTTGAAGGGATTTCTGTATGGTCTTGTTGAAGGGATTTCTGTATGACACTTTGAAGGGATTTCTGTGTTGTCTTGTTGAAGAGATTCCTGTATGATCCACCGAAGGGATTCTTGTCTAGTCCTGTAGAAGGGATTCTTGTCTAGTCCTGTCGAAAGGATTTCTGTATGGTCTTGTTGAAGGGATTTCTGTATGGTCTTGTTGGGATTTCTGTATGGTCCTGTTGAAGGGATTTCTGAATGGTCCTGTTGAAGGGATTTCTGTATGGTCCTGTTGAAGGGATTTCTATATGGTCCTGTTCAAGGGATTTCTGTGTGGTCCTCTTGAAGGGATTTCTGCATGGTCTTGTTGAAGGGATTTCTGTATGGTCCTGTTGAAGAGATTTCTGTGTGGTCCTGTTGAAAGGATTTCTGTAAGACACCTTGAAGGGATTTCTGTATGGTCTTGTTGAAGGGATTTCTGTATGGTCCTGTTGAAGGGATTTCTGTATGGTCCTGTTGAAGGGATTTCTGTAAGACACCTTGAAGGGATTTCTGTATTGTCTTGTTGAAGGGATTTCTGTATGATCCACTGAAGGGATTCTTGTCTAATCCTGTAGAAGGGATTCCTACATGGTCCTGTTGAAGGGATTTCTGTATGGTCCTGTATGACACTTTGAAGGGATTTCTGTGTTGTCTTGTTGAAGAGATTCCTGTATGGTCCACCGAAGGGATTCTTGTCTAGTCCTGTAGAAGGGATTTCTGTATGGTCTTGTTGAAGGGATTTCTGTATGGTCTTGTTGAAGGGATTTCTGTATGGTCTTGTTGAAGGGATTTCTGTATGGTCCTGTCGAAGGGATTCCTGCGTTGGTCTCTTAAAGAGATTTCTCCATGGTCTTGTCGAAAGGATTTCGGTATGGTCTTGTCGAAGGGATTTCTATATGGTCCTGTTGAAGGGCTTTCTGTATGGTCCTGTTGAACAGATTTCGACGTGCTCTTTTTTAAAGGATTTGGCATTGGTCCTCTGGAAAGGATTTATGCAGAATTTTATTGAAGAGATTTCTGCATGTTCTTTTCATCACACGATCATAAAGATGGATATAGCAGCTAAACCATGTCAGTTACTTCACAGGTAAAACATCCTATGTACAAATATGAATACAAATTAAGCATTCTGAGCATGGATATAAAGATTTCTCGTGAATATTTCAGTCTAGTAATAATTATTCTAGTGTCGAAAATAAGCCAATTTAGACAATATTCTAAACTTCGACAAAAGATAATACCAAAGAAATAAGAGGGCTAGGAAGCAGGGAGAATGCTAGTTGAACGGGTAGTGCAAACTGTGTTGGATTTAAGAAGTTCTGCAATATGGGAGATAATTCCTACGTGACTCTCAAGAGTTATGTTCTTTGATTAATTTTGACAAAAGGTCTTTTGATTTAGTCTTGATCAAAGCAACACATTCGTGTCAACTTGTCAGACCAAGCCAGCAGCCCCAAACGTAAATAAAATGACCAGATTGCAAATTGCGCTAACAACCAATGCCATCACGGCTGTTTTTCAAAGGCTACGTTTAATATGTTGGATCGTCATGACACTGAAAATGAATACAATTTCAATATTCAGAATGATTTAGATGTGCTTTGCATTTTTTTAATCAGCCCAAATTCAAGCTGCAGACAGCTTTTAAGATCTTTAACACAACTCTCTCTTTCTCTCTCTCTCTCTCTCTCTCTCTCTCTCTTCTCTCTCTCTCTCTCTCTCGAGCTTCTCTCTCTCTCTCTCTCTCTCTCTCTCTCTCTCTCGAGCTCTCTCTCTCTCTTTAGAGCTCTCTCTCTCTCTCTTTAGAGCCCCTCTCTCTCTCTCTCTCTCTCTCTTTAGAGCTCTCTCTCTCTCTCTTTAGAGCTCTCTCTCTCTCTCTCTCTTTCGCTGTCTCTAGAGCTCTGTCTGTCTCTCTCTCTCTCTCTCTCTCTTCCTGTCTCTCTCTCTTTGTCTGTCTGTCTCTCTCTCTTTCTCTCTGTCTCTGTCTGTCTCTCTCTCTCTCTTTCGCTCGTTCGGTCTCTCTCTCTTTCTCTCTCTGTCTGTCTGTCTGTCTGTCTCTCTGTCTGTCTGTCTCTCTCTCTCTCTCTCTCTCTCTCTCTCTCTCTTCCTCTCTCTCTCTCTCTCGAGCTTTCTCTGTCTCTGTCTCTATGTCTGTCTGTCTGTCTCTCTCTCTCTCTCTCTCTCTCTCTTTCTCTCTCTCTCTCTGTTTCTTTGTTCTTTCTCCCCCCTCCCAGGAAGCCTATTAGTTACTGTAACATTTCAACAGTTCACAAGCCCGGCACGTGTTTACGTCAGTGGATCTCTCAAAGTAATTGCCTATGACCATGAATCGCTACACTCCTAGAAATTCCTGTCCATAAAACCATTAAAGTCTGACGCTTCCTTCAATCATGCAAATGAAGGCACGTGTTTATGCATAGCGTTTTTCAACCCACAACAAACACCACTGCGGCAAATTGGGCTCTTTCAAAGCAGCAAGTGACTCTTTCAAAAAAAACACACGAGTATTTAGTCAACCCCCATCCCATCCCCTCTCCACAAAGTAAAGGAAAAAAAGATAGGTGGCGCTTCGTTTTAAAAAACCTGCCTCTCCCTTGAGGAGGAGAGCGGTTTACATTTCACGCTTAGCGTGAAAACATTTGCAATTCAATTCTGTTAAACTTAGGTGGTGCCAGTATTTCACAGACCACACTCCCCCCCCCCCTCCTTCCCTCTGTCAAGACCATGTCAACACCTAAGGTTTGGCACAGGTTCACACAATCTGCCAGACAACTGCTGACAGACCTGGGGAGAGCGTATACAGAATTATCTGAGTGTGGTGAGTCCCTGTTGTGAGCTGTTGAAATGTAACAGTTACTAGTAGACTTCTTGGAAGAGGGGAAGGAGGAAGTGAAAGATAGACTTCTTGGAAGAGGGGAAGGAGGAAGTGAAAGATAGACTTCTTGGAAAGGGGGGAGGGGTGCAACAGAAAGAGAGAGGGGGGAAGAGAGAGAGAACGAGGGCAAGAGAATGAGAAAGAGAGAGGGAGAGGGAGAGACAGATAGACAGACAGAGCGAGAGGTGAGAGAGAGGTAGAGAGAGAGGGAGAAAGAGAGAGAGCATGAGAGAGAAAAAGGGAGAGTGAGCATGAGAGAGAAAAAGGGAGAGAGAAAGAGGGAGAGGGAGGGAGGGAGAGAGAGGGGGGAGAGAGAGCGAGAGAGCGGGAGACAGAGAGAGCAAGAGACGGGGAGAGAGGGGAAGAGAGAGAGAGAGAGGGAGGGAGGGGAAGAGAGAGAGCGAGCGTGAGAGAGAAAAATGGTAGAACCTGCAGTTTCCTACAGCAAACGCCACAGAAGTCACAGGATGCTATGCCCAAGAAACGTGCTGCTGGTGTCATTGAGCTTAAATCTGTATCTTATATTCTGAACTTCAATTCATCATCATCATCATCATCATCATCATCATGTGCCCTACCGCATGGCGTTTTTTACGATCATGGCCCTCCATATGTTTCTATCCCTTGTTGCCGCACGCACATCTTCCACCCTCTCTGTCCTCAGCCACCCTGCAAGTCCGTCCAATATTTTCTCCCTGGGTCTACCTGGTGTTCACTTTCCCTCCAGCTTTCCTGTGTGCTATAAATGATGCTTGTCTTTTCCTCATCTTCTTCATTAATGATCTTCTTGTGTCTGCCTCCTTCAAGATTTCTCTTTTGTTTTCTTTACTGTCCATGGAACTCTCAATATTCTTTTTATGAACTACATTTCAGTTGCCTCAATTTTGTCCTGACTTTGCATGTTGACTGTCCACGCTTCACAACCGTAGAACTGTATCGGTTCTATACAACATTCAAGAACTCTCTTCCTGATGTTAGTTGATAAGCATTTGCTGGTAAGAACGGTTTTCATCTTCTTGAATGCTGTTTTAGCTTGGCCGATTCTGCTGGTTATTTCTGATGTGCATCAGCCGTCTGGTGAGATGACCGATCTCAGATATTTAAACTTATCAACCTGTCTCAAAGTTGTGCCATTTGCTGTTATTTTGCGTGATGGGATTTGAGCTTAATTTATGACAAATATTGTTTTCCAGAGAAGAACGATCAAGGGATCAGATTTGTATTAGGCCCAACTCTTAAAATTCAAACACGTGATACTTTGAAATTGCTTCCCCTTAACAGCTTTTGTCCAGTGCTAGCCACAAAGGTTTTTCCGTCGCCGCACCCCACACTCAGCAAAACAAACACAATTTCGGTCTCAAATGAGAGATTCCATTCCAAACATACACAGGGGGTGGACATGTCACACAAGTCAAGCGAGACTTGTCAACCGGGTTTGGCAATAACTATCTCAAAGTAAGAGACAACCATAGTCCCCTGTCGAGTTGTTCAGATGCTTTAACCTTTTGACTCCCGCACCCTATCCACCAACTCATCATCATCATCATCATCATCATCGTCATCATCATCATCAAGTGTCCTGCCACATGGCGTTGGCGATCATGGCCCTCCATATGTATCTATCCCTTGTTGCCACAAGCACATCTTCCACCCTGTCTGTCCTCAGCCACTCTGCAAGTCCGTCCAGTATTTTTTTCCCTGGGTCTACCTGGTGCTCTCTTTCCCTCCAGCTTTCCTATTGTGACCAGGTGCTCTAATTCCCCTTTCCTCATAAAATGGCCTATAAATGTTGCCTGTCTTTTCCTAATCTTCCTTATGGACGATCTTCTTATGTCTACCTCCATCAAGACTGTCTCGTTTGTCTTTGCTGTCCATGGAACTCTCAACATTCTTCTTATAAACTACATCTCGGCTGCCGAGATCCACCAACTGCAAAACTAAACCCTTTGACTCCCTCGCCCTATCCACCAGCTTCCTGCCCCAGGAAGCTGGTGGATAGGACGAGGGAGTCAAAGGGTTTAGTTTTTGCTTTATTAGCAAGGTTGACAATGCAGGGTGCGGATGTCAAAGGGTTAAGTAAACAGATAAAAATGGAAAAAAAACACTTCTCGCCGCATCTCATTGACGACCCAAGCTACGAGCGACACAACACAATTGTACACGTGGGATTTTAACGGGTAAACGAAGCGATGTAACTGACACTTGATTGGCAGTAAAATTAATGACGGAAAAGTGAGATGGACGAGGGTAGGTGTGTGCGCTGGGTCAGAAATCAACGACAGCACTCATTACAAGGGGCCATAAATCTATTACTTGTTTATTCCCTCCCTTTAGGAAGGTGGGCTGTGTTCCCACTCGGTAAATGTGTGTGTGTGTGTGTGTGTGTGTGTGTGTGTGTTTTGAGTGTGTGTTTGTGTTTGTGTCTGTGTGTTTGTATGTATGTGTGTGTGTGTGTGTGTGTGTGTGTGTGTGTGTGTGGTGTGTGTGTGTGTGTGTGTGTGTGTGTATGTGTGTGTGTGTGTGTGTTTTGAGTGTGTTTGTGTTTGTGTTTGTGTCTGTGTGTTTGTATTTGTGTGTGTGTGTGTGTGTATGTGTGTTTTGTGTGTGTGTGTGCGTGTGTAGTGTGCATGTATGTGTGTATGTGTGTTTTGTGTGTGTGTGCGTGTGTGTGTGTGTGTGTGTATGTGTGTGTTTTGTGTGGTGGTCTTTGATTTAATGTCTATTCACTAAAGTGATTTTAGACAACAAAAAAAACAAAAAACAAAAAAAACAAAAAGTGGGGGGGGGGGGGGGGAGTGATAGAGGAGGAGTGAAGAAGATATTTGAAAATTGTCAATTTTGAATTTGAGAAAAGATGATCCAGAAAACAACTGTTTTGAAGAGGGGAAGGTAAAACTAACAAATAATGTTACCATAATTATCGATTTAAACAAACAAACTGACAAACAAAATTAGTAAATATCCGGAAGAAATGAATAAAAAGTAAAACTAATAATTGACTAACCACAACAATGAACAAGTCAAATAACATTTTAAAGGTAATTCGCTATAGGACTTTTTGACAGGCTAACAAAAAATTCATACAGTAATGATGATGAGGCAAATATGTCAGAAACTGTACTCACAGATAGTGTTGGAATATGTCGTTTTACCCTAACGCAAGAAAGAATATGACTATGTGTTATCTTCTTTCCACACAGACACACTATGTTATTGGTATATTTTGTTTTGAATGCATCAAGTTTCCATCTGTACATAAGGGACTGTATAGTTCTGCTGGCATGAAGCTGCTTAAGTATTTTGCTAACCTCAAAGTTCATGTGACATTTATCATACTTTTTCTGTTTTAATTGGAACTGCTTCCAGACGTAGTTGTCCACTAAAGTGTAATTCTCGTGCAACGAGAGAGAAAGCTGGATATTGTTTGAATCTGGTGAGTTATTAGCTCCCCGTTTGGCAGCCCTGTCAACTTTATTATTATAACTAAAAGAACTATGAGAAGGTATCCAGCAGAAAGTAATATCAGTGCCTCTTAAAGATAAATTATGAATCAAGTGACTTATTTCCAGAATCATTTCTGATCTTGTTTGTAATTTTGATAATTCAAGAGCCTGAAGTACTGATTTTGAATCAACGCAAAGAAGTATCTGAAAAATTGTCCTAGGAAGACTTATCAGAAAGTTTAAAGCCATTAATATTGCAAAGAGTTCAGCTGTAAAGATAGATTTATCAAGTCCTATGTAGAAAGATTTTTCAATTTTGAGAGCAGGTATTAAAAACGCTGAGCCTGCTTTTCTTTCAATTACTGACCCATCAGTGTAAATTTTCAAATGATCAGAATATACGTCGTTTATATGACATTTAACCTGACTTGCCAGTAAGTTTATATTGTCTCCTTTTTTTAAATTAGTGTGGTGTACGTCAAATCGTGCTCTTTGGAGTTCCCAACTGGGTACTGGCGAAAAGGAAGGTCGTATAGATACAGGATCTACGTCTAGATCAATTCCTGAGCCTTTCATGACGTCAGATGTGTATGTTGCAAGTGTGACCTGTGAAGATATTGATTTAGCTCGTTTTGGAAAGTCGGTATCTGATCTCAGTTTAATTTCTGTTTCTGAGATGTTTTCTACGGTAGTGTTTCTTAACAAAAATTTAGTAGAAGCGACTTTCCTTTGCTCATCAAGTGGCAACAGTTTGATTTCATTATATGTCCGAAGACAGGAAGCA
Source organism: Monoplex corrugatus (assembly GCA_030674185.1). NCBI lineage: Eukaryota > Metazoa > Mollusca > Gastropoda > Littorinimorpha > Ranellidae > Monoplex > Monoplex corrugatus. Next base: position 61,820,578 of record CM060313.1, read on the forward strand.
TGCATTGGAAGACCCAGTGCAAGTTTGAAACCTTTACAATCTATGCTCTGCAGTTTTTTTAGTAAGTGTTTCGGTGCACTGAAGAAGATTTCTTGAGCATAGGTTAATTTAGATCTAACAAGCGATTTACAAAGATGAACAAGTGTTGATGAATCTTGACCCCATGTCTGTTTGCGAACTATTTTTATGAAATTTAAACTTTTTTGAGCTTTGGTTAATAAGTATTTAATATGCTGATTGTGTGTGTGTGCGTGTGTGTGTGTGCATGTGTGTGTGTGTGGGGGGGGGGGGTGTGCTTGTACGTGTATATGTGTGTGTCGTGATGTGTGTGTGTGTGTGTATGTGTGTGTGTGTCGGTGTGTGTGTGTGTGGGGGGGATGTGTATGCGTGCATGTGTGTGTGTATGTGAATGTGTGTGTGTGTGTGAGAAAGAGAGAGAGACAGAGACACAGAGAGAGAGGGAGAGAGAGAGCTCTGACCTCTCAAATTGCTTTCTACAATTGCCCGCAATGTTTGAGTGAGCCTTGATCCACGCTTGTAGTTCCGTCATCTTTTCTCCCATCAGGAGAGGACGAGAAGCGAGAAAGATTCCAATGGTGTGGATGTGTATGGGCATCTGAAAGATGTGTCAGTGAAAATGTACCACTTGTTCATGGTTGGATCTTTATATCAAAATTTGGGTAATATGTCCAGCCTAAAAGGAAGCCATTTGGAACAGTGTATTATAGACATACGTGCATAACACACACACACCACGCACGCACACACACACATACGCACACGCACGCACACACGCACACACATACACACACGCAAAAACACACACATACTCACCCACACACACGTACACATACGCACGCATGCATGCAGGCACACGCACAAGCACGCGCACACGCACACACACATGCACTCACACACACATAAACACACACGCATGTACGCACGCACGCACGCACGCGCACACGCACACAAACACACTCAAACACACACACATACTCTCTCTCTCTCTCTCTCTCTCTCACACACAAACAGACACATTCACACACGTGCACACACACACACTCTCTGTCTGTCTGTCTGTCTGTCTCTTTCTCTCTCTTTCACACACACGCACACTCACATACATGCACAAACACACACACACACGTACAACACACACACACACACACACACACACACACACACACACACACACACACACACACACACACACACACACACACACACACATTCATCATGTAAATGTAAATGTGCAAGATGAATGAGAAAATCGAGTTGCTAAGAAGAGACCCCTGATTGTTAATGACAGTGTTTTGTGACTTTTATTTTTCGTTTATTTTAATAATAATAGAAAAAAAACATCAACAACGAAAACATTAAAGATACCCATTTATATCAACCAATGCAGGACTGAATGTCTGTCTGTCTGTCTGTCTGTCTGTCTGTCTGTCTGTCCATTTTCCGGAGATAAAAAAATCAGCTAGTTTTCCTTGGATGTTTTATCCCAAAATTTACCAGCACGAAATGACTAAATTTTCCAGATATTGTATTTCCTCTTTGTTTTGCTGTTGCTGGAAACATTATTTTTTTTGTTGCTCTTTCTCGTGGAGCAAATCATTTTTAGGTCAGACAGTTTAATGGCTGTATAATAGGGTTTACAAACGTTACCCTTCTCAAAACAATTGTCACTGATTTTTAAAACATATTGGACTGAAAGATTTTACAAAGCACTCTGAAAGGGTTGTGTAGTTGATTTTGTTTTGTTTTTTGTTGTTGTTGTTTTGTTGTTGTTGTTGTTGTTGCCATTTCCATCCCATCCCCCACTTTCCCCGTTACAGTATCTGGTTCCAAAAGTCTCTCTTTCACTTTATTTCTGTTTTTACAAATTACAAAGATAATTCTGTCTTAGAGGCTTTTTTTTGCTACAGACTAGACACTTAACTCTGTAATTTCGTGAGAGTCTTTTCACATTTGCTTGTATATTTCTTTTTCTTCAAGGCAGATAATCCTGCTTTCTGTATGTTGCTAGGGTAGATAACTCATTGTAGATATGAAGTCCAGTCATTTTCTACTGTTGTGTAATTAAAATCCTGCCCTTTGCATCATTTTTTTTCATACTGTAAAAACAATATGACAGACGATTATTTGACTTTTGAATGTGCTAGATCTTACTGCACATAACCCTACGGTCTGTCTGAATAAAAAAAATTATGAAGTATCTAAAATCACAAGGTAGCAGACAAAATATTTTAAAGGGAAGTTAAAAAACAGTGACAGTCACATGGAGAATATTTGGAACCTAGGGTTTATATTGACCAAAGTGTCAGTACGGATGAAGCCAAGCCACTTTCATTGTTCCATTGAGAGAACTTTTTTTTTGCACTGTTGCCTATTCCGTTGTATAAAATAAACATTAGACAAAAGTACAGCAACCATTACAATATCCCGTACAGAAATGAATACAGTGATGCTCACACGAAAAAGACATGCGAAATGAATCTGCCACTGACTGTATTCTAGATATAAAAGAGGAGAATGGTTTTATAGGACTTTTATTCATGAATGATACAGATGAAACCTGAAATATGAGACAGACTGATTGTTGTACGTAGATAAACTGACAGAAACTGACAGACAGGGACAGACAGAACGATAGACTATTAAACTCACGGACACACAGAAAAGCTAAGAAATTGCATGATGAGCCAGCAGTTTCTTTCAGAATACATCATTACTGAACAGAAAGAAAGGCGATAGACACGATGACAAAACTAAAACACGAACGAGAGCAAGGTGTCAAAGAGAGAACAGGGAGTGGGAACTCCAGTGACAGCTGTTTATGGTCAAGTGCTTCTCTGTGCAATTGTCTCCCTTGCTCCACCACTGACAATATTTATCCCACACTTCCGTCTCGCCGGATCTCGCTCTCACCGAGAGTTAGCTTTGTACAGTCCGTTTCATTTCCCTTTCCTCATTTCAGGGAGATTTCCATTCCTTCTTTTTTATATTGTTTATTCAAAAAGCCATTTGAAACTGCTTCTTGTAAAAATGAAAATTTGATGGCGTTTTGAAGTGGTAAAAAGATATCGAAACAGTCGAGAAATAAGTGCATGTTGAAGATGAAAGGAATATTTCTGTGTGTGTATGTGTGGGTTTTTTTACGTAACATAAACTGATCAGTAAATGATGTAACTAAAAAGATGATTAATTCCTCATACATGTAACTTAAAACATGATTTTCTGTAAAGATTAACGAGAAAACCAAAACCCAAATATCCTTGAAATGTCGTACACATTTTTTTTTACTATTATTTTTGTCTTTTGGCCATCTCACCGTTTTAATATTTTGTTTTATCAAGTGCAAATGAGTAGAAAGGTTGACAGACAGACAGACTGACAGGCAGATGCACAGACTGATCGATAGACAGATGAATAGACAGACTGGTACAAGGACAAGATACCTGTGGCTTAAACATGGAGCCTGTGTCAGAGGAAACGGGAAGGTGCAGATGTACTCACAGAATAGCCTGTAATCATCATCATCATCATCAGTCCCGTAGTCTGGTTGACCGTTGGGGCACCACTGAAGATTTTGCAACCAGCTTCCTCCACTCCTCACGGTCCTCAGCTTTCCGCAGAATGTTCCATTCAAGGCCAGTCCACTCTCTGATATTGTCTTCCCATCTTTTTCTCTGTCTGCCTCTTCGTCTCCCTCCCTGAACTGTTCCCTGCAAGACGGTCTTGGCCAGTCCAAATGATCGTGTGACGTGCCCGTACCACCTCAGTTTGCGTCTTTTCACTGAAGTCAGGAGGTCTTCATACGGCCCGATGGCGTTTTCGATTCGGGTTTTCACTTCCTTATTGGTTATATGATCTTTGTACGAGATACCAAGGAGTTTGCGGAAGCATCTCATCTTCATTGCCTGTATCCTTCTTTCAATGTCTGCTGTTATGGTCCATGTTTCGCATGCATACAAAAATATTGACATGACCAGGGAACGCATCAGTCTGGTCTTGGAGCCGATAGCGATATTCTTGTCGTTCCAGATAGCCTGTGAAATCACAAGTAAATTTCTTGCGTAAAATCACAAGTAAATTTCTTGCACATGCTTCTGTCCAATAAATTACTGAAGACAGATAAAACAGAAGGACTGATTTATACACGGGTAGATGTACCAATAAACAGAGGGACTGATTTATACATGGGTAGATGGACTGATCGATATACTGATTGACAGATTGAGTGACTGATCTTTGTTTTCTAATGGTAGCAGAATATAACAGTCTTTGGTCCGCCTCTGACATTGCTTAAATCTACTCGAAAAAAAACATAAGAAATAAATCTATTGCTTAAATCTACTCGAAAAAAACTATAATAAATAAATCTATTGCTTAAATCTACCACACAAAAAAACATATAAGAAATAAATGTATTGCTTAAATCTACTCGATAAAACATATAAGAAGTAAATCCATTGCTTAAATCTACTCGATAAAACATATAAGATATATAAATCTATTGCTTAAATCTACTCGAAAAACATATAAGAAATAAATCCATTGCTTAAGTCTACTCGATAAAACATACAAGAAATAAATCCACTGCTTAAATCTACTCGATAAAACATATAAGAAATAAATCCATTGCTTAAATCTACTCGACAAAACATATAAGAAATAAATCCATTGCTCAAATCTACTCGATAAACATAAATCTAGGGGCAATAAACAGTAATAATAAGATACATGGCTACTTCTTTAAAGTGTCTTAAACAAAAGAACATGAACTAAATTGAAATACAATCAAAAACACTCAACAACAAACTAAATATACGTAAGTTTACATATCATCATTGCACACAAATTACATGTAAGATACATAGCTACTTCCTTTGAGGTATCTTAAACAAACAAGAACATGAACTAAATTGAAATATAATTAAAAACACTCAACAGCAAGCTAAATATACTTAAGTTTACATATCATCATTACAAACAAATTTCATGTAACAACATTTTATTACACATATGCTCTAAAGATACACAAGTTTACATATAATCACTGCTTTACTGAACACAACATTTTACATTAGAATACATACACACTTATATGTTGCTATTTTGGTGTTTCTTAGTTTGACTTTTGGTTTAATTTTGGTCGCAGTAGCTGGCTGACGGTCTGGTGTCACCTGTGCCGCATGACAGTCCCTACCGGACGAATATTGAGAGTTCCATGGACAGCAAAGAAAACAAACGAGACAGTCTTGATGGAGGCAGACACAAGTAGATCACTCATAAGGAAGATTAGGAAAAGACAAGCAACATTTATAGGCCATTTTATGAGGAAGGGGGATTTGGAGCACCTGGTCACAACGGGAAAGCTGGAGGGAAAGAGAGCACCGGGTAGACCCAGGGAGAGAATGCTGGACGGACTTGCAGAGTGGCTGGGGATGAGGAGGTTGGAAGAGATGCTGGGGGCAACGAGAGATAGAGATGGTTGGAAGTCCATGGTCGCCAACGCCATACGGCAGGGCACCTGATGATGATGATGACACACTTATATCATTGATACTACATATACACACACGTGTAAATTTTTGTACGTACGTGTGCAGGTGCATATGCACTAAGAAGCCAGCAACAACGAAGATGACTTTTTAAAATGTATGATTTTAAACTCAGTTAGATAGCTAGCTAGCTAGCTAGATAGACAGATAGAGAGACAGGCAGACAGGCAGACCGATAGATTGATTAGAGATAAATAGGCTCATCAATAGAGAGATAGATAGACAGATGGATAATAAATAGATAGAAAGGTAGGTAGGCAGGTAGGTAGGTAGGTAGGTAGATAAGTAGGTAGGTAGGTAGGTAGGTAGGTAGGTAGGTAGGTAGATAAATAGATTGTTCTTTTTAGGTTGCCCCAAATTGATGGTTTCATGTGTATCTCTCTATCTCTCTCTCTCTCTTTCTCTCTCTCTCTCTTTCTCTCTCTATCTCTTTCTCTGACTCTCTCTCTCTCTGTCTCTCTTTCTCTCTCTCTCTCTTTCTCTCTCTATCTCTTTCTCTGACTCTCTGTCTCTGTCTCTCTGTCTCTGTGTCTCTTTCCCTCCCCCATCTCTCTCTCTCTCTCTCTCTCTCTCTCTCTCTCTCTCTTTCTCTCGCACATTATTCCCAAGGGAAGGTTAATACTAAAGTCGATATCGCACAAGACGATGTGTGTTTGTGTTAGTGGGTCTAAAACTAATCATTATATCAGTGAATCCTATAGTCCTAAACTGCTCAGAAAGACATGACTTATTATTCAGTTCAGTCATTGAAATGAAGACACGCTTTTGCTGAAGCCTGTTGAACCCTCCCTCTGTAAACATCACTGGCTGTAAGTAGACTTCTTCAGGGCAGCATTAGACTATTAACTAACACGAGTATTTATTCCGCCCACCAAAGAAAAAGCGGGTGTTGTCGTACGCTGGGGACCAGACTGTTTACATGGTGTATATAGCGACATTAGACACAACTCAAAGATGAGAATAATGAGATGTCTCCATGGCTATGTACTGTATATCAACGGTAGACGGCAAACTAAACATGAAAATAATGAGATGTCTGGTCTGGACCATCATGACATACGGAGCTAAAGGATGGACCCTCAAGAAGAAGAACACAAAGAAAGTAAAATCAGCTGAAATGTGGTTTGTATAGACGTCTCTTAATGGCAAACTGGAAAGACAAGAGAAGTGACAAAACATAATCGAAGAGCTGAAAGAGCCCCCGGCATCCCCACGGGAGGAATCTTCTGACCATTCCCACAGACTTCCACACTGCTGTTTTCCTAGAGCCGCTGGCCACGAGTTTTCTTCTCATTGATGATGTCCATTTCATACAGGTATGGACTGCCTGCGTGAATGTAGGGTCCTTGTTGACGCTTACCGTGAAGTCGCCTATAAATCTTCCCTTTTAACTAATACAGATATGCCGGAAGAAGAACCTTTTGTTGTTATTGTTATTGTTGTTTAAAGCCCAGCCGACTGCGTAGAACCATATCAGGGCTATAACCACTTCAAAACATACAAAACTTCAACAAAAAATAAAGAAAATAAAGCACACATATCAATGCAATCGCACACATAATCTAAGGACATGCCCCTGGCGTTGACCACTCCGTCCAATTTATCGCACAGGGGATTTAAAAAAAACACCTGAATACAGTTTCAAGCACACCTAAGGACACGGAAACATATATAAAAGCGGGCATAAATTACCTAAAATTGCTTCCTCATATCTCACCTCCCTAGAGCCAAGAATGCACTTGATACATGTACCCAATTATCAATCCTAAGAAAAAGTACGTAAGACTTTATCGAACACATACAGGTGAATGGACTTGCGAGGCAGAAAATGATAGGAAGAAATGATAGAAAGCTAAGGAACAAGGCAAAAACAAAGAGAGTGACAGAAAAGAGGAAATTCCTAGTACGGAATTTCTAGAAGGTGGGGATACTGTTTATACTAAAAGAGCCCCCGGCATCCCCACTGGGGAGAAAGAAGAACCTTCCCATGAAAACATACGGTAAGGTGTAATAAAGATTCATCTGACAAGAATATCCCTGGTGAAGCATGATAGGTATGAGTTGGACTCATTTCTGTCTCACTTGAAGTGACAAATCTATTTACTATTAGTATTACTCAGAAATATTCCCTTACCTTGTCAGTTATCAATGATGATTGTTTTAATGTTGAATGTGCTGGACGTGTCCACCACATGAGCCTGTAGTCTACGTGCATAACATAGAAAAACTGACCAACTCACATAACATGAGAAAAAAAGATAAACAGTAAAAATGGAGAATGTTGGGAGGTTGGTTGTGATGTCTAAGTATGCACTGATAAAACTGTCCATTTGAATTAACCCGAGACATTTATATTGTCCCTCTGGGAAAATCATTTCCGGCCAGAAGTCCCTGTACTACCGCTGTATAAATTGAACGTTAAAAGAAAACACAGCCATTGTAACAATATACAGTTTACAGGTAAACTAACACACGACAATGTTCGCAAGGGTAGACTTAACATTTTTATCTGCTGCCATCTGCATTCTAGAGAAATTAAGAGTGACGTACAATTTACAGATAAACTAACCCACGACAATGTTCTCAAGGGTAGACTTAAAATTTTATCTGCTGCCATCTGCAGTCTAGAGAAATTAAGAGTGACGTTTGATGAGAATAAAGTTAAAAATCAAAACAAAACAAAAACAAAAACAAAAAAGAAAGAGAGAAAAACTTAAAAACAACAACCAGAAAGCTTCAACAGACAGACAGACGAGAGACAGACTATGGATAGACAAATATGAACATGGAAACGGACAGACAAGAAGGCAATAAGACAGACAGACCGACAGACAGATACACAGACACATTGAAAAACAAATACTACCTTATGACCTCACAGCGTACAAAACGAACAAAACATTTTCATCAGAATTCATCATCACAAAGTCAGAATCAAACCAAAGGAGGTGATCTTAAAAGTATAACAAGAAAACACGAAGCGTCAAAGAGAGAACAGAGAATGGGAATTCCAATCACAGCTGTTTCTAGAGAAATGGCGCTCTCTGTAATTGTCTCCTGCTTCCCTCCTGCCATTTTTCATCCCATACTTCCGGCTCGTCGGATCTCGCTCTCTCCGAGAGTTAGCTTTGTACAGTCCATTTCATTTCCCTTTCCTCATTTCAAGGAGATTTCCAGTCCTTCTTTTCCATTGATACTCGCTTTTTTGTTTTTTGGAACCATTTTAAGAAGATCTTTTTTGTTCAAACTGAGAAAAAGACCCCAAAACAAAACTTGATGGGGTTTTAAAACTGGGAAATGACATCGAAACAGAAGAGAAATGCAGTAAATGTTGAAATGTAGGCGTGAAATGTTGATTTCACTCTGTTAGGTAACGCAAGCTTATCAAGAAACGTAACTGAAAAGATTCTTGAATCTTCTTAATACTTCACTTTAAAGATTACTTTCTGTGAACCCGAGAACGATTAAATTACAAGCTTGTGTGTGTGTGTATGTGTGTGTGTGTGTGTGTGTGCGTGCGTGTGTGTGCGTGCGTGCGTGCGTGCGTGCTTGCGTGTGTGTCTGCTTCAGCGCTTAGATTTGATTTTATCAAGATTTTGCGCTATATAAATATTGTAATTATTATTATTATTATTTTGAAGATTTTCTGCTGGTTTTCTGTGAAAACGGGAATTAATTTTGAATTTTTCCTCCCACATCTTTGATTTATTCATTGACATCATAACCGTTCTTGCGTCTCTTTTTTTCCAAAATTCATGTCACTTTCTTAAAATATTGTTCTGTCTGTGCTAATGGATGGACAGAAAAATGCGAAAGCAGGCAAACTGACGGGTAGACAATTTGATCAACTTCAAGGCAGACAGCCATGCTATTTTTGAGTGTAAGTTTTGCTACGTTCATATGTTGATATTGTACTTTTTCCGATATGTGTATTGGTTGCAGTTGTGTCCGTGTCCGTGTGTGTGTGTGTGTGTTGTGTGTGTGTGTGTGTGGGTGTGGGGCGCGCGCGCGCGCGCGCGTGTGTGTGTGTGTGTGTGTGTGTGTGTTGTGTGTGTGTTGTGTGTGGTGACAGAGAGAGAGAGAGAAAGAGGGGGCAGAGAGAGAGGGCAGACTGAGAGAGACAGAGACAGACAGATGCAGGCAGACAGACAGACAGACAAACAAAGAGACAGACAAACTGACAGGCAGGCAAATATATCAACAGACAAAACAGACAGACAGTTATACTGTTTCTGAGCTAAGTGTATTGAGTTGTTAATATTGTACTTTTCCAATATGTAGGCCTACTGATTGTAATCATATGTCTCTGTGTGTGTAAAGCATGAAGACTTGGTAGTGCCAAGTGCCGTGTCTTCCTTTTAGCATGATAAATTCATCGTGTTTCCTAAACTGTATTCTTGTCTTTAACCCTTTGACTCTCGCACCTTGTCTACCAGCTACAAAATCTTAACCCTTTGAATTCCTACAGGAAGCTGATGGATAGGGTGAGGAAGTCAGAGGGTTAAGTTTTTGCTTTGCTGTCATTGATGACGATGCAGGATGCTAGTGGATAGGGTGAGGGAGTCAAACGGTTTTAAACTGGAACAAATGATAAGGCTGCAAACTTTTAAGAAAGATACCGTGCCCTCTGCAGCCTATGCAAACATTTAACCCTTTGACTCCCGCACCCCATCCACCACTACAAAAACTTAACCCTTTGACTCCCGCACCCCATCCACCACTACAAAAACTTAACCCTTTGACTCCATCACTCTGCAGGAAGCTGGTGGATAGGGCGAGGGAGTCAAAGGGTTAGGTCTTTGCCATGTAAATATGGTTGACGATACAGAATGCCGGTGGATAGGGCGCGGGAGTGAAAGGGTCAATTGATGTCGATGACCGTGTGAACTGACCGTGTGTGTGTGCAGGGATGTCAATGGCAAGGTCACCAGTTGTGCAGACAGATGACGACTCCTTATCACAACTGCTGGGCAAGAGAAATTGTAAGTACTCCAGTCCCTTGGGTAGTCTTTCATTTCCAAAACAAGTGTTACTGCCCGCGTTCAAACAAACAGGAACCAGAAAAAAACACGAAAAAAGACTAAGAACGCGTATTTAATACGACAAGACAAGACAGGCGCAAATTTTCGGCCAATTGGCCTTTGTCAAGCGTGAGATCACAAACAAGGGAAGTTTTTACGGAGCAGCAGGGAAGTGCCCACATCACGCCCGACTCTGGGTAGGCGCCGGTTAGAGCCGAAAAATCCCACAATGATGATACTTTTGAAGGGACTGATGGAGATTCGAACCCACAACCTTCCAGTCGGTAGCCGTTGCGTTAACCAATACACCACGGCGACTGGTGCCAAGTGTAGAGTTTGTACTCATCAAGAACCAACTTCGTTGTAGAAGACACTTTATTTGTACGGAAAACATCCGCATTGCCAAACAAGAGAAATAGCTACGCCAGCGGTAACCATCCACATTGCCAAACAGGAGAAATAGCTACGCCAGAGGTAGTCATCCTCATTGCCAAACAGGAGAAATAACTACACCAGCGTTAGCCATCCACATTACCAAACAGGAGAAATAACTACACCAGCGTTAGCCATCCACATTGCCAAACAGGAGAAATAGCTACGCCAGAGGTAGTCATCCTCATTGCCAAACAGGAGAAATAGCTGCGCCAGAGGTAGTCATCCTCATTGCCAAACAGGAGAAATAGCTGCGCCAGAGGTAGCCATCCACATTGCCAAACAGGAGAAATAACTACGCCAGTGATAGCCATCCACATTACCAAACAGGAGAAATAGCTACGCCAGCGGTATCCATCCACATTACTAAACAGGAGAAATAGCTACGCCAGCGGTAGCCATCCACATTATCAAACAGGAGAAATAGCTACGCCAGTGGTAACCATCCACATTGCCAAGCAGGAGAAATAGCTACGCCAGCGGTAGCATTAATACTATCTGTAGTAGTGGTAGTAGTAATAGTAATACTAGTAGTTGTGAGAATTGTAATCGCAAGATACGAAACATCAAATACACTGATCATATCATCGATGACCAAGCCTGCCAGACCATCAAGCAGCACATTGGACTATATACAGATCGGACTATATACAGATCGGACTATATACAGATCGGACTATATACAGATATACAGATCTGTTGACTTCAGTGAAACAAAAGAAAACTACGTTGGTATGGCCATGTGACAAAGAATCAATGGCCTTGTTAAATCAATTGTCCGGGGCATTGTTAAGGGAGTGAGACAGAGAGGAAGACAGAAAACAAAACAAGGGAAAACAATACCACGATGGCTTGTCAACATTGAGTAATGGACAGAGAAACCATTTGTCAGAGACCCAGGCTTTGGCACACAACCGACAGAGCTGGAGAAATCTGGTGAACAGTTCTTTAGTGCGGCGCCTCAGTGATTCTTCACGGAGTTAAAGTAGGAGGAGAAGGAGGAGGAGGAGAAGAAGAAGAAAATGAAGAAGAACAAGAACAAAAAGCAGAAAAAGAAAAAGAAGAAGAAGAAGAAGAAGTCGATGAAGAAGAAGAAGAGGAAGAAGAACAAGAACAAGAACAAGAACAAGAAGAACAAGGAGAAATAGAAGAAGAAGAAGCTGAAGAAGAAGAAGAAGTAGAAGAAGAGAAGTAAGAAAGAAGAAGAAGAAGGAAGAAG
>CM060313.1:61842816-61852816 GCA_030674185.1 Monoplex corrugatus
CAATAAGACTGATATGAACGTAGCAGTTTGATCATGACGGATGTCCAGTGACTGACCTTTAGTTCAAAACATCCCTCTTATGGAGATCTGCTAATTTCGTCACTTTGACAGTACAGTTATATGGCCATGACCGTTACCTACATGCAAATGACTAACCATCAATCAACTGAAAGTATACATTTTGAGAGCTTCAAACAAACCAGTCTCTTTATTTTGTTAGACCAGTTTCCTTATTTTCATGGCATCCCATGTAATCTAGATACCAGATAGGTAATAATGAATACGGCACATGAGTTTATGAATGGACTGACCAGAAAAGACTTCTGTGTCCTTCCTAAACTCTGGAGCAATCTACTGTCTTTTTGTTTGTTTGGTTGTTTTTTTTTGTTGTTTTTTTTTTCATTTTCCATGCCACTTCAATTATAATGTTTTTATAAAACAGTGATGATACATGCGAATTGGGATACTAATGACGATGCTATCAAATTCCATTCTGGATGAAGACTGTGTGACATGGGTGTGATGCACATGTCCTTTCTTAATATATAGAGGCATCATCCGGACCTGAGAGATTCGGTAACATGCTGTGTAGCTCAGGAAATTTGAGCAACACTCTCACTGATATATCTGTGAAGTAGATGTGACTCGACTGAGAGAAAAAAATGAGCCAACAACAGGCTTAACTCTGGGACAAAGCTGGCTGGGACCAGAAAACCCCACAGAACTGATGAGATTCAAACCCATATCGTCTGATTCCACTCGTTAATTTGTTTCACTAACCACGTGGCCATGGTGATCAGTGTTGATATTTAACTTAACACCATTGACATCTGACTTTAACACCCTTTTAACTGGTCAGTTTGCAAGCAAATCCCACATTACCCTATCACCATAATCACAACTCCAATAAATTTCAAACCAGTTCAGGATCACAATACACAATGCAGGCATTCAGTCCGGCAGTGCCATGGTGCACGAACCTTCAGCCTATTTAAGGCTTGACGAATACAAGCAGCCTACTTAAGGCTTGACAACACAATAAGCCTACTCAAGGCTTGACAATACACAGACTTAAGCTTGCCCAATACAAGCAGCCTACTTAAGGCTTGACAATACAAGCATCATACTTAAGGCTTGAACAATACAAGCATCAACTACTTAATGCTTGACAATACAAGCATCCTACTTAAGGATTGACAATACAAGCAGCCTACTTAATGCTTGACAATACAAGCATCCTACTTAAGGCTTGACAATACACTAAGCCTACTCAAGGCTTGACAATACAAGCATCCTACTTAAAGCTTGACAATACAATAAGCCTACTTAAGGCTTGACAATACAAGTAGCCTACTTAAGGCTTGACAATACAAGCAGCCTACTTAAGGCTTGACAATACAAGCAGCCTACTTAAAGCTTGACAATACAACCAGCCTACTTAAGGCTTGACAATACAACAGCCTACCTAAGGCTTGACAATACAACCAGCCTACTTAAGGCTTGAACAAGCCTACCCAGGGCTTGACAATACAAGCATCCTACTTAAGGCTTGACAATACAAGCAGCCTATTTAAGGCTTGACAACACAATAAGCCTACTTAAGGCTTGACAATACAAGCACCCTACTTAATCTTGACAATACGACCAGCCTACTTAAGGCTTGACAATACAAGCAGCCTACTTAAGGTTTGACAATACAAGCAGCCTACTTAAGGCTTGACAAAACAATAAGCCTACTTAAGGCGTGACAATACAAGCAGCCTACTTAAGGCTTGACAATACAAGCAGCCTACTTAAGGCTTGACAATACAATAAGCCTACTTATGACTTGACAATACAAGCAGCCTACTTATGACTTGACAATACAAGCAGCCTACTTAAGGCTTGACAATACAAGCAACCTACTTAAGGCTTGACAATACAAGCAGCCTACTTATGACTTGACAATACAAGCAGCCTACTTAAGGCTTGACAACACAATAAGCCTACTTAAGGCTTGACAATACAAGTAGCCTACTTAAGGCTTGGCAATACAAGCAGCCTACTTAAGGCTTGACAACACAATAAGCCTACTTAAGGCTTGACAATACATGTAGCCTACTTAAGGCTTGGCAATACAAGCAGCCTACTTAAGGCTTGACAATACAAGTAGCCTACTTAAGGCTTGGCAATACAAGCAACTCCACTTGCACTGGATCGTTACAACGGCTGTTAAGGAGATAACATGGAAGGGGGTGGGGGTGGCACAGGAAAAGGGAAATCCACGCAAAGACAGCCTGCCTAATTGGCTCCACGACAACAACAGCTACAGCAGAAGATCGTCAGATTTGATTGCTTCAACTTTTTTTAAAATTTTTGTTGCTCAATGTTCATGAGAAAGAAGGACGGTAGATGTCTAAACCATACTCGTGCACTTCCGTTTTTCTGTGAGAAAACAAAATCCAAGTCCAATAACAGAAAGAATAAAACTGTCAGGCAGCTAACTACTCAGGCAGTTACATCTCATGATGTTAAGTGAGTTATTTGATGGTGGTGGTGGTTTTTAACAATTATGCTGTTACGTTAAGTGAGTTATATGTTTCTTAGAGGCAATTACGTCCCATCAAGTAAAGTGGTTTAAATTTTTCTTGAAGACAGTTGCGCCCCATGACTTAAGGTGAGATATATGTTTCTCATAGGCAATTGCTTCGCATGACGTTAAATGAATTATTATTATGTTTTCTTATAGGCAGTTACGCCCCATGGCGCCAAGTGAGTTATTTTTATATGCAGTTACATCCCATGGTTAGGACATTTATGTTCCTTGCCCTGGGTGTGATTAATTATCATCCTGAAAATTGATCGATTTCATATGAACGTACACATTTCGATATGAAAATAACCAAATTATTCAATATCATTAAAATCAATGGTCACAGTTACAAGTCTTTCACAATCACAAAGTCAGGAAATGTGTGTTTAGCACTGTCATTCAGATTGCCTGAAGGGATTGTCTGTCTGGCAAGACTGCTAAGCCTTGTATCTGTTATGGACACAACCATCAGAACTAGATTATTCTACTCTGGGTAAAACAAATGACCAAGATGATATCAAAGACAGTGTTGAATTTTCTTTTCTGGTACATGGAGTTGTATGATGTATTATGATAGTGAAAAATTGTCAGAATGTTTCATAAGAACGGCTGATGTTTGTATCATAGTGACAACATTATGAATTACGAACTTTGTTGACATAAAGAATATATATATATCTTCATCTGTCTCCACAAGTTTGAAAAATGCCTAAGGAATCACTTCCAAGAAATTTTGTACGTGCGTGTGGCTTTCCGTCTATCCAGCTTCGTATAGGTACCTGAACCTCTTCAGGGTTAAGGAAAGTAAAGCAGTAAGGAAAGGTAGGTTGACCTGCTGAGCATGAAAAGGTGAATCAAGAGTAATGAGGTCTCTACCACCTCATCCCCCTATGACCTGGTTAGAGCCATGGGACGTCTTTTAGCTCATGATGCTATAATGAGGAGAATGGTGTTGATAGTGACATGTGTGGAGTCTGATTTTGGGATTGAGACCGCATGACTGGGCTTATGCTTATTTCTTTAGTAAACCCTTGCTTGGACCAGACCTGAGAGATACAGATATTTGTGGTGATGATACGAAAATTTGAGCAACACCCTCAACTACGCATCCATAAAGATTGAGACAGCCGAGATGTGGTTTCTAAGAAGAATGTTGAGAGTTCCATGGACAGCAAAGAAAACAAACGAGACAGTCTTGATGGAGGCAGACACAAGAAGATCATTCATAAGGAAGATTAGGAAAAGACAGGCAACATTTATAGGCCATTTTATGAGGAAAAGGGAATTGGAGCATCTGGCCACAACAGGAAAGCTGGAGGGAAAGAGAGCACCAGGTAGACCCAGGGAACAAAATATTGGACGGACTTGCAGAGTGGCTGAGGACAGAGGGGTGGAAGATGTGTTTGCGGCAACAAGGGATAGATGCATATGGCAGGGCACTTGATGATGATGAGATTTGATTTGGGGTTCCAGTCTTTGCAGCAAGTCACAGTATCCTCAGGTCTGGGTAGAAGACATTTGGGGCCAGACAGTCTAACAGTTCTGCTTGCATTCTTCGGGAAGCTTATGAACGAGTCTCTATTAATGTGTAAATGACACCTTCTTCCCTTCCTCTCTCCCGTTAGATGAACAGCCGCGTGACTGGTAATGATTCAGGTTGAGTGAGTTTACGAGGTGTGATAATAGGAAACAGGCATCCTGATCCATGTCATCATGGAGCGTCTGGTACCACACTGACGCTGGGTTAACCCTTTGACTCCCGTGTCCTATCCATCAACCGCAGTATATAAATCTTTTGATTCTCTCGCCCTATCCACCAGCTTCCTACATAAGCTGGCAGATAGGGTGGGGGAATCAAAGGGTTAAGTGTGGAAGCTGGTGGATAGGGTGAGGAAGTCGAAGGGTTACGTTTGTGCTTTGGTTGACAATGCAGGAAGCTGGTGGACAGGGTGCAGAAGTCAAAGGGTTAAGGCTGGTGCCGGCTGACTCAACTCCTGCCATCAAACCAGTCTGCAGACCAGAGCCCTGTACTGGCCATCAGCATCAGCACCAGTCCATTACATTTCACATCAGTCTGGCATCAGGGCCGACAATGCAGCCACTCACACAGGCCGTGTGTCATGCTGATGGAGGCAGATAGGGCTTGACGTTACAAGCAAGGCGGCTTCGCTGGACCGTTAGAACGGATGGTGGGAGATTAGGGGGAAGAGGGAGGAGGGCCTGGCACTGATAAAAGGCAATCCACTCAAAGACTGTCTGCAAATTGGGGAGGCCACAGCCACAGTGGAAGATCGTCAACTTCCATTGCAAATGACTTTTGTTTTGTTTTGTTTCCTTTTGTTTTGTTTCCTTTCTTTCTTTTCTTTTGTTCTTCTTTTTCATGTTTTTTGGTTTATTTTATTTTGTTTCTTTTTTCTTTTCTTTCTTCTTCTTCTTTTTCTTTTTTTCTTTTTGTTTTTGTTTTTGGTTCGATTTTTCTTAAAACGTTCAAGCCACACCAGCATTCTGCCTTTATGAGAGAAAACAAAAACAGAACCACGAGCAGCTGTATAACTTTAGAATATCAGTACAATACTATAATGTTTTGTTAATCCTTTTAAGGACGTTACTTATGTGTCCAAAACACGTGACTTGGCACATAAAATCATAGCACCGCTCATATCGTAACAAAGAACATCGTGATAAAACATAAGCCCCCATATCTCTCTCTCTCTCTGACTCTCCCCCTCCCTCCTTCCCATACACACACACAACACACACACACACACACACACACACACACATACACACACATACCCCAGTCATTCCTTCCACACAACTCAATATGCGCATACACACCCACTGACAAAAATACACACGTGCACACGCATATGCTCAAATTTCCCCCTCCACCCCGCCCTCATCCCCATCAGTGACCACATCATCATCATCATCATCATCATCATCATCACCATCATCATCATGTGCCCTACCGCATGGCGTTGGCGATCATGGCCCTCCATATGTATCTATCCCTTGTTGCCGCAAGCACATCTTCCACCCTCTCTGTCTACAGCCACCCTGCAAGTCTGTCCAATATTTTCTCCATGGGTCTACCTGGTGCTCTCTTTCCCTTCAGCTTTCCTGTTGTGACCAGGTGTTTTGAATCCCCTTTCCTCATAAAATGAATTATAAAAGCTGCCTGTCTCTCCTATCTTCTTCCTAATCTTCTTTATCAGTGACCACAAGAGACACGTATATAGCTTCCTTCGTGTTAATTCTGCCATAAATGTCTTCATAATTTTTATGTCACACAAGGAACAACCATGTTATATGCCGTGTTATCCTGGCGTTCACTACTCTCATTCGCCCACTACGCTGAATCTCTTAACGGGTAAATTGTGCTCTTAGTGGATATGATTTGCCTTGTGCATTATTTTTTCAGTTTGGTCAATGTTTGTATGTTGCACAGTGTATCCAGTATGTCTTGTGACTTTCGTACCACCCATATTGCTTTCTTGATAATCGTATGTATTAAAGGGTAGGTGGTGAGGATGAGTGCTAATTTAGAAAGATGGATTTGAGTTTAGGTGGGGTAGTAACAGCCTGATTTCAGATGGCAGTCCATGAAAAAGACAAGGGCTTGTAATGTAACTATATGGAGGATGGAGGTGTGTACAGACACCACACACATTGTGAAGAGGTGTTGAGGAGTTAAAAAATTCGCTGGGAATGGAACAAAAAACGAGTCGGGCCCGTGTGTCTTCTGGCCTGCGTACACTATGGTAGTTGAAAATCATGAAGAGCAGGGCGTTTGCCCGACTGCCCTGGTATAAAACACTGGACAGACAGGTTGATTTCCCAGGTCCCTCCTTGAAGACCACTTAGCCTTCTTACCTTTCTGAAGTCTTGGTCAAAAACAAATATTGGGTGGCGCTGCATTGTGGGACGTGTTCTCAAAGGGAAGAGCAGTCTGAGTTTCGCATGGTAAATCCACTGTGACAAAAGAAATGAATATGAACATGAAAACGTCAGAGAGATCTTGTACATGCTGGGTGGATAGGTACGGTAGTCAAATCGACAAACGTCAGGATTCCGTTCAGAACGTCTTGGGTTGTTCCTCCTGGAACCTCCGACAGGTGGGGAGAAAGTAGAGCTTTTACCAGTCTCGCATAAGCTAGGTAGGGCCTCAGGACCTGGCCAGCTCATGGGTTTGTGAGGCTTAAGGCTTGTGCCATGATCACCATACAAATGGCACATGTGACGTTAGTGCATACGGAATTCGTTCCGTGCGCGGAGACGTTGTCTTGAGAAACTGAAACTGAAACCAGCCTCCCAGGTCAACATGTGTGCAGACTTACCAATGCTTAAACCCCTCTCGTGTGTATAAGGTATGCAAAATATTTTAAAACCCGTTAAAGATCCTGTAATTCATGTCAGTGGCTGGTTTATAGAAATGTGAAAATACTCACCATGCACGCCCACTAAAAATGCAGATTGTGCAACAACTTAGTCGACTGCAGTCGCTCGAATAACAGCTGGATTTCTCCGTGCTCCGCTAAAAATTAGTCTGGTTATGTATAATGCTCAAAGATTTATACAACTATAGATCATATCCAGTCTCTCTATCCATGAACTTTGTTTCATCATTTCTAAAATATCCCCGATTTTTATCTCCGTGTTCTTCTTTCCTCGTTGAACACTACATATAAATAGATAGATAGACAGATAGATAGACAGACAGACAGACAGACAGATAGATAGACAGACAGACAGATGGATAGATAGATAGATAGACAGACAGGCAGACAGACAGACAGACAGACAGATAGATAGATAGATAGATAGATAGACAGATAGACAGACAGATAGATAGACAGACAGATAAGATAGAAATAGATAGATAGGTAGACAGACACACACAATAGGTAGATAGATATAGATAAGATAGATAAAGAGAGATAGATAGATAGATAGATAGATAGACAGACAGACACATAGGCAGGCAGACAGACAGATAGATAGAGAGGCAGACAGACGTAGATAGATAGACAAACAGATAGACAGACAGATAGATAGACAGACAGATAGATAGATAGATAGATAGTAGATAGATAGATAGATAGATAGATATAGATAGATAGATAGATGATAGACAGATACGTAGATAGATACACAGACAGATAGATAGATAGATAGACAGACAGACAGACACACAGACAGACAGACAGATAGATAGATAGATAGATAGATAGTGATAGATAGTGTAGGATATGGATAGGTGGATAGATATGGTAGATAGGTGAAGATATTGGGTAGATAGATGACAGATAGACAGATAGATAGAAGATAGATAGATAAATAGATGATAGATAGATAGATAGACAGATAGAAAGATAGATAGATAGATGACTAAATAAGTAGACAAACAAACAAACAAATAAATAAACAAATAGATAAATAAACGAATAAATATAGACAACTAAATAAGTAGACAAACAAACAAATAATTAAATAAATAGATAAATAAACGAAGAAATAAATGAATAAATAAATAGATAAATAAACAAAGAAATAAATGAATAAAAAAAAAGCCCACAGATATCCTGACAATCGGTAACAGTACATACACACTCTCTATACACACACAGTGACCTTATTAATGAAAAAGTCTTGTGGCCAGACAGCCCGAGACAGGCGGGTCACCGTGACCGCTGACTCTGGGTGACTTGAGGGCACAATGGAACGTCTCAATCGTGGAGTAGACCACCACCTCCACTACCACCACCACCCCAGCAGGAGTTAAATTGTCTTCGTTCAGTTCCTCCGAGTCACCAGGGCACTGGGCCACACGTTAATTAACCCTATGACTCCCGCACCCTGCCCAGTAGCATTCCTGCATCGTCCACCATGCTAGCGAAGCAAAAAACTTAACCCCTTGACTCCCGCACCCTGCCCAGTAGCATCCCTTGCATTGTCCGCCATGCTAGCGAAGCAAAAAACTTAACCCTTTGACTCCCGCACCTTGCCCAGTAGCCTCCTTGCATCGTCCACCATGGTAGTGAAGCAAAAACTTAACTCTTTGACTCCCGCACCCTGCCCAGTAGCATCCCTTGCATTGTCCGCCATGCTAGCGAAGCAAAAACTTAACTCTTTGACTCGCTCTCCCTATCCATCAGCTTCCTGCAGGGCCACACAATGATTAACCCTTTGACTCCAGCACCCTGCCCAGTAGCATCCCTGCATCGTCCACATGCTAGCGAAGCAAACATTTAACTCTTTGACTCCCTCACCCTATCCATCAGCTTCCTGCAGGGCCACAAATTGATTAACCCTTTGACTCCAGCACCCTGCAATTCCCAGTCAGCAAATACCTGCATTGTCCATTACCATGGTACGCGACAGGAAAAAAACTTAACTCTTTGGCTCCCTCACCCTATCCATCAGCTTCTTGTCCTGTAGGAAGCTGATGGATAGGTAAGGGAGTCAAAGACTTAAATTTTTTTTGTAGTTGGTGGATAGGGTGCGGGAGTCAAAGAGTTAAGTTTTTGCAGTTGGTGGATAGGGTGCGGGAATCAAAGGGTTAATTTTTTGCAGTTGGTGAATAAAGTGCAGGAGTCAAAGGGTTAAATGTTTTCGCAGTTGGTGGATAGGTTGCGGGAGTCAGAGTTAATTTTTTTGCAGTTGGTGGATAAGGTGCGGGATCAAAGGGTTAAGGTTTTGCATTTGGTGGATGGGTGCGGGGTTCAAAGAGTTGTTTTTTGCAGTTGGTGGGTAGGTGCGGGGAGTCAAAGGGTTAAACCTTTTCGCAGGTGGTGAATAGGGTGCGGGGAGTCAAAGAGTTAAGTTTTTGCAGTTGGTGGATAGGGTGCGGGGAGTCAAAGGGTTAAAGAACGATAAGCTCCTAGAGTACATGTACTTTTGACCCAAAGCGAGTTCTCACCGTGTCCCTGCTATGACGGTCGTGTTCTCAGAGTCTTGAGGCGCCATGCGGCGACTTCATTTCCTGCACCCAATTTACCTCCCAACACCCCCACACCCCCACTCCCTGCCTCAGGGGAGACAGAAGGTGGGAGTAAACTAACTTTGGACTTTTGCCGTAAGTTGCTAGATTATAGAGCAAATGGCCACGTGTCTGGTTCGAACGTTCCCGTGTGCGTGTGTGTGTGTGTGTGTGTGAGTGTGTGTGTGTGTGTGTGTGTGTGTGTGTGTGTGTGTGTGTGTGTGTGTGTGTGTGTGTGAAAGTGTGTGTGTGTGTGTGTGTGTGTGTGTGTGTGAATGTGTGTGTGTGTGTGTGTGTGTGTGTGTGTGAAAGTGTGTGTGTGTGTGTGTGTGTGTGTGTGTGTGTGTGTGTGTGTTGTGTGTGTGTGTGTGTGTGTGAAAGTGTGTGTGTGTGTGGAAAGTTTCATTCAGGGATGCTGTAGTGATGACGCTCACGCGGTCACCGTG
>CM060313.1:61860316-61877816 GCA_030674185.1 Monoplex corrugatus
TATTTCACTGACTTTTCAACACACATCAATATATATGTCTAATAGCAATGATTCTCGTTGCACAGCAGTAGGCCTGTATACACCAATATCACTGATTCTTAACACACTCAATAATAGCTATATTCTAATACACCATTCTAAATAAAAATCGATCAGTATGATTCCAACGAATACATCATAAAGATCAGTACTACAACATCACACATCAACAGGAGACCACATGGACATTAGTCCAACACTCCTGTTAAAGTAAACAAAGACAAACATTCAGTCTTTGATGTCTTTAATATCCTGTTATTATGAGTAAACAAGACCAAACATTTAGTCCTTTTGATGTCTTTAAATGCCTGTTATATGAGTAAACACAACACAAACATTTAGTCCTTTTGATGTCTTTAATATGCCTGTTATTATGAGGTAAACACAAGACCAAACATTTAGTCCTTTTGATGTCTTTAATATGCCTGTTATTATGAGGTAAACACAACAAAACATTAGTCCTTGACTTAAGCCTGTTATAGAGGTAAACACAAGACCAAACATTTAGTCTTTTGATGTCTTTAATATGCCTGTTATTATGAGGTAAACACAACACCAAACATTTAGTCCTTTGATGTCTTTAATATGCCTGTTATTATGAGGTAAACACAAGACCAAAATTTAGTCCTTTTGATGTCTTAATAGTTATATGAGTAACCAACCATAGTTTATCATATGCTGATAGAGTAAACAAGACACAACAGTCATCTTAAATGCTGTTATTATGAGGTAACACAACACCAAATTATTTGTCATATGTGTATGGTAAACACAACATGTAGTCATGCACTGTATTATAAGGTAAACACAAGACCAAAGTTGAGATCCTTTGATACCTTTGATATGTCTGTTATAAGGTAAACACAACGTCAAACGGTCAGTCCTTTTGATACCACCAGTATGTCTGTTATAAGATAAAGACAACACCAAACAGTCTGTTTCAAACCATCCTTAAGAGCGGCAAGCATCTATATGGAAGCTCTGGCATCGTGAATGTATATTAACCTGTGTGTTATTTTCCTTCTTCCATACGCCAAGCTGCTGTACTTTTCATTGGGTGTACTTTTCAAGGTAACAATTGATGTAGTTTTCAAGGTAACATTGATCTACTTTTCAAGGAAACATTTGATGCACTTTTCAAGGTGACATTTGATGTACTTTTCAAGGAATCATTTGATGTACAATTCAAGGTAAAATTAATGTTCTTTTCAAAGTAACATTGATATACTTTTCAAGGTAACAGTAATGTACCTTTCAGGTAACATTGAGGTACTTTCACAAGGTAACATTGATATATTTTTCAATGTAACATTGATGTACTTTTCAAGGAAACATTTGATGTACTTTTCAAGGTAACATTGATGTACATTTAAAGGGTTAAGCTGAGATACATTTTCAAGGTAACATTGATGTGTTTCTCAAGGTAACATTGATGTATTTTCAAGATAAAATTGATATACTTTCAAGGTTACATTTGATGTACTTTTGATGTAACTTTGATATACTTTTCAAGGTAACGTTGGGGTGCTTTTTTCGAGGCATTGGTGTATTTCTCAAGATAACATTGATGTATTTTTCCAGGAAACATTTTGATGTACTTTTCAAGAAAAATTTTTATATAGTTTTTCTAGAAAACTTTTGATGTAGTTTTTCAAGAAAACCTTTCATGTATTTTTGAGAAAACGATCGATGTAGTTTTCAAGGAAACAGTTGATGTACTTTCTAAGCAAACATTTGATGGACTTTTCAATATAACATTAGTTGTACTTTTCAAGAAAGCATTTTATTTACTTTTCGAGAAAAACAATTGATGTACTTTTAAATGAAACATTGGTGCACTTTTCAAGGTACATTGATGTGCTTTTCAAAGTAAGATTTTACGTCCTTTTCATGGAAACATCGGTGCACTTTTCAATGTAACATTTGAAAAATTGCAGGTTCACCGTCACCTTAAAAAGCGCACACTGTGATACAAAGATTAGGAGCCAATTTTGTGTAAACTTAATGTTATATGTGACAGATTTCTGTTTGTTTCTTTGCTTGTCTGTCTGTCTGTCTGTTGATTTGTTTGTTTGGTTGTCTGTTTGTCTGTTTCTTTTTTTGTTTTGTTTGTTTTTGTTTGTTTGTTTGTTTGTTTGTTTCGGTTTAATTTTCAGGTTTTCCTATTTCGTTTCTCGTGTGTTTGGCGACCATATCAATTAACTGACTTCTTTCTCCTCCCTATTTATTTGTATGTGTGCATCGGAGCTAGTAATTGTTTAAACCATCACATACTTGCGTGCCAAATGGCGAGATTTGTACAGGCGATAGAACTTGCACACAGACGGTAGGAACTTAATCAAGCAAAGTGAAGAAGGCAGATCTATGTGGCCTACAGTTCCTTATTCATGTAAACTTAAGGAGAGAATCAAAGAACACAAAAGAATAGAATCCAAAAGTTTTGATGTGTTTAACTTTTTGTACTCAGTGCAGCCAGAACTTTTCTTGTTCATATTCATACTCATTTCTTTTGTCACAATGGATTTACCATATGAAACTCGGGTTGCTCTCCCCGTTGAGAGCGCGTCGCCACAGTCCAGCGCCACCCATTTTTTACAGCGACTTCAGAAAGGCAAGAAGATTAATTGGCCTTCAAGGGCAGGGACCTGGGAAATCAAACTATCACTGCAATGTTTTATACCCGGGCAGCCTGCTCTGCACGATTTTTAACTGCCATGGGATCTTTATCGTGCGCGGGCCAGAAGGCACACGGGTCCGAGTCGTTTTTCGTCCCCTTCCGAAGGACTAGACGTTCAGTTCGATTTTCGGTCAAACTGAGGAGAAAAGTCGAGGCCTCAACGGGAACGAAACCTGAAATCTCGAGTTTAGTTATTGGCAGGCGAAGTCTGAACCATTCTGCCACTCTTCTCCATCGCCAATAAGTAGAAGGCCTCGGAGTTTTAAATTGGCCAGGATCAGCCTTTGGTCCTTGGAACTGTCAGAATGCTTGGACCGCTCACGTTGAAAGCTAGGAACTCTCTTGTTCAAATTAAACTTCAAAACCACAGAGTTTAGTTCATGGATAGCAGTAGTCAGAGCTACCATTTCTACATCACTGTCTAAACAGTTTTAAATATTACAGAGTATTTGGCCATTCAGAATTCACACATCAATCGGTTAGGATTTCACTCAGAAAACTAGACTGGTGCAAATTTTCAGTTGACTAAACTTTGTCAGTTTCAGTTTCAGTATCTCAAGATCTCCTCCTTCAGAATAAATTCTTTATAAACACGCCACATTTTGTCAAGAAATGAGTTAGTAAAACAACAATTATAATAAATGTATAACACGGCCACATTCAGGATCCAAAAGTGACAACAGAAGACGGTACCACCTGGTGGATCTGCTATGCTCTCTGGAATAACTGTGTTCATCGTTCTGTGAAGTCAAGCAATGGTTTTGTTACAACAACTTGGAAATCCCTTCCATCATCTTTAAGACAAAGCAGATCAAATTATGGGCTTAGTTTTATAAACCAGCTCAAAGTGGTATTTTTTTTCAGAAACATCGACAAAACAGCAGTAAATTATGTTTCTGATTTTTCTAACTCAAATTATGTTGCAGCTGATTTTTTCTGTCGTGTCTGTATACAGTAATTTTTCCACTAACAGTGATTAACACGTTAATCTTATCTATCTGTCTGTCTATGTATGTATGTAAATATGTATGTATGTATGTATGTATGGTATGTATGTATGTATTTTATGCATGTATGTATGTATCAATCAATCTATCTATCTATCTATCTGTCTGATCTATCTATCTATCTATCTATCCATCCACCTACCTACCTACCTACTTACCTACCTACCCACCTACCTACCTACTTACGCACCTACTGACCTCTATCTATCTATCTATCTATCTATCTTCTATTGTCTGTCTGTCTGTCTGTCTGTCGGTCGGTCTATCTATCTACATTATGTGTGTGTGTGTGTGGCGGTGGTGGCGCGTGGTGTGTGTGTGTGTGTGTGTGTGTGTGTGTGTGTGTGTGTGTGTGTGTGTGTGTGTGTGTGTGTGTGTGTGTGTTGTGTCTGTGAGCGTTCGTACGTTAGTGATGTGTTTGTATATGTATGTATAGGTGTATGTGTGTGTATGGAAGACTTACTGTATGTTCATCTTATTCATCAAGTGATTTTTCATTTATGTATTCTACTAAGACCTATTTCTGTTTTCACTATCTGTCGTTATTCTTGAGTAATAGACTATGCTTAAGGGTTGTGTGTTTGTTCTTGTCATTTGTTGTTTGTTTGTTTGTTTTGTTTGTTTGTTTGTTTTTTCCTTAGGGTAGAGGGATCAGCTGTTATTTCCCAAATTAGGCTTTTAACTGTTATCATCATATAAAAATAGTAATGACCTGTTGCTATTTAGAGTGCAAAGAACATACTTTCGATACGGACTGTTCGCATTATACACATAAAATCGTTATTGTACAAGTATCATGTAGAATAAGTTGGGTGAGCTGTACGGGCATGGTGTAGAGTAAAAATAAATATTTACCTTACAGTCAGTGGAAAGGAGTTCAAGTATGATTAATCAAGGATTATAACTCTTGAGAGTCACGAAGGATTAATCTTAAAAAAATTCTCCCTGCTTCCCTCTTATTTTCCTTTGAGTTCAAGCATGGTTTGAAATATTAATAAAACGAGTACGCCATTGACCTCTGCTCTGTTCAACTGTAAATGAACTCGTGAGTCTGATATGGTTAACCCTTTGACTCCTGCAGCCTATCCACCAACTGCGAAAACTTAATCTTTTGATTCCCTCAATCTATCCACCAGCTTCCTGCAGGAAGCTGGTGGATAGGGTGAGGGAGTCAAAGGGCTAAGTTTTTGCTTTATAGCATAGCTGACAATGAAGGATGCTGGTGGATAGGGTGAGGGAGTCGGAGGGTTAAAGTTTTTTGCTTTGCTAGCATGATTGACAATACGGGATGCTGTGGACAGTAGGAGTCAAAGAGTTGAAAAAAGTGAGGTACCCATTTCGCAGCTTGGTACACTGAGGACACACGCCATTTATTTATAAGGTTTCGCTGGGCACACACGTGCATTTATTATAAGGTTCGCTGGGCAATCAGTGCAATTATGTATAGACGAAGTCATGTATGTTGTAGCGGAGACAGTATGACAGAAGAGGAGAGGAGGGAGGTGGAGTCAGTGGCAATTTGACTCCAGAGTTCCAGCCCTTCATTGTGCTGCATGATCCGTGTGAACGTGTTTCTCATGCTCCGTGTGCGTGGTTTCTAATCACATCTCTTTGTTTCTCATCGGTGTGCACGTGTTTCTTGCATGTTCTGTATGTTTCGTTTTCAGCTTTTTAAAATAAAAAAAATTTTTTTTTTACTTTGTTGTTTGTATGTCAGGTCCCATCTTTAGCTTTAGCTTTACCTGTGTGGTGTTTTGTTTTTCTCTCTCTATCATATGCCTTGTGCATGTGTTTGTCAGTCATCGTGGTCAAGTTGCCATACGTCTTTGTCACAAATGTCCTGAAACATTTTCTCAGTATTTCTATGATAATATAATATTGACCACAGCAGATCTTTCTCTCTCTCTCTCTCCATGTGTATGCGCGCGCGTGTGTGTATATCTCTGAGCGTGTGTGTGTAGCGCGTGTGTGTGTGTGTGTGTGTGTGTGTGTGTGTGTGTGTGTGTGTGTGTGTACGTGTGTGTGTGTGTACGTGTGTGTGTGTGTGTACGTGGGTTGGTGGGTGTGGTGGGTGTGTGGTGTGAGCGCGTGCGAGCGTGTGTGTGCTAAACCAACAGGTCTTTATCGAATATAGACCACACATCCGGCCCAACAAATGTGCAAGTCGAAATGGCATGAATGATATTTTTGGGTCACTATGTGTGATCCGAAATGTATGCAAAAGTATTTTAGCAAGGATTTTCAGTCGATTGTCAGTGGTATTTTAGTCTTCCTCCGTTTGCCAGTCAGGGTCAACACATTAAGCATTGTTAACATTGTAATTTTCAAAGACATGAGCACGTTTCAAGGTCAGTGTTACGCAGATTGTAGATGAAAACAAGGGAAGTCACTCTCTGGTTAAATTGAATTTATGCTCCTTTTATTATCATGTGTGGCATCTTTATTAGAATGGGTGGGCTTTATTTTGAAACTGGTTGTTTCCATTGTTTTCGGTTTTTTTGTTGTTTTTTTTAGATACATTGAGATTGTTCAATGACAGACAGACATAAATAAGATGTAAAATCCACACGGTTGGTTGGACCACAACACCTTGCAAACCCATAGGGCTTGTCTGCGGGCTTAAGCTTATGCCATGATCATTGTGGATCTTCTCCATCATACGGCATCAGTGGTGCCAGTGATTATGTAATTCACTACAAGCGCCGAGACGTTATATTGAGAAACTGAACCTGAAATTGAAGCTAAAACAATCAAGTAATTATCAGGTTATAGCCTTTTTCTACCAATGGACGAAGCAGCAGGAAAGTCTTCTTCTCCTGATTTTTGTATTTGGTGTTTGTTTGTTTGTGATCTTACATTTACGCTTGACAAAGGCCAGTTGGCTGAAAATTTGCGCCTGTCTTGTCTGGTTGTATTAAATACGCATTCTGATTCTATTTTCGCGTTTTTCTGATTCCTGTTTGCTTGTTTTGCATTTCATATTAATGCTTTGTTTGTTAATCGTTTTGTGTGCGCTTGACAAAAATTCCCCTGAAGCTGAAACAAAACACAAAGCTATTGCCAACGCCCGTAATTATCTCGTATATCAAAGAGAGCATCAGAGTACTATGTGGACAATGAAGGTTTCTGGTTGTGGTGTTATTTTAGGTCATTATAACATTCCAATTATAAATCAGTGGTGTTACTGTTGTTGTTTTTTTTCTGTTTTCAAACGAATGAAGCGAAGGGTTGCATTTGGAGAAGTCTGTGTTTTTCATTATAAAGACGGAATGAAGTCAAAGGTTATTGATGGAGAGGTCTGTGTTTTTCATTATAAAGACGGAATGAAGTCAAAGGTTATTGATGGAGAGGTCTGTGTTTTTCATTATAAAGACGGAATGAAGTCAAATGTTACTGGTGTAGAGGTCTTTATTTTGCGTTTTAAAGATGGAAATGACATAGAGTGGTACGCTAGAGATGTGGTGAAAGTAATTTCTCGTCTCAGGTCCATTTTCAAATAAAGGCCTACATAAATCTAATATGTATAATGTCGTCCACCTGACACAATAGATCCAAGGATATGCTTATGAAAACGTATTAAGGTTTGAAGCCTAAATAATAGTTTATACCTAACATCCTGGCTAACGAGCTGTCTGGAGACATGTGAGATCTTAATTTAATAGTTGAATATGAAGATGGTTCTTTGCCTTAAAAGGAATCATTATTATTTTATCAGATTATAGTGAGTATCCCACATTTGTTTTCAAATGAAAAAGTTTGTCCGTGATCATTTTTGCGGCGGACATAGCATGTATCACATGTCAACTGACTCGTTTTCCTTTTGTCAATCCGTTTCAAAGTGAATAAGCCAAATATGAAATTGCTGCATTTTGTTGTTTTTTTGTTGTTGTTTTTTGTTTGTTTTTTTATCAGACTTGAAGCGTATATGTCTTTTACTCTAATTTTTATACTCTGCATTGCAACTCGAATGTTGTTGTTGTTGTTATCTTTTTTAATATTGCTTTATTTCCTGTTTTAAATATCGCTTTATTTTGTTTGATGTTATCGTGCATTGTACCTTGCCGTCTTTATTAGGTCAGTTCTCACAGGTAAATATATAAAAATACATAATACATGCATACAATCCTTTATGAATAACCAGTTCACCCACAAACATACTCCTGTACAAATTAATCGTTGTTGTCCGGCCATTTTCGCTCCATATGACGTAAATATGCATATATGGTTTTGGAATTGGTATTGATATTGACGTAAATACATGTATTTGGTATTGGTATTTGGTATTGACATGAATATGTGTCTTTGGTATTGGTATTTGGTATGACGTAATATTGTGTATTTGGTATTGGTATTTGGCAATTGACATAAATGTGTGCGTTTTGTATTGAGACTGACCTTTGGAATTGTATATGTATATTTGGTATTGGGACCAATACATGGCACTGACGTAAAAATGTGTATTTGGTTTTGGCACTGATATCTGGTATTGACATAAATATGATTGTTTTCATAGACAAAAAGTATAGAATAATAAATGTGTTTTTTTTTCCCCCAAATCGACAGACAAGATGAAATCGTTATAAATCAAGAAAAATTGACAATATTCTAGCGTTTCACAGAAGCTGCACCAACACAACAAAATCAATTTACTTCCGAGGTTTTATTTTCATAACTGATTTGATTCTGTAATTTTATGAGTATGTACGATTATATACATACCTGAACACATATGATTTATGTACATTTGAGTGTACATACACATACAGAGTTTCTTTAAGAAATTTGACAAAGGTTTAATACAAATCACAATTGTGGACGCATACATACATACACATACATACATACACACACATACATACATACCTACACACACACACACACACACACACACACACATATATACATACATTCATACATACATGGCAAAAGCATATGATAGTGACATATTCAATACACAATCATGTACCAAATAGTCTCATGTCATAGTCAAATACTGACCAGTTCAATACACAATCATGTACCAAATAGTCTCATGTCATAGTCAAATACTGACCAGTTCAATACACAATCATGTACCAAATAGTCTCATGTCATAGTCAAATACTGACCAGTTCAATACACAATCATGTACCAAATAGTCTCATGTCATAGTCAAATACTGACCAGTTCAATACACAATCATGTACCAAATAGTCTCATGTCATAGTCAAATACTGACCAGTTCAATACACAATCATGTACCAAATAGTCTCATGTCATAGTCAAATACTGACCAGTTCAATACACAATCAAGTACCAAACAGTTTCATGTCATAGTCAAGTACTGACCAGTGTCAAGTGGGCAGAGCATGGCCACAGACAGGAAATAAAGTGACCACAGTGACTGGAACTCATTGTCTTCCTGTCTTTTTGTCCAAGCACAGGTCTGAGTGGGCACTGAGAAGTGGGAATGTGAATGTGTGTGTGTGTGTGTCTGCTTCAAGTACAGAACAGCAGAGTGAATGAAAGTGGACAAGTCTATCTATCTATCTATCTACCTATCTATCTATCTATCTGTCTATCTATCTGTATGTATGTATGTATATATGTATAAATAATATATACATATGTATAGATAGATAGATATAGATATATACATCTCTCTCTCTCTCTTTCTCTCTCTCAATATATATATATATATGTCCACATATACACATATGTTTGTGTGTCTGTGTGTGTTGTATTTGTGTGTGTGCTATGTGCTCATGTGCAGCTGTCTGCGGACGCGTGTGTGTGTGGTGTGTGTGTTGTGTGTGTGTGTGTGTGTGTGTGTGTGTGTGTGTGTCTGTGTGTGTTGTATTTGTGTGTGTGTGTGTGTTTGCAGGTGTGGGTGTATGCAGATGTGTTTTATTTCAATTATCATTTCACCTCAATGTGTGTGCATATGAATATGTTTGTGTGTGTGTGTGTGTGTGTATGTGTGTGCATACTACACACACATGAATTTCTTTTTTTCTTTTTCTTTTTTTTTCGACTATAAAAAAAAGTTATTCTTTTTCAACATTTCACTTTTGTGGATATTTAGCTAAATCCTTTCATCACTAGTGTCCAACAACTGTTCAATGCATAACAGACTGCCAGATACATTTCTGGCATTCAATGCTAAAACAAACCAATACATTAGTTCCAGAAATACAGAAAAGAGGACATTTCTCAAACATAATTTCTAGACGGTGGGGGTACTCTTTATACTGAAAGAGCCTCCAGCATCCCTATAGAAGTAGCACCAGAGCATTTGGCTCTGATTCCACACCAGCCGTACACACAACCATGAAAAGAAATGGACCAGACAGCCAAAAGACGCCATCTTTCTCATGTGCCGTACAGCATGGAGGACACTGTGTCACGAACGCCTTCAGGCATGTCTTGCTGAAGCTGCTGGAAACAGGACCGCACCAGACAAAGGATCTTGGGGCATCTGGAGATGCTGGCTTCCCCGTACAGGTAGACCCCCATGGCCTGCAAACAGCAAGACATCTCTGTCATACAGCCATGGTCCCGAGAGCTCATGTTTCAAGTTAATTATCAGTCTGGAACATAACAACCGTCTTCTTTGTCACCCATCTTAATGCTCCAATCAGTCTGGTCGTTTCAGTAGTTCTTACAATCCCGCTGCCCTTCCCATAATTTTGTCAGGAACAACTTCTCTTTTTTCTTTAAGGATCATGGCACTCTGACAGTTTTATATGAACTCATCATTTTTTGTTTGTTTCCCATTTTCTGCCCCACCTTAATGGTCACAGAAATTTGGACAAATCCCACAATGTCATCATGATTATAATGATGGGAATGATAAACATGACGCCATGGAGTTTCAGCTAGGATTGAGATTGTGTGACAGGGCGGTACTCTATGGTTACTATCATAATACATTCTGTTGTTAACCAGGCCCAGGAGATACTAACACCTGTGGTACCCAAAACAAGTGTAACTACCCCGTTCAAGCAAACAGGAACCAGAAAAACACGAAAACAGAACCAGTCTTGCCTGGTTGTAGTAAATATGCATTCTGATTCTATTTTTATGTTTTTGTGGTTTCTAACATCTGTGATGTCCGTAAAATGATTTGAGCAACATCTTGAATGACACATGTGGATGAGACTCGACTGTGTGGTCACAGTCTTCCCAATGAGCCCATACCACACTCAATCTGGGTAGGAGCTGGTTGGGGCCGAAAACTCCCACAGTGATTTTGATTGGACTGATGGGGGATTTGAACCCACAACATTCCAGCTGGTAGTCCGCTGCGCTAACCACTGCACCACGGCCACTGTTAAGAACAACTTCTTTGTCGCTGTAGGTTCTGTTACATGCAGTGAATGCATGCTCCACATGAAACGCTGGTTTATCATCTCACATAAAGGACTAGTTCTCAGACCATATCTCAGAACTTTACAAACGTGTGTGTTAAGGTGTGTGTAGGGGTGTGTGTGCATGTGTACTGAGAAACTCTCATCAAACGAATTATCACTTAGATCCTCAGCCTCCATGTCCAGCTCCTCACCCAAAAATATGCAACAAATAAATCTTAGGCAACACATTTTACCCCCTCCCCCCTTCTCTGTCTCTTTCCTCACACAAACATACAACAAACAAACAAACAGACAAACAAACACACACACAAACAAACAAACAAACAAAATGAAACAACAACAAAAAACAACAACAACCTCCAAGCTTCCTATTCAACGAATATGAATCACTCTTTCCATTTTCAACACAAAAGCCAATAACTAAAGTGCAAATAGACTTAATTCAGTCCCGTTACGGTTTGAAACAAAAAGAAGTATACATGTTTTTCATCAACAGAAAGAATTCATTCTTTCAACTGCCTCCATAGGTACCTGATGATTGAGTAGAAAATGCTGCAGATCACTGTAACATTTCTTGTGCCTGTGTCTGACCACCAGCTCACACCACCGATGATACACCTGTTGGACGTACAATACAATGTCAGTACAACATGATGTATTACAATACAAACCTATAACACATCACAATACAACATGATGTAGTACAAATCTACAACAGAATACAAAAAGAGCATGGTGCTATACAATACAAATACACCACACAAAACAACACAATGAAATACAATACAAACCCACCACACAAAACAATATAATGAAATACGATACAAACCCACAACACAAAACAATATTATGAAATACAATTCAAACCCACAACACAAAACAACACAACGAAATACACATCTACGACAAGATACAAAATGATTCAATACCAAAAAATCTACAACACAAGACAGCATGATACAATAAATACAGATCTACAATATAATAATAATGACATTTATAAGGCACCAAATCTTGATAGAAGAATCAAATCATGGTGCACACTCTCATCATTCACTAAAACAATCACCAAAAACGATGAAACCTCCAGGACACAAAGCACAGACAAACTGAGGGGGGGGGGGGGGGTATGACAGGAGGGGAGTAAGGTGTGTGACTTGTGACCCAAGCTGTCATCCTCCCCTGTCTCACACACTCTCAAACACACACACACACACACACACACACACACACACACAGACACACACACACACACAGACATACACACATACATACACACACATATACACACACACACTCACACACACACACACACACACACACACACACACACACACACACACAGAGAAAATGCTGAGCCAGGGTGCATGCACACATGCACACACACAACACACACACACACACACACACACACACACACACACACACACACACACAGAGAAAATGCTGAGCCAGGGTGCATGCACACATGCACACACACACAACACACACACACACACACACACACACACACACACACACACACACACACACACACACACACACACACACACACACACACACAGAGAAAATGCTGAGCCAGGGTACACTCAAACCAGTTCAGCGAATGACCCTCGACCCAAGTTGTCATATTCTCTGTCACATAAACACATAAACACTGTTCCAACATTTTTAAAGATTTTTTTTGTCAAGACCTCATGAAGGCAAGAAGGCAAACTGGGCTTCAAGACCTCATGAAGGCAAGAAGGCAAACTGGGCTTCAAGACCTCATGAAGGCAAGAAGGCAAACTGGGCTTCAAGACCTCATGAAGGCAAGAAGGCAAACTGGGCTTCAAGACCTCATGAAGGCAAACTGGGCTTCAAGACCTCATGAAAGCAAGAAGGCAAACTGGGCTTCAAGACCTCATGAAGGCAAGAGGCAAACTGGGCTTCAAGACCTCATGAAGGCAAGTAGGCAAACTGGGCTTCAAGACCTCATGAAGGCAAGAAGGCAAACTGGGCTTCAAGACCTCATGAAGTCAAACTGGGCTTCAAGACCTCATGAAGGCAAGAAGGCAAACTGGGCTTCAAGACCTCATGAAGGCAAACTGGGCTTCAAGACCTCATGAAGGCAAGAAGGCAAACTGGGCTTCAAGACCTCATGAAGGCAAGAAGGCAAACTGGGCTTCAAGACCTCATGAAGGCAAGAAGGCAAACTGGGCTTCAAGACCTCATGAAGGCAAGAAGGCAAACTGGGCTTCAAAGGGGAAAGACCTAGGAAACAAATCTACCTCTCCAACATTTTCATGATAGTGCAGCCAGGCAGATGCCCCACTCTTCACAACATAGCATGATGCAATATGATACAACACAGTGCAAGAATAAACATATACATTTCAACCCTCAAACAAGATTACCTCAGCATTGTCAAGGTGAAGGTTGTAGGATGACCTCAAGAGATCAAGGACATGACCTGGAACCAGTTCCTCTTCCAGCAGACGATCCAACAATAAAATAACTTGAGAAGCCAGCAACTGCAACACAAAAGATGTCTGTTCCCCCATTTTCTTTTTCTTTGTCCTTCACATCATCATTATACATCAAGTATTGTCAGGTTAACACAAAAACTGTACTGACAAATAAAAAATACATGAAACTATTGTTATTGTTATTTTTACTGAAAGCCCAGCCGACTGCACAGAGCCATATCAAGGCTACAACTATTTCAAAACATACACATTACTTCAACAGCAAAAAAAGGAAAAGAAAATTAAATACATCTATCAATGCATTTGCGCACATAATCTTACAAGAGATGCCCCTAGTGTTGAACACTCCGTCCAATTTATCACACAGGGGATTTAAAAAAACCATACCTGACCACAAACTTAAATATAACTAAGGACACTAAAACATATCTAAAAACAGGCCTAAATAACCTAAAATTGCTTCTGCATCTCTCATTTCCGTAGAGCCAAAAATGCATTTAATACATATACCCTATCATCGATCCTAAGAGAAAGTGCGTAAGACTTTATCAAATGCATACAGGTGAGTGGACCAGCAAGGCAGAAAATGATAGGAAGAAATGACAGAAAGCAAAGAGCAAATAAGAAACAGAGAGACAGAAAAGAGGAAATTTCTAGCACATAATTTCCAGACGATGGGGATATTATTTACAATGAAAGACCCCACACCTGGCATCCCCATGGAGGGATCTCTGTCTGTCTGTCTGTCTGTCTTCTCTCTCTCTCATGCAGAAATGCAGATACGAGATGAACAGTGAAGTGTTTTTGTGTAGTTTCAGCAGCAAATTTCATTTGGTAAATGGAAATTTCTTGCTGGGTCAATTGAGGTCAGGTGGTTTTTACACACCTTTAAACCTTTCATTCTCTCACCCTATCCACCAGCTTTCTGAGGGAGTGAATGGCTAAATCAAAAACATCATTTCAGAGATGCTGACAGCCCATTCCGAAGACGACCTTGGCCAAGTTTTGTTCAGTGAGGATGGACATAGAAGGGGGAACCTGTTCGTTTTATGGGTGGAAAAATTAACCCTTTGACTTCCGCACCCTATCTACCAGCAGCAAAACCTTAACCCTTTAATTCCCTCACCCTATCCATCCACCTGGTGGACAGGGTGACTGAAACAAAGGGTTAAGTTTAAGGAAGCTGGTGGACAGGGTGAAGGAATCAAATGTTTAAGTTTTTGCTCTGATAACATGGTTGACAATGCAGGATGCTAGTGGACAATATGCAGGAGTTAAAGGGTCAAAAAGGAGAGCTAGAAAGCATTACTGCTATTGATGAAGCTACAAAAAGGCGGCCCTCTTGTTGGACAGATGAGGGCATGACACCTTCAAGAGTCAATTTAGTTTAAAAGGCACGATACTTACATTATATCATTTTTTTTATTCAATAGCTGTTTCAACCTGAAGGGTGACATGCTCACTTCACAGTCTGATCATGGATAAAGGAAGTGGGGGAAGATTAAAACTGATTCGGGAATGGGAGAGAGAGAGAGAGAGAGAGAGAGAGAGGGAGGGAGGGAGGGAGGGAGAGAGAGAGAGAGAGAGAGTGTGTGTGTGTGTGTGTGTGTGTGTGTGTGTGTGTGTGTGTGTGTGTGTGTGTGTGTGTGTGTGTGTGTGTGTGTGTATTTGTGTATGTGTGTCTGTGTGCACACACATAAACACAAGTACACATGTTTTTATCTACAATTATCATACATTTATTTTATTTCACATGGAAGGGTTTTTCACTTGTCTTTGATGCTTTTTGCAGTTTCACCTTATCAGAAAAAAAAATATAATACAGTTTCAAATCTCAATCATGTAGAACGCGTAGTTAGTTTAGTTTCTTTCTCCACGTCCTCTGCTGAGTAAATTATCCCTGGCTGAACTGCAAATGACAGTGATGTAATTCTGACAGAGTTGCAAGACAAAACAGTAAGAAGTTAAACAAACAAAGAATCGGAAACAAACAAAACCAAACCACACAAGACAAGGCAAGACAAGACAGGACAGGACAAAACAAGACAAGACAAGACAAGACAAAGACAAGACAAGATAAATATGACACTGTTCCGAGCTTACATTTTTTGTGCTTTGTATCTGCTTCTATGCTAGCTGAGTGGGTAGCGCAAATTATGTT
Organism: Monoplex corrugatus; assembly: GCA_030674185.1. Classification (NCBI taxonomy): domain Eukaryota; kingdom Metazoa; phylum Mollusca; class Gastropoda; order Littorinimorpha; family Ranellidae; genus Monoplex; species Monoplex corrugatus. The sequence goes on from CM060313.1 coordinate 61,876,021, forward strand.
AGATTTGAGAAGTTTCACAACATGGAAGATAATTCCTACGTGACTCTCAAGAGTTATGTCCTTTGGTTGATATGACACTGTTGTTCTCCTTTCTTGTTCTATGTCATACCATGCTTGTATCACTGATTCTTTGTTGACTTTTGTCTTTATTATTTCTGTGAAGTGCTTAGGAGCTTGCTTCCCGTGACACTGTGCTATCATCATCATCAGGTGCCCTGCCGCATGGCGTTGGCGACCATGGACTTCCAACCATCTCTATCTCTCCCCAACCCTCCTCATCCCCAGCCACTCAGCAAGTTCGTCCAGCATTCTCTCCCTGGGTCTACCTGGTGCTCTCTTTCCCTTCAGCTTTCCTGTTGTGACCAGGTGCTTCAAATCCCCCTTCCTCATAAAGTGTTGCTTGTCTTTTCCTAATCTTCCTTATGAGTGATCTACTTGTGTCTGCCTCCATCAAGACTGTCTCGTTTGTTTTCTTTGCTGTCCATGGAACTCTCAACATTCTTCTGAGAAACCACATCTTGGCTGACTCAATCTTGCTCTGGCTTTGCTTGCTGACTGTCCATGCCTCACATCCGTACAACAGTATTGGTTCTATATAACATTCAAGGACTCTCTTTCTGATGTTAATTGATAGGCATTTGTTGTTAAGAATGCTTGTCATCTTCTTGAATGCTGTTTTGGTTTGGCCGATTCTGCCAGCTATTTCCCATGTGCATCTGCTGTCTGATGAAATGACCATTCCCAGGTATTTAAACTTATTAACCTGCATCAAGGTTGTGCCATTTGCTATTATTTTGCATGAGGGGATTTCATGTTTTTTACTGATCACCATGACTTCAGTCTTCCTGCTGTTTAGTTCCAACCCCTTACCTTTGCTTTCTATTTCTAGTATATTCACAAGGTTTTGTAGGTCCCTTTCATTGTGCTATAAAGACCTTTATTATTATTATGTAAAATTCAAAAAGCAAGACAAGAACACAGACATACATAGACAGATTGGCAAATCAGCAAATTTCGGATCTGTCATAGCCTTGGTATAGATTCCCACTTGTTTTGTTGAATTAACACTTTGACTTCTGCATCCTGTCCACCAGATTCCTGCGCTGTCAACCATGCCAACAAGGCAAAAACTGAACCCTTTGACTCCCTCACCCTGTCCACCAGCATTGTCAACCATGCCAACAAGGCAAAAACTGAACCCTTTGACTCCCTCACCCTGTCCACCAGCATCCTGCATTGTCGACCATGCCAGCAAGGCAAAAACTTAACCCTTTGACTCCCTCACCCTGTCCACCAGCATCCTGCACTGTCAACCATGCCAGCAAGGCAAAAACTTAACCCTTTGACTCCCTCACCCTGTCCACCAGCATCCTGCACTGTCAACCATGCCAGCAAGGCAAAAACTTAACCCTTTGACTCCCTCACCCTATCCACCAGCATCCTGCATTGTCGACCATGCCAGCAAGGCAAAAACTTTACCCTTTGACTCCCTCACCCTATCCACCAGCTTCCTGCACTGTCAACCATGCCAGCAAGGCAAAAACTTAACCCTTTGACTCCCTCACCCTGTCCACCAGCATCCTGCACTGTCAACCATGCCAGCAAGGCAAAAACTTAACCCTTTGACTCCCTCACCCTATCCACCAGCATCCTGCACTGTCAACCATGCCAGCAAGGCAAAAACTTAACCCTTTGACTCCCTCACCCTGTCCACCAGCATCCTGCACTGTCAACCATGCCAGCAAGGCAAAAACTTAACCCTTTGACTCCCTCACCCTATCCACCAGCCTCATGCA
>CM060313.1:61880316-61882816 GCA_030674185.1 Monoplex corrugatus
ATGATGATGATGATGATGATGATGAAGAACATACTACATACATTATATCCATGTATATATTTGTTTAAAAATACCTACACAGTTTTCAATTTATGTGTGGTTTTGTAAATTGTAAGTTGAGCACCTAGTCACATCAGGAAAGCTAGAGGGGAAAAGAGTACCAGATAGACCCAGGGAGAAAATATTGTACAGTTCCACACAGTGGAAGGGGACAAAAAGGGTAGAAGATATATTTTGAATTGACAAAAAAAAACAAAAACAGATTCATATGGAAGGCCATGATCGCCAACGCCATGTGGCATGGAACATGATGATGATGATTGTAATTATTGATCTCTTGACTATTATGTCATATGCTTCACATAAAGTATCATCAGTTTCAAGTAACCATAACAAATTACACATACCACATTCATATAATCATTCAAAACTGCTGTGCAGTTTTCAGTATATATATGCGTGGTCATGCAAAAACAGATCGGTTCTCATATGCACTGACATGTATTCGCAGGGTAAATGTGAACTGAAAAATTTGTTTCGAGACTGTAAGATGCACCGACAGAATCCCCAACAACCACTCCCATCTTGAATCCCACACCACCCACGTCGTATGTATTGTGGCCTTAGGCCGTTGTACATTAAAACATTCTGAGCTCTCTCTCTCTGCCCACGGCGGGCCCCAGTAGCTCAGTTGGTTGAGCGTTGGGTTCACATGCTAATGGTTGTGGGTTCGAATCCCAGGGTACGCTATATTAAAACTGGCCTTCTCACTGTCCCATCTTAACATCATTGTTGTTCTGGTGGTGTCAGTATAGGATTAGATAAGTCCCCCTTCCCCCACTTCCCTGGGATGGTTATCCCCGTCAGCCATATCACCCGAGGTGGGTGTCGACGTAAAAACTGAATGAAATCAATCAATCTCTCTGCCCCTTCCACCAGCCTACCTTACACAATATTCTATAAATGCAGACAGATCGAAGAAAAGAACCTCCCTAATAGTCGGCCATCCCCAAATGAAGCCAACAAAGTACAAGACTGTGATCATATATCTACGACAGGATGCTGTCCACCTGACAACAACGTCGATGATGTCATTGATCTATGACGCATGCAGGAACCGCCCAGACATTACCGGGCCTCGTGGTGATACCAGCGTAGCTCTGGTCTTGTGTCACCCAGAGTCGTTACCATGTCAATGTATGGACTGTCGATGACAATGGTCTCCATCAAGATGTTACAGTATTGATAACTGTCCCAGGTTTGGCATTGTGTCTGGGTAATTACCTGATGTTTTGTGGAAAGAAGAAAACAGAAGAGCAATGGAGGTGTGCATTTATGTGCTGCAGACCTCTGTTATTCTTGTTTTTAGACCTCAGTTGCATGTAGACTGTAAAGCCCCTGTTTTTTTCTGTTTTTGTTTTTTGTTTGTTTGAACCAGAAGAACAAGAAAACCAATATAAGCGCGTATCCAACGAGACAAAACAAAAACATGCGCAAATTTTCGGCCAACTAGCCTTTGTCAAGCGCGCGCGTTTTTAAATGCTCAATGGAACAGAAGCCATAACTGACTGAGGCGCACAGCGGACCACCCACACACAAGAAAAATGGGCACTACTCACACAACTTTGACATCAAGAAAATCCACCAAACAAATAATACATTATCGTACTAAGAAATGTCAACGGATAAATAACATATACAATTAACCTGAAAACAAATGAACAAACAAACAAACCCTACAATGAAATGGATAAACAGCATATACAATTAACCTTAAAACAAATGTAGCATATACAAATAACCTTAAAACAAATGAACAAGCAAACCAACCCTACAATGAAATCGATAAACAGCATATACAATTAACCTTAAAACAAATGTAGCATATACAATTAACCTTAAAACAAATGAACAAACAAACAAACCCTACGATGAAATGGATAAACAGCATATACAATTAACCTTAAAACAAATGTAGCATATACAAATAACCTTAAAACAAATGAACAAGCAAACCAACCCTACAATGAAATCGATAAACAGCATATACAATTAACCTTAAAACAAATGTAGCATATACAAATAACCTTAAAACAAATGAACAAACAAACCCTACAATAAAATGGACAAACAGCATATACAAATAACATAAAACAAACAAACAAACACACACAACAACGAAACAAGAGTTCTGTCTGAGTAGTCAATTTAACAATAAGCATTAGCAGAGATGTTAACCAGGAATGTGAGACATAGAATAAAAATGAAAGGAGAAAAATGTCTTATCAGGTCAAATGAACATGTTTGCATTATAAAAGAACTTCATAATTAAGATTAAAAAGTTATGATTTTTAGAATAAACTTTTAATGAGGAAGACTGCAGCATGTCTCAGCCACAGATGTGAGTGGGATAGTCTGCCAATGTTGTACCATGTGAACAACCAAGTAAAATACATACAATATACAGCATGTGTGAAAACAAAGTTTGGACGAAATTCAT
>CM060313.1:61887816-61902816 GCA_030674185.1 Monoplex corrugatus
CAGTGTATGTTTGCATGTGTAAATATATATATATATAATTCAAGCAGCATGTGCACAGAAAAGGCAACAAATCAATGTAAAAATTTCCCAAATGTTCGGCGGTACACCCGCCTTCCTCAAGGGGACTTTAGTCACTGACTACGATATGCTACACAAACACATCAGAATATTTTACGTAGGCTACATTACGTAGTTTTGACTCGATATTGTTGTGACGTCAATTGACAGAGTTCAGGCCCAGAGGAAATATGGTTTTCATTTTGTTCATCCAAAATGACTCCCTCCTCAGTCTGGTGTCCAGGTTCTCAGAATGCACCTTTTCCACTGCGATACATTTTAAGTTTTGAAGTGAATGGCCAGTTTGGGTGAAGTGTTTGGTGATCTGAGTGCCTGTATTTTTTTGGATGTTTGACCGGTGTTGGTAGAATCTGGTTTTGAGAGAATTTTTCGTTTGTCCTATATATTGAGTTTTAGGGCAGATATCGCAGTGGAGGAGATACACTACGTTGGTAGATGTACATGTCAGTTTGTGCCTTATTTGAAAAGTTTCACTCGTGTTGAAACTGCTGAAAGTTACACCTTCAATCAAGTGTTGTTCACAAATGATGCACTGTTTAGCTGAACACTTGAAACAGCCGGCATCAGGGTCAGGAGGGATTGGAAGGCAGGATGGCATGAGGAGGTTATGCAGGGAGCGACAACATCTCTCCCCTAGGATGGGTGGGTCCGGAACAGCCTTCTGCATTTTGCTGCTGGTGTGAAGGATTGTGGAGTGGAGTTCCCTGAGCCACTGACGGATGGGTGGGTTAGATGGATGGTGGGTGAAGATGAAGGGTGTTCTGGTGGCTGTCTGTTTGGGTTTGTATTGAAGGATCTGTGATCTGGGGATGAGGCCAGCACGATGTTTGGCATTCTGTACAAGCCTGGAATTGCATCCTCGGCGGGCAAAATAGCGTGTCATTTCTGTACAGCGTCGACTGAAGGTGGTAGGGTCAGAACACAGGCGGCGAAGTCTCAGAAACAGTGTTGGTTGTGTGTGTTGTGTGTGTGCGTAACTTCAAAACTTAAAATGTATCGCAGTGGAAAGGTGCACTCTGAGAACCTGGACACCGGACTGAGGAGGGAGTCTTTTTGGATGAACAAAATGAAAACCATATTTCCTCTGGGCCTGAACTCTGTCAATTGACGTCACAACAATTGACATATGTGTGTGTGTGTGTGTGTGTGTGTGTGTGTGTGTGTGTGTGTGTGAGAGAGAGAGAGAGAGAGAGAGAGAGATAGTGTTGTGTGTGTGTGTGTGTGTGTGTGTGTGTGTGTGTTGTCTGTGCGTAACTATGTGTGTGTATGCAACTGTGTGTGGTACACATGTATGCTCTATGTGAGAATGTGTGTATGCCCAGGTCTGTCAAGGGTCACTCTATGTAATCTTTTATCAGAAACTGGTAAAAGGACACTTTTTAACACATAGTGAACACAGTACAATTGGTCATTTTGTTCATGTTCAAGAAATGATGTAATATGTAATTTGTTTGTGTGCTTGTTTGCATGTGTCAAAATTTCTCTTCTCTCTTTGAATTTATGTTTTCAAATTAACACTGAACTTACGTTAGATCAGGAAACGTGGAGAAGAACATCTGAAGAAAATCCTGAAAATGAAAGACAAATTGTCACAGATGCAAGACTGGTGTTAATTTTAGTAAAGCATGATCTCGTTATCTTGTGCTATGGCTGTTGGAACTGCATCCTTCCAAGCTACAGGTACAACGTGGATAAATAGTTTCTCACATGCACAAGCTGCTTAGATAAGCAGTGGTTCTGTTAATTTCTGAGCCTATCTAGTTACCAGCTGGCCTAACTTGTGTCAAACGGTGGGCGCTTGTTGACAGATACATACCCATCCCTAGGGCCCACTAAAGAAACACCCAGAGGTATATTTTTGTATGTGTCTGTCTCCTAATAACATCCAGAGATAAATTTTTGTACATGTCTGTCTCAGGATGTTGAATTTTAGATCTCAGTCGTTTTGGACGTTTGATGCTGAGACTAATTATTCTGTGTAAAGAATCAAGATGCAGCGGATGAAGTTTAAATAGTTTCAGAGTGATGATAAGGAGAATTTTCTTTCCATGTTTTGTGTAAAACAAAAACTTTATTTTCTTTCTTGTTAAGTGGTGATATATATCTATTAGAATTTTATTTGGGACAAGTTACTGTTGAAGTTTATATGGATGAACTGAAAATGTGTTCATGTATACTGATGCAAGGACAGTAACTCTTGTACAAAGATTTGTGAGAAAAAGGTAGGATTTATCTCTCTTGAACGATACTGAATGTATGGTTTTGATTGAATGGAAGGAATTTTCTGTCCATGTTTAAGGCTTTTTTCTTTTATCATATGGGCAGAGTTGGCCTCTCTTGTCCGTGGGCCTGATGTCTGAGTCCTGTACTGACATAAGCAGTTACACATGCCTGCTGAAGGTGACAGTATTGTCTTTTTGTCTTTTTGTGCAGGTTGAAAAGCAGTTCCCTGACTTCAAGACATCTGGCCTCTCAATAGCATCTTAGTTGATGATTCATTTTTCATCCAAAACAAGTGTGACTGCCTGCCTTCAAGCAAACAGGAACCAGAAAAAAAACATGAAAAAAGTTAAGAACACGTATTTAATACAAGAGAAGACAGGTGCAAATTTTTGGCCAATTGGCCTTTGTCAAGCGTAAGATCACAAACAAACAAACACCAGATACAAAAAATAGGAGAGAAAGACTGAAACTTCCCTGCTGCTCTGTCCAGTATCAGAAAAGGAATCGTTTTCCTACACTGGACAAAGCAGCAGGAAAGTTTCAGTCTTTCTCTCCTATTTTCCTATCTGGTGTTTGTTTGTATCTTACGCTTGACAAAGGCCAGTTGGCCGAAAATTTGCGACTCTCTTGTCTTGTTGTATTAAATACGCGTTCTTAACTTTTTTTGTGTTTTTTTCTGGTTTCATCTTTCATTGCTGATGCATCCTGTTGCCGCAAGTCTTTGCTGACTGTGCTGCACAATGACTCTACGTCATGATGAAAGGGTTTCCTTTTTTTCTGTAATATGTGAATAATGCATTGATTTGGGACAGTGTGCTTCACACTCTGTGTGAATATTTGCATTCATTTGGGCTTGGACATAATTTGTAATTTTTGAGTAAATGTTTATTGTTGGCCCAATTCTACAGTTCTTTCATGCATTTGTAGAGCCTGTTCAACTGCGGTTCATGACACACATCATCAGATATATTACACACACCACACACCACACACACACACCACACACACACACACACACACTGTTCCAACATTTTTTTTAACCTAGAGGGTTCAGAAAAGAAATAAGGCTAACATGGCTACCAGGCAAGGGACCTAGGACATAACTCTATCTCTCAAGAACCGACCTAAGAAATAAACATATCTCTCCAATATTTTGACACCAAGACAGCCAGGTGAGTGCTCTGCTCTTCACAATTTTCAACTGCAATGGGATCGTTTAGCGTGCGCAGGCCAGAAAGCAAAAGGCACAACTTTGAGACAGGTTGGTAAGTTTAAATATCTGGGAATGGTCATCTCACCAGACGGTTGATGCACATCAAAAATAGCCAGCAGAATCGGCCAAGCCAAAACAACATTCAAGAAGATGAAAAGCATTCTTACCAACAAATGCCTATCAATTAACATCAGGAAGAGAGTTCTTGAATGTTATAAAGAACCGATAATGTTATACGGTTGTGAGGCGTGGACAGTCAACTTGCAAAGCCAGAACAAGATTGAGGCAGCCGTGATGTGGTTTCTAAGAAGAATGTTGAGAGTTCCATGGACAGCAAAGAAAACAAACAAGACAGTCTTGATGGAGGCAGACACAAGAAGATCATTGATAAGGAAGATTAGGAAAAGACAGGCAACATTTATAGGCCTACGCAATTTTATGAAGAAGGGAATCAGAGCACATGGTCACAACAGGAAAGCTGGAGAGAAAGAGAGCACCAGGTAGACCCAGGGAGAAAATATTGGACAGACTTGCAGGGTGGCTGAGGATAGAGAGGGTGGAAGATGTGCTTGCAGCGACAAGGGATAGATTTGTATGGAGGGCCATGACCACCAACACCTAGAGGCAAGGCACTTGATGATGATGATGATGAGGCCAGAGAGCACATGGGTTCTCCCTGAAAAGAGACAAGCTGTGCACAGACCTGTGAGGAAACCAGCTGGTAAAGGTATCTCTGTACGTAGGCTTTCAGAAATGCCAGAAACTGCTCTCTGCCCACTTCCTTCTCTAGAGCATGTAGCAGAAAATAACCCTGCACACAGAACAACAAAAATTCATCACAGTGCGAATATTGTCACTGTGAAAACAAGCACATGAAAATAGAATGGAACTGATCGGTTTTGTCTGTCTGTTTTTTTTTTTTTTCCTTTTTGTTTCTTTTTTAATTAGACAGTGTCATTTGTTCTCACCTTTTTTCCTCTTCCATTTTGTATGCCACTTTACCTTTTTGACCCTACCCACCAACTGCAAGAACTTAACCTTTTGACTCCCTTGCCCCATCCACAAGCTTCCTGCAGGAAAGTGGTGGATAGGGTGAGGGAGTCAGAGTTAAGTTTTTGCTTTGCTAGTATGGTTGACAATGCAGGATCTGGTGGACAGGGTGTGGAAGTCAAAGGGTTAATGGCCAAGGAAACTGGGGCAATGTTCAAAATGTTATGATGATAGTGACAACGGGGATGATTAACACGATCCAAAACAAGTGTGACTGCCCGTGTTCAAGCAACAGAAACCAGAAAAAATGCAAAAAAAGAATCAAAACGCGTATTTAACACAACTAGACAAGACAGGTGCAAATTTTTGGCCAACAGGCCTTTGTCAAGCGTAAGATCACAAGCAAACAAATCCCAGATACAAAAATTAGGAGAAAAAGACTGAAACATCCCTGTTGCTCCTAATTTTTGTATCTGGTGTTTGTTTGTTTGTAATCTTATGCTTGACAAAGGCTAGTCGGCCGAAAATTTGCCACTGTCTTGTCTTGTTGTATCAAATACGCATTCTTATTCTTTTTACATGTTTTTTTCTGGTTCATGATGATATGGAGTTCCGTCTATGGTTGAGAGATACACATAACTGTGGTGTTGGTCGCGAGGTTTGAGTAACACCCTAAATGTTGCATGTGTGAAGTAGATGACACTCGACCAAGTGGTCCCAGTTTTACAAAAGACCTCGAAGCACACTCAACTCCAGTTAGGAGCCAGTTAGGGCCAAAGACTCCCACAATGATTTCAACACCATATCCACATTCATATTCATATTCAGATTAATTTCTTTTGTCACAGCGGATTTACCATGTGAAACTTGGGATGCTCTCTCTTTTCAGAGTGCGTCGCTGCAGTGCCACCACGTTTTTTTGTTTTTACCTAGACTTCAGAAAGGCAACAAGTCTTACTGGCTTTAAGAGGAGAGACCTGAGAAATCAACCTATTTCTCCAATGTTACATACTAGGGCAGCTGGGTGAATACCCAGCTCTTCCCAGTTTTCAATTGCCATGGGATCTTTAGTGTGCACAGGCCAGAAGGTACATGGGTCTGACTCATTTTTTTTTGTCCCCTTCCAAAGAACTAGACATTCAGTTCAATTTTCTGGTCAAACTGAGGAGAAAAGTCGACTTAGCCCTTTGATTCTCACCATGTGTATGATCATTTGTGCATCATTATCAATGATAACAAAGCAAAAACTTAACCCTTTGACTCTCTCACCCTATCCTCCAGTTTCCTGCAGGAAGCTGCCGGATACGCTGAGGTAGTCAAAGGGTTAAGTTTTTGCAGCTGGTGGATACGGTGTGGAAGCCAAAGGGTTAACTACATCTAAATATATAATTCTGCATGCGTGCGTGTGTGTGTATGTGTGTGCGCACGGACTTGTGTGCGTGTGCGTGTGTGCTTGTGCGTGTGCTAAATGAAGAGTGAAAACTTTCACTACACCTACCTTCAAGTAGTGAACCTGCATGAATTTCTTTGCCACATTCATGCCGTTTTTGAGGTACGTTGATTCGTCACTGGATGGCTGCTGTACCCCGGCCCCCTTGTTGGGTCTGTGTGTGTAGAAACGATATATAAAATACACACAGAAAGGAATAATTTCTTATCACTGGTACTCTTTTTCTTTCTTTCTGTATATGCCTGTGTGAGTGGGGGTGTTTTTTGTTGTTTTCTATGTTCTGTATTTTATTAGTGGTGGTGGTGGTGATTTTCGTTCTGTTATATTTTTTTTTTTTTTTTTCTTCCCCTTTCTTTCTTTCTTTCTTTCTTTTTTTTTATTTGTTATTTTTTCAAATTTTTTTTGTGGTGGTTGTGGTGATGACATGGTAGATTTGTGTATTTGTTTGCTGGTTGTGGATGTTTTTGTTCTTTGTCCTCTCTTTGAGGGTGGGTGGGAGCAATTAATCAGGTTTGTTGTTGTTGTTGTTGTTGTTGTTTTTCAATGAATTGTTTAGTGGGTTCTAAAGATCATGAAGTGATGAGAAGGCAAACATCATTCAACAGAGTCTGGGATATCGGATTTGAACTTTCTGTCTTTTAAAGACAAGTGCACATGCCATGTGACCGCCAGTCATGAACGACCAATGGGACAACAGCCAGCTATACAGCGAGACATTCTGTACAAGGACTACCCCCATGAAAGGACCACAAGCTAATTAGGGGCAACAGTAAATGATCCTGAACAAAGTATGTCTCATTAATCAACCACAGCAGAATAATGTAACTCTACCCATTCTCAAAATATTAAAGATAATAATACTGACAGCGATATTCTGTAACTCTATCCATTCTCAAAATATTAATGATAATAATACTGACAGCGATATTCTGTAACTCTACCCATTCTCAAAATATTAATGATAATAATACTGACAGCGATATTCTGTAACTCTACCCATTCTCAAAATATTAATGATAATAATACTGACAGCGATATTCTGTAACTCTACCCATTTCAAATATAATGATAATAATACTGACAGCTATAACAATAATAGAAATACTGATAATAACAATAAAAACAAAAATGATAGTTTAGAAAGACACACATCAGACAGACAAGCAAGCAGGCAGGCAGACAAAAGCTGAAAATGTCAAACACTTTTAATAAAATATATAGACAAAGACTGACAGAAAGGCTTAAATAGGCAGACTAAGAGGCCACTTGATAGGAGGGTTGATTTTCTGAACAGGCTTAAGAGCTCACCACCCACATAGTGTGTTGGTGATCAAAGTCAAAATCTTTGAACTCTAACCTACTGTATGACATTACAGTACATCAGCATTATGAGCGGAAATAAATGGAGGAACTTGCCTGCTGTCTCTCATGCCTCAATTAATGATTGCAAGTTGTACATGTACCTCTCTCGCCCATCTTGACATATTATTGTATTCAAAATCACAATGAATAATTTTCTATTACACACAGATGCTCATTTTTTTCTTTTCTTATTCTATAATATTTTGGATGAGATGATAAACCAAAGTTCAGCATGCGGCACATAACCAGAGTATGTTACAGATCCCACAATAACAGAGGATTTGTCTCTGGCTAAATTACATACCACAATAAGCTTTCATAGGGAAACATATGTACCAATATATAGAGAAAAAAGGGGTGACATTGCTCTGCAGTGCAGCCTGAAATTCACACAGTAAATCCTTGGAGACAGACAAACAAATACATACAATGAATAGAACTATTAATACCTCATTCAAGTATTCAACTATGCATGGCATGTTATTGCTTACCTCAAACTCTGCAAATTCTCATCAGTGTTCTCTATCTCAGCCTTCAACACACGCAGGTTTAGCTCCGCTCTCAACTTGAGGTAGTTTGCACTTTGGTCTCCAAGCTGGAAAAAAAAGGCAATCGACTATACTCGGTTCACGGATGTCACATTACAGAGATAATGGAAATAACTGGTCTGATCATCTGTCGAGATTGTAATCCCACCAGCTGGCTCAATGAGATGTTACAAAAAGATATCTAGATTTAAAGTGAGAAGCAGACCAAGGAAGACCTGAACTGATGGTGTGAAAGAGTTCCAGACATCACATAGCATTTCTCCACTCTAGGCCTTCCAGCCTGCTTCTGACCATCTCTTCTTTCTCCCCTCAACAATCATGATGATATAAATCCTGTCATGTGAGACGAGTTTATACAGAATAGCTACCTCTGTTGTGATTCAGACCTTTAATTATTTATTTATTTACTTTATATATATATGTTCCTTTTTCAAAGAATAAGATACACAGATACACATGTCATTTACATGTAACCAAGATTATTCCAGTGATAGGCTGATAAATACCAGTATAAAATATAGACTAGATAAAACATAGTCTAGGTACGGCCTCAGGACCTGGCCAGCTCATGAGTTTATGTGCTCTTAAGGCTTGTGCCACGATCACCATACACATGGCACCTGTGTCGTTAGTGCATATGGAATTCATTCCGAGCGCAGAAACATCATCTTGAGAAACTAAAACTGAAACTGAAACTGGAACTGAAATAAGTACACAGATAAGAAGAAAAATGGAAATGATAGATTTAAGACAAACGCTATGGAAATAAAACAAATGCCATCACTGTGGTGATGGATGCTGTGCTTCCTATATTGCCTATACCCAATGAAGGAGTTATGGCACAACCACAGAGCCATAAGTGACTGTGTTACTGTCTTCTTGTTTTTCTGTCCCCAATCTCCATTTGCATCGTACTCCATCTATTCCATATATCCCACCCACCCACCCTATCTTTTTCTCTCTCATTATTCATGTATTAACTTGTTTATTGTGTTATTTACATTAAAGGTTTTCTTTTATTTCCTATTTATTTTGTTATTTATATTAAAGGTTTATCTATTTAATTTTATGCATGCATTAATTCATTTTATATATATATATATATATATGTACACGTCTACAATACTGGAATCACCCAATAGAATGATAGGGCCCTCACTTCAGCTTCAGTTATAGCTGCCTTTGCATATGTTGGTGGAGTTTTTTTTATTTCAGTCAGTTGTCGATATGTTTCTTCAACAAAATAAAACATTGTTCATCACCATTTGTGTTTGCTGATTTTTTATTGTTTTTATTTTGTCTGTGGTTGTGACAAAAAAGGCGCCACAAAGTGGACATGGCTTAGGGTTGAAACTTGTACAACAGTGTAACTTAATCAGAACAAGCAACACACAAATGAATTGTGTGTGTCCTGCTAGTAAATAAAACATTAATCCCACTCACAATAAGCCATTGCAAAACTTCACGCAATAAGTTGCGTTTGGTGCATCCAAAAATACGGCGATCGTGCTTTCATTAGTTTCCACTGATAACGCTTGCATTCCGTTCTACCCACACAACACAGTTGTGCTTCAACTGATTCAAAATTACTCCAAAATGCATCTTTGGGGATCGTTCTTCCTGCTCACGATTCAGTTCGTTGAAATATGAAGCTGAATGCAAGTTTCTCTGACGGTGCTTACAGCACGCGTATTTTGCTTCCTAGTGTAACACACACAACCTATCCTTCTTGCTCATCATCAAAGTCAATTATCTTGGCCCCATCCTCTGAATCTAAAGTGTTTGAGAACAAAGAAAATGTGTACAAAGCGGCACATGGCCCATGTATGCTCAAACACAAGCTGGACATTGGTTGACTCGTCTCCACCCGAAGCTTTGAAACGCACATTACATCTGCTCGACGTTACCACAAGTGTCAGCATCTCCTGTTTGGTGTGTGTGTTTGCAAGCAAACTGAGGTAAGGATACAATTTTGCTTTTATTGTTTCGTTACAAATAGATAAGATTTTCTGGATAAAACTCAGTAAAAGAGTAAATAATGATCGATTCTCTCTAAATGCGAACCAAATGTGAGCATTTTCGATTGTTTCTGTAGTAACGCACAAACGTTTCAATACGATTTCAACTGTGCATGAAAATGTGGAAACTTTCTTAAGTTTACAGTGTACAGGCAAGTCTCTTTTATTCCGCAAAACTCAGCATGTGTTCATGATGTTACGTGTACAACGAATCAGAGTCGTGGGATTCTGCAGAAACGAAAAGCTGTAATTTCTCATTTCTCTTGTAGCGCACGTAACGAATAAACGTTATATGGAGCATTTTCGTTGACACTTTTTGTTTATACAAGCTTTACTGCGTGTGTTGTGACAAAAAAAAATATTGTGAGCCCTACTGTTTGTGTTTCGGAAAGGAACGCTCTCAGCAAAAAGGAAATTTCGTAGAATAGTTTTAAGTGCCACTGGTTTTAGATTCCACGGCAACGCACGCTTGCTGAATCATTGTTATCAATTTCCGTTTCGCAACAAATTGATGTCTTTGGACAGAAAGCAAACGATTATGGTATTCCAATTACATGGTCCAGTTAAAACATACAGCTGTTGAAATCTACAGAGAACTTTTAAAAACTGCAGAGACGAAACATTGTTGCAGATTTTGTTTCAAGGTATGCATCACAGTCTTTATGTATTTTGTTTCTTTTTCCCCAGCCACTGAATTGTAGATCTAGATCTATTCTTTCTTTGAAGATGAATACTCCAACTGCAAATTAAGGGAGAAGGAATGCCATATTAGCTACCTTGCCAAAAGAAAAGTTCGTTGGTTACAGTGGAAGTGATTCAGATCTATTGAGATGACAGTTGTGCTTCCTCCTTATGCACATTTTTGATCTGAAACTGGCTCAGCATACAGATCTACATTGTGCTTTTTATGCCTTACTTTTGAGTGGCTATTAAAAGATTACTTGTTAAAAAAACGGATTGGATTATACTTCTTGTTTGTGCGCTACAGAGAAACCACTCTCACTCCTTGTCTTGTTATTATCATTACTATTATTACAAAAATTAGTATCAGTATTATTGTTGCTAGTCATTATTCTACAATGGACTGGTAAGGATACATTGTTTTGAAGGCAGTACCATGGTCATAATTTTGTCCAATAGGACAGTTAGTTAAAAAAAAAAAAAAAAAACCTGCTGTAGGTTTTAAAAATGTACATAGGCATAAGATCTGATCAATACAATGTCACTTACACTTCTTAATGTTGAAACTTTTAGTTCACCTTTTCCACATTATACAATAATCAAAGCATTTATTCAGAGCTCTGTGTGTGTGTGTGTGTGAGTGTGTGTGTGTGTGTGTGTGTGTGATTTCCAGGTTCTGAATCAGAAGGTGGTGAGACGCTGGTGAAATTTCTGCGAGACAGAAGTGGATACTTCAGCTTTCCAGATATTGATGACATTGCTTGGATGGCCAATGACAACCTGAGTCTCTTGCAGCCACCGACCATTAACCAACACAGGCACCATATTTTTACTGTTTAAAAGCTACACCAATGCAGTGATTTTACAGCTCAAGTTGTGAAAATGTAACCAAAAATGGAATCTCAACATGAACTGATGAACTAGTCCCCCCCCCCCCCCCTCCTGCTTATGACTTCCAGCAATCCCAGAATGGACCAATTCAAAGAATGAATTAGTGAAAGGATGAATCAACTGAATTAGTGCATTTCCACTTGTATGTATCACTGTGTGACATCTAACAAATAGAATTCAATATTCACTGAAATCCAAGAAATTATAAAATCCAGTCAATTTGAATAAATTGCTCAAAATCCAGCAAAGTCAATGCATACAGCATATTGTTAAGTCCTGCAAACAAAAATTAACAATGTTGAAAACAATCTAATGCATCAAGAGCACCTAAATGTAAAAACAGTGATTTATTCTGATGTTGCTCGATGGAATACAAGAATGGTTTCCCATTTGGATTCCACGTAATGCACGCAACATTTCCCAGTTACATAAATATGGCTATGCCCAAATGCTCACCATTGTCATAGAAAGAAAGCTTTAATATGTTGTCTAAAATAAATCAAGATACCTCCATATCACAGCTCTACTACTGTCAGCGAAAAATTGTTAAGCCCCAATGTTGCGTGGGTTACGGTTTCCACCTATACATAAGTTTATATTCAGGACATGGTTAAGTTCTTCTGTTCAAGTTTAATACTGGACACATGACCTTAGGTGTCTGTATTGATGGTATCATCCTTTTCTTGAAGCCTGGTTATTTTATCTAAAAAAGCAGTACCATGTGGAAACCATGTAATGCACATCACACCAGTCATTTGGTCTACATTTTGCTGATTTTTAGTGGTCTTTAAATGAACTCTGTTTACTTTGTTCCTGTTTATTAAAGGTATGTCTGAACTCTTCAAAAATGTGTTTTGCTTGCTTTTTTAATTACTTTTAATTTTTCACCTTCATGTCCCTGGTCTTATTCCAGTATTGTAGACATGCATATATATATATATATATATATATATATATATATATATATATATATATATATATATATATATATATATATATCTACATCTATCTACATCTATCTATCTATCTATCTATCTATCTATCTATCTATCTATCTATCTATCTATCTATCTATACGTTTTTCTCTTCCCTCACTTTCCACTTATAAAATATTGACCCTTTGACTCCCACACCCTGTCCACCAGCACCATGCATTGTCACCATGCTAGCAAAACAGAGTGAGGGTGTCAAAGGGTTAAGATTTTGCAGTTGATGGATAGGATGCCCGAGTCAAAGGGTTAAACTGTCTTGCAAAAAAACCATAAACTGTACCTGGGTCACTCTGGCATGCAGGACGTCCTCCAGGTAAGTACAGAAGCCCTCCGTCATCCATTCCTCCGTCCAGTCCTGCGGTCCGATGACCAGACCAAACCAGGTGTGACACAACTCGTGAGCCACTCTCACACACATGCTGCCGTCAGCGCACAAGACTGATTGCGACAAAAACAGCAGACTGGGGCTGTAACACAATACAAACAATGATCCGTCACACAGCTCTGACTGTGGACAGCACACATACATGGAAGACTGAGAATAACACAACAAACTGTGAGAAAATGACAACACTTTTTGTCAACAATCGTACAAGTTCAGTTACAAGTCTGTCTGAGCTTTTTTGCGTTTTATATTTAAAGTTAGAGGAAAAAAAAAACAGTTAAAATTGAAGCTAAAACAGGTAAACTGAGTTTTTTTGCATGTTATATTTGAATGTTAAAAAAAAGACCCAAAAAAAAGACAATTAAAATTGAAGGTAAAAAAAGTTGACCCTTTTAACTAGATGACTCACCTGGCCATTACTAAACATGACTCACCTGGCCATAACTAAACATGACTCACCTGGCCATACCTAAACATGACTCACTTGGCCATAACTAAACATGACACCTGGCCATAACTAAACATGACTCACCTGGCCATACCTAAACATGACTCACTTGGCCATAACTAAACATGACTCACCTGGACATAACTAAACATGACTCACTTGGCCATAACTAAACATGACACCTGGCCATAACTAAACATGACACCTGGCCATACCTAAACATGACTCACTTGGCCATAACTAAACATGACTCACCTGGACATAACTAAATGTGACTCACCTGGCCATAACTAAACATGACTCACCTGGACATAACTAAATGTGACTCACTTGGCCATAACTAAACATGACTCACCTGGACATAACTAAATTGACTCACCTGGCCATAACTAAACATGACTCACCTGGCTATAACTAAACATGACTCACCTGGCCATAACTAAACATGACTCACCTGGCCATAATAACTAAACATGACTCACCTGGCCATAACTAAACATGACTCACCTGGCCATAATAACTAAACATGACTAACCAGGCCATACCTAAACATGACTCACCTGGCCATAACCGAAACATAACTCACCTGGCCATAACTAAACATGACTCACCAGGCCATAACTAAACATGACTCACCAGGCCATAAATAAACATGACTCACCTGGCCATAATTAAACATGACTCACCAGGCCATAACTAAACATGACCCACCTGGCCATAACTAAACATGACCCACCTGGCCATAACTAAACATGACTCACCAGGCCATAAATAAACATGACTCACCTGGCCATAACTAAACATGACTCACCTGGCCATAACTGAACATGACCCACCTGGCCATAACTGAACATGACCCACCTGGCCATAAATAAACATGACTCACCTGGCCATAAATAAACATGACTCACCAGGCCATAACTAAACATGACTCACCTGGCCATAACTAAACATGACCCACCTGGCCATAACTAAACATGACTCACCTGGACATAACTAAACATGACTCACCAGGCCATAACTGAACATGACCCACCTGGCCATAACTAAACATGACTCACCTGGCCATAACTAAACATGACTCACCAGGCCATAACTAAACATGACTCACCTGGCCATAACTGAACATGACTCACCAGGCCATAACTGAACATGACTCACCTGGCCATAAATAAACATGACTCACCAGGCCATAACTAAACATGACTCACCTGGCCATAACTAAACATGACCCACCTGGCCATAACTAAACATGACTCACCAGGCCATAACTGAACATGACTCACCTGGCCATAAATAAACATGACTCACCTGGCCATAACTAAACATGACCCACCTGGCCATAAATAAACATGACTCACCAGGCCATAACTGAACATGACTCACCAGGCCATAACTGAACATGACTCACCAGGCCATAACTAAACATGACTCACCTGGCCATAACTAAACATGACCCACCTGGCCATAACTAAACATGACTCACCTGGACATAACTAAACATGACCCACCTGGCCATAAATAAACATGACTCACCAGGCCATAACTGAACATGACTCACCTGGCCATAGCTAAACATGACTCACCTGGCCATAAATAAACATGACTCACCTGGCCATAACTAAACATGACCCACCTGGCCATAACTAAACATGACCCACCTGGCCATAACTAAACATGACTCACCTGGCCATAAATAAACATGACCCACCTGGCCATAA
>CM060313.1:61907816-61957816 GCA_030674185.1 Monoplex corrugatus
TTCTAATACAACTGTGTGGACAATATCACAGTTATCTGCCTTCAGCTGATTGTGAACATTATCATAAGTTCCACTGCTTAGCTTCAAAACCTCAACATCTGTGGTTCTTTCTGAAGATGTACATACTTTTTCCAGTTCCAACAGTTTATTTGAGTTTCTCACAGTATTTGTGACTATAGGTGAAGAAGACTGAGAACAATTTCTTGAAACACTGCTACTACCTTCATGCATATGCTGCATTTGAGAAGACACTTCAGAACATTGACTTATATAATGAGGTTGACAAGACAGTCCAGCACACTGACTTCTACAATGCGATTGACCAGCCACTCCAGCACAATGGCATGCAGCTGTATGAGTCTGAACAGACTCTCCAACAGTCTGATCAGAACAATGGGTATGACAGCATTCTTTAACATGTGCACCCCTGTTGTCTTCATCACCGTTAACACACCCTGTCCAGACATCAGCTGATGAAGTTCACTATTTTTCACTGAGAACATATCTTTTGTTTCTCCGTTGTCACCAACAACAGTAGCACATTTGCAAAGTTCATGAGCATTTGCTGAAGATATGGCTTGCATATCATTCACACACTGTTTAGGTTTCACCACAGACAAATCTTTTTCATTGCAGTTACCCACCCCTGTAACTGGCAGGGAAGTGAGGCCTTCCACTGTGTTTTCTTGGCATTCTCTGTCTGTCTTGTTGTGTGCTGGTCGACACCAGAGTGTGATGGATCCATCGAACACACGTTCTGCCATGTGGCAAGATAGGTCTAGCACAAAGTGTACCACCCTGATGTCCTGCACGTTGGCAGACAATGGCAAGTCCTTGCTGGAGGTTTCCTCATCCATCCTGGTTTACACTATGCGATCTGTTTTCACTGTTGGATATCTGTAGGGAGAGGAGACAGGGCGGAAGGGAAACCACACACCACACACACACACACACACACACACACACACACACACACACACACACACACACACGCACGCACACACACACACACACATACAGTGACACACACACACATACAGTGACACACACACACACACACACACACACACACACACACACACACACACACACACACACACACACACATGAAAGCATTACATGTTGCAATTCAGAACAGTTCACCAAAGTAAAGAAAAAAGGAAGAGGCAGTTGAAACAACAGAAAAAAGAATGAAATAAAGAAAGTGACAAAGATGTGGAAAGTTCTACCACAGTTTCCAGAAAGTGGGGATAAATAATAACACTCTGTAAGTCCAAATATTCCATATACTATGTACACAACCTGTAAAGGGGTTGAGAACATATACTATGTATGTGCACAACCTGTAAAGGGGTTGAGAACATTACATCACATGCATCGCTTTACAGGTAATTTCTCACCTTGGAAGTCACTGGCAATCATAAGAAAATGGTTTGATTTCATACCACTTAAGTGAGCTTAACAATGGCCAAAGCTAGAAAGATATCCCAGTTTTCTTTTCTCTTATGCATTGAAATCACCCATTGAACCATACAGAATAAGAACTGAAATAACAGGAAAATGAGTAATTCAGTCATCTAGCAACACTACATCACTTGTTCTCTATAAACTGAAAGAGCCTCCCAGCATCCCAACTGGGGTTTATAACATTCTGAACATGAAAAAAACTGCTGATAAAACTTCGCCAAATTTCTGTGGAACATGTGGATCTTGATCTTGTTATTTCATTAGGTTTTCCAGTTAATACAGTTAACTGATGGCTTATGACTCCCATAACCCTCCAGGATCACAAGGGCACTACATGATGGAATGCCACACCTCAGGCCCTTATCTGTCATGGTTGTATGCCAGTGCCTGGGTTAGGACAAGGCTCCTTCAGTCAGTCACTGAACTTTTCCTTGTTTTCTCCTTTCCCTCTTTTCTCTTACATTTAATACCATCTTTAATTACCACCTGTCTAAATACTTTAATGTCAGGCCTACATATTTATTTGTGAAAAAAATACACTGACCTAAGCTTACATTACAATCATATGAATTGAAAGTTATTTCTATAGTCTTAGGCATGGGCAGACAATAAGGAAAAAATAGCAAGTACATCTTAATTACAGGCTAACTACATTATAGGCTACTGATTATTGCATGGTCGTGTTTATGTTACACACACACACACACACACACACACACACAGTGACACACACATACACACACACTTAAAATAATGTAAAATGTGTAACGCACACGGCACACTGACCACAGACGAGATCCAGTGACACTGGCGCTTGCAGAAAACTAGACGTCTTGAACTTCCAGTACTGGCAGTAGAAGTCTGTAAGAACTTAGAGAAGACTCAGATTCAGAAGACTCAGAAGTGCAAACAACAAGTGCGATCCACTGGAAAGAACCATGGTGAATTCATACTTGCTGCGTCCTTTAAGCAAACTTTGAACCGACAGAAACAGAAACCATGGATCACGCTATCGCACACTTTTCGAGTCAGACATGTGCGTTCATATTAATATATATAATCGAGTGCTTGTAATTTGGTCTTTTCGATGCATCACCTGGTCGACTTCTGAAATCTTGTATTGTTGAGAGTGCTCTCCCTTGAAATTCCTTCGCGGTCTGTGGGTACACTAAGAGTAAGACTACTACCTGAGCATTCCTGGCAACTTGTCATTGTAGTTACCACGCAGGCCTGGAGTCTATACATTACATGTATCTAATTCTATTTTTGGTATATGTTTGTCAATTTAAATAATTCAAAGAACAATCAAGGAAGGCGCACGTGTGACATCAACACACTGATCAAACGAAAGTCAAAATATCTGGAATATGTCAGCAAGAAAACAGACCGGTTTTGATCAGCAGATGTGTAACTTGCGCTTTTCGATGACATTATCAGTCAAATTTTGCAAGAAACCCTGGGAAAAGCTAGACAGCGAAGGGCATCAATAGAGAAGCCCCATAAGAGCAAATTCACAAACTCCATACAGTCAAGCGGGTCGGACCCCAACCACACACACACGTACCTGGGTTCGAACCTGTCCCTGCAAGGTGGTCGAACTCCTCAGGGCTGTATAACTCAAGTCACGAATGTTTAACCACGTAGCTGACGGAAACCTGCAATGTGTTGGAAATTTCAAGCCTTATGAAGTTCACTTTTGTTCTTCACTATATGTCAGCCCTTGACCAGATCCAGATGGAAAGTCTTTTCATCTATTTCTGCCATTGCCGTTAGGGTTCTGGTCCTCTCCTTTCCAGAAATCGAGATCTGTTACAATAGGTCATAGACAGATGTGCCCTCCTCCTCCTCCTCCTCCTCCTCCTTCTTCTTCTTCAGTGTTGAGGGCCCACAATCAAACTTGATTATTCTGGCGCCTATAACTGGGGGGGTTTGCAGCAGATAAATCTGGAGCAGTGGACATGTCTTAAGAGTTCAGTTTTAATCATGATGATGGTGGGGGGGTGGGGGAATGAGGGAGGTAGGAGAGGGAAGGGGTGAAGAGGGGTGAGGTGGGTGAAGAGGGCAGCAGGGTGGGTGGGGCAGGGGCTCTGAGTGGAAGTGGGGGGGAGGGAAGGGGGGTCGGTCTAGTCTGGGATTTTGGAGGCCCTTGACACGAATGTGTCAAGTGTTGTGGCCTCAACTGTTCCTTGTTGGAGACTGTTCCAGTCCTTGATAGTTCTTGGCAGAAATGAAGCAGCTCTATACTGGGTCCTTGATGTGATCAAGTGGAACTGTCTGTCATGGCCACGTCGCTTACGGTCAGGTAGAGGGACTAGTTTTGATTGTAGGCTGGGACAGTGAACAAGGCCTTGGTGCACTTTGAACAGCATAGAGAGTCTTGCTACTTGCCGTCGTTTCTCCAATGAGGGCCAGCCCAGTGTGACCAGCATGCTGCTAACACTAGAAGTGTTCCTATATCTGTTGAGGACGAAGCGTGCAGCTCGTCTTTGAACCTCTTCTATTTTAGTTATGTTTTTCTCTGTATGGGGGTCCCAGACGAAAGACGCGTACTTCAGATGGGGGCGAACTAGCGCTTTGTAGGCTCGTTCCTTGATCTCTGAGGAGCTGATTTTCAGATTTTCCAACCTCCATGCTCCAATCTCCATGGCAAGGACTTTCACTTGGAAGCTGGGTTTCCTCTGAGTTGTTGGCTAGACTGGCATACTTGTCTGGCAGAAATGGGCTTCCTCCATTTTACTATTACAGGGCACAGTGAGTTCGATCAAGATCATTTGTTTTGATGAATGGGAGTGGAGTACTATACCCAGTCTCATGTTACTTACGATGATGGTTTCTGGGTGCTTTTCCATTCTGGAAGATGTGCTGTGCATTCCCAGGCATCCATTTCATCTGATGATCCAATAGATGCTGTTTCCATGTTTCAGGTGTCACAGCTTTTTCAGGCCATAATTTTCAAGCTCCTGCAATATAAATGATTGTAGAGGTCTTTTACTGACTTCATTTTTCCTCTGACTACTGGTCACTTGTGCAATCTCTTGAAGCACTTGATTGTGAGTCCATGTGCATCTTCCTTGGGTTAGCACTAGTTTGCATGAACTCAGGACATGTTCCCCTGTTGTTTGCCATCCGATTGTCCCCATTTGACTAGATTTGCATTCGAGGGCAGGAGGTCTACACAGAACTGAGAATGAAACTGATTCTGAGAATGGCCATAATTCACTATCATCCCAGCTTTGGCTTTCTTGGGATGCACCTTTCCACATTGTCCATTGCCCCTTCTGGCCTTGCAGGACTGCATTCTGAATTATTTTTGCCATCCGCTTCTGTCTTCATCTTCTATATTACCTTGTGTTTCTTTTGTTTTTCCCTTGGTTTGACCACCAGTTCATTTTTTTAATCCCAGTCCCTGCCTAATGGTTTGTGCATTCCCTCTTATTTTTCTGACCTTGAGGTTTTCCTTCGCCATGTTCTGTGTCTCCCGGGTTGCCCATTTTCTACCAGTCTTCAGCTTGGGCTGGACTGATCTATGTCCTCCAGCACGCTTACAGGCCATCTTATACTCATCAGATTTTAGGGGTAGCTTTAGCTTTTCCAGGTGATGGAGAGCACGATGTCAGTGAGACTAAGTGGGACGCTGAGCTATTTCTTTGTGCATTTGTTTATTTTGGCCTCCACTGATTCCACTGTGCTAGTGGAGGCCAGAAGAGCTTTGGAATCAGCATGAACTGCAGGCACCACTTTGTCAAGGAAGCCACACCGGTATAATACTTGCAGACTTCCTTCAGCCATTTGCTTGGTTACCCCCTTTTAATATCTTTCAGGGATTCATCATACTACCTTCCAACTCCAAGGTTCTTGACTGGTTCTACTATCACTGTTGGAATGGCATGGTTTGTTAGAGTAAATGTTACTGTTTTGGTTGCTTTTCCACTCCGCAGTGAGAGGCTCCAGTTTTTTGGGGATTGAAACTCATCCAAGATGAGGCAACTATCTCTTCTGTTTCAGTATTTTGTGCTTCATTGTCCTTCGTGGATAGAACTTTTGTCGTCCATGAGAGTTTTTAGAGGGGGCAATAGGCTGTATGTTTGTCTGTTTGTGCACCGTTTCTTTGTTTTATCTTTGTTTGCTTGTTTTTTCCTCTATGTATATACATATGTGTGTGTGTGTGTGTGTGTGTGTGTGTGTGTGTGTGTGTGTGTGTGTGTGTGTGTGTTGTTCATTTCTTATTGTCACTTCACTACAGATGATATTACATGATGACATATATATATATATATATATATATATATATATATATATATATATATATATATATATATATATAAGAGTAGATATGAAGAGAGAGAGAGAGAGAGAGAGAGAGAGAGAGAATGTAAAATTTACACTGATGCTTGTGTACATCTTTGTCTTGGATTAGGCTTTATTTTAGTTTCTGCTTGTCATTTCCCACAAATTTTGAATTGTACAAAAAGTATTTCTTGTGTTCTTCTTTAGAGCAATTTACATTAAAAACAACAACAACAATTTTATATCAACAGACTGAGGCTGGTGCATATGTATATAACTGAGAGTGGTGGAGCAATATGTAGACAGACATTTCACCCTCTGTCTGTGATTATTTTCAGTTCATTATTTCACACTTTTGTTGATGTTGTTGTTGTTGTTATTCGACCAGTTTTAATGCTTTAAGTGTTTACATAAAGAATTAAGTGTTTACATAGAGATGATAAAGGAAAAAGACAAAAACAAAGAAAGATGATGACAAAATGATGATAAAGATGAAAATGATAATGATGATGAACAATTACTGACATCCTGAAGAATATCACACACATGCGAATAGATCAAGCGCTTTTATTTGTATTGATCACATGCCCCAAACAATATCACTTTAGGATATTACTACAAACGTCATGACAAACGAGAGTGAAGAGAGCACCCATGTGTACAAACAACTGACCAGTGTTGTCAAAGTAATCCACGCAGTCAACTGACCAACATGAACACATGCATCCCTGCTCATGCATACATAAAAGAATGACTGTGTGGACAAACTCTATCTGAAATTTAACCCTTCGACTCCAGCAACTTATCCACCAACTGCAAAAACGTAACTCTTTGTTTCCCTCATCCTATCAACCAGCTTTTTGTAGGAAGCTGGTGGATAGGGTGTGGAAGTCTCAGGGTTAAGTTTTCGCTTTGTTAGCATGGTTAATAATGCAGGATGCTGGCTGACAAGCTGCTGGAGTCAAAGGGTTAACTCTGCAGGACTGAGGAAGAATCATGTTCTGACCACTGAAAAACTTCAAAACTAATGCAAAACCTACAACCAGTAACCGCAACAAGAAGAAAAGTAGAATGGGAAAAAAAAAAGGATATGAAAAGATAAAAAAAAAAAAAGAAAACATAAAAAGTAAAGAAAAAGAAAGTAAAGAAAGAACAAAATAAGAACAAGACAGTCAAGCCATTCTAAAAGTTTTATCTTTACCTGTGCCTTCAGATAATTTCTGTCTAATATGTGTCTTGAAAATATACCATATCCAACTAACATAACACAACAGTAATAAATTCCATATGACAAAGTCAGCACACACTGACACAAATAACCAACCCAACAATAAAAGTAAACTACTCAATAGGACAAGCAAACAACCCAGTTAACTATCCAACAGTACCTCACCCAATGTAGTAAGTAAACTCCTGACAGGATAAGTAAACTACCCAGTGTGATAAGTAAACTACCCAACAGGACAATAATTGTGATGTCATGAACACTCAGTGGTGTCTTTCACCTTGGTCATTGTAGGAGTCTTGAGAATATTGGGAACTCCATGTTACTGTTTTGCGTGTCATCCAACAACAATCCGTACCATGGCCTTGTTATTCACTCATACAGTTTGTATCTTTTATTCCTCTGTTCTAACAATAGGGGTTTCCATGCATTTGTTTTACCTGTGTCTGCCTTTGTCTCACACACTCTGTGAAGTTGTGAGTTGTGAGCTGAGGTGCTGCACAAGTAGCATCACCAATACCAACTATTACAAAGTAAACCATTCTGTACAGCAACATGCAACTGTTGCACAACCCACAGTGGGCTAACTTCTGTTTAACTTACAAAGTCACTGTCAGAAAACAGGATCACATATATTTGAGATCAAGAATTTGTCGACATAATACTGCAGTCAATACTTTTACCACTCATGATCCTCAAAATGAGAATATGAGTCATTCCTTCTTTTTCTTTATTTTTTTCCCCTCCTTCCTTCTTTTTCGTAATTTTTTTCCTATCTCGTCTTCCACACTTCTACTTTGTGCAACTCAATTCCTCGCAGTCTCAGTGCCGACGATTCATGAAAAATATACAGGCACACTCCAGAGGAGGCTAACACTGCTGTCGGGCTTGGATGGAATTCAGTAAGCATGATCTGATTGACATACTCTCATAATTGGACATCATCAGCTATAGCTCACATAATGGTCATCGCATGCTGAATCTGACTGAATGAATACCCAGTTGAAAGAACACCACTACTAAGCCCTCCAGAAGCAGCCTTAGCCCTGTGAAGTAACGATGAATGACATGACATTAACCCCCAGCACATAATGGCTGAAGACACCAAAACCCGGTCATCACAAGAGCAGGGGTACAATGCCACACAATGTGAACAATGTTCACCCAGGTCATCACATGAGTGGGAATAAATGCCACACAATCTGAACAATGTTCACCCAGGTCATCACAAGAGTGGGACATAAAATGCCACACAATGTGAACAATGTTCACCCAGGTCATCACATGAGTGGGACATCAAATGCCACACAATGTGAACAATGTTCACCCAGGTCATCACAAGAGTGGGACATAAAATGCCACACAATTGAACAATGTTCACCCAGGTCATCACAAGAGTGGGACATAAAATGCCACACAATGTGAACAATGTTCATCCCAGGTCATCACAAGAGTGGGACATAAAATGCCACACAATCTGAACAATGTTCACCAGGTCATCACAAGAGTGGGACATAAAATGCCACACAATCTGAACAATGTTCACCCAGGTCATCACAAGAGTGGGACATAAAATGCCACAGACTTGAACAATGTTCACCCAGGTCATCACAAGAGTGGGACATAAAATGCCACAGACTGAACAATGTTCACCCAGGTCATCACAAGAGTGGGACATAAAATGCCACACATGTGAACAATGTTCACCCAGGCCATCACAAGAGTGGGACATAAAATGCCACACAATCTGAACAATGTTCACCCAGGTCATCACAAGAATGGGACATAAAATGCCACACAATGTGAACAATGTTCATCCAGGTCACACAAGATGGGACATAAAATGCCACACAATGTGAACAATGTTCACCCAGGTCATCACAAGAGTGGGACATCAAATGCCACACAATGCTGAACAATGTTCACCCAGGCCATCACAAGAGTGGGACATAAAATGCCACACAATCTGAACAATGTTCACCCAGGTCATCACAAGAGTGGGACATAAAATGCCACACAATCTGAACAATGTTCACCCAGGTCATCACATGAGTGGACATCAAATGCCACACAATCTGAACAATGTGCACCCAGGCATCACAAGAGTGGGACATAAAATGCCACACAATCTGAACAATGTTCACCCAGGTCATCACAAGAGTGGGACATAAAATGCCACACAATCTGAACAATGTTCACCCAGGTCATCACAAGAGTGGGACATAAAATGCCACACAATCTGAACAATGTTCACCCAGGTCATCACAAGAGTGGGACATAAAATGCCACACAATCTGAACAATGTTCACCCAGGCCATCACAAGAGTGGGACATAAAATGCCACACAATCTGAACAATGTTCACCCAGGTCATCACAAGAGTGGGACATAAAATGCCACACAATGTGAACAATGTTCATCCAGGTCATCACAAGAGTGGGACATAAAATGCCACACAATCTGAACAATGTTCACCCAGGCCATCACAAGAGTGGGACATAAAATGCCACACAATCTGAACAATGTTCACCCAGGTCATCACATGAGTGGGACATAAAATGCCACACAATCTGAACAATGTTCACCCAGGCCATCACAAGAGTGGGACATAAAATGCCACACAATGTGAACAATGTTCACCAGGTCATCACAAGAGTGGGACATAAAATGCCACACAATCTGAACAATGTTCACCCAGGTCATCACAAGAGTGGGACATAAAATGCCACACAATCTGAACAATGTTCACCCAGGTCATCACAAGAGTGGGACACAAAATGCCACAGACTGAACAATGTTCACCCAGGTCATCACAAGAGTGGGACATAAAATGCCACACACTGAACAATGTTCACCCAGGTCATCACAAGAATGGGACATAAAATGCCACACAATGTGAAACAATGTTCACACCAGGTCATCACAAGAGTGGGACATAAAATGTCACAGAATGTGAACAATGTTCACCCAGGTCATCACAAGAGTGGGACATAAAATACCACACAATCTGAACAATGTTCACAATACTTAATAATGACAATGTGTCAGTGCAAAATTAGATGATCTGACATTAAATGGTCGTTAAATTGAATGGTATGGCGATTTTATGGAATGACATTTTCAACTGAGATCATACGACCAAAGAAGTCTTATGTTCTATTTTCCAACTACAATATATCCTGACATTCATCAGACCTCAGACATACGGACACCTACAACCTAAGTCAAGAAATCTGAGCAACACTCTTTGTGTTAGCGATGCTTCCATGAAGTATTAACACCCAACTATGGTCTACTCTTTCAATGCCCAAAATACACTCAACTCTTAGGAAAAAAAACCTCTTATTGTGATTGGGGCTGATGGCTGTTTAACCCTTTCACTCCTGCACCCTACTTACCAGCTGCAATAACTTAATGCTTTTACTCCCTCACCCTATCCACTAGAGTCCTGCAGGAAGTGAAAGGGTTATGCTTTTGCTTTGCAGTCATGGCTGACAATGTGGGATGCTGGTGGATAGGGTGAAGCAGTCAAAGGGTTAAACCCGTAAACTTGACATCTTCAGTCTACTGAGTGAACAACTATGCCATGGAATAGTTGGGTCCTCATGACTAACTTGACATCTTCAGTCTACTGTGTGAACAACTATGCCATGGAATAGTTGGGTCCTCATGACTAACTTCACATCTTCAGTCTACTGTGTGAACAACTATGCCATGGAATAGTTGGGTCCTCATGACATGTAGTTGGGTCCACATGACTAACTTCACATCTTCAGTCTACTAAGTGAACAACTACGCCATGGAATAGTTGGGTCCTCATGACTAACTTCACATCTTCAGTCTATGAGTGAACAACTATGCCATGGAATAGTGGGGTCCTCATGACTAACTTCACATCTTCAGTTTACTGAGTGAACAACCACGCCATGGAATAGTTGGGTCCTCATGACTACCTGACGTTTTACTGAGAATTAGGGAGAGTGTGTGGGATATATTCAAGTTATTCTCAACACAAAGCATTAGTTTTATACTGGTACATCACTACTACTACTACAAAGCATGTACTCAATAAAATGAATGGCAATCTTTGGTCAAAAGGAAAAAGAACAAAACGTGTATGTGCACAGATTCATTCATCAAATCAATTCATACTGTAAAACCAGTATGGACATATTTTTACTCACACTATAGTGACGCATACACCCTCACATACAAGCCATGATCAATTCTTACACATCGACAAACGAAAATTAAATAGATAAAAATATACATATAAATGAAGTTCACATCTATGTGCTACACCATGCAATGATAATGGAATATACAATCAATCCAGTACATAAAATAAGTGAGCAAGACAACGGCTGACAAATAAATAGACAACAAAAGAAGGAAAGAAAGAAGAAAACTTACAAAATATATTAAACTGCACTGCTTAATCATGACAAAAGCACAGTGTGGGTTGTGATTGTTGTTTAAAGCCCAGCTGACTACGCAGAGCCATATCAAGCTTATAACCATTTCAAAACATACACAATACTTCAAAAAGAAAAAAAAAGGAAACAAAATTAAGTGCACATATCAATGTGTTCGTATATATAATCTAAGGAAATGTCCCTGGTGTTGACTACTTCATCCAATTTATCACAAAGGGGATTTAAAAAACACCTGAATACAAATTTAAACACAACTAAGGACACTAAAACATAAACAAAAACAGTCTTAACCCTTCGACTCCTGCGCCTTATCCATCATCTGCGAAAACTTAACCCTTTGACTCCCTCAGCCTATCCACCAGCTTCTTGCAGGAAGCTGGTGGATAGGCTGAAGGATTGAAAGGGTTATGTTTTTGCTTTGCTAGTATGGCTGACAATGGAGAATGCTGATGGACAGGGTGCGGAAGTCAAAGGGTTAAATTATCTAAAATTGCTTCCACATATCCCATTTCCCTAGAACCTAAAATGCACTTAATACATGTACCCAATTACCAATCCCACGAGAAAGTATGTAAGACTTTATCCAACACACACATTTGAATGGATCAGTAAGGCAGAAAATGATAGGAAGAAATGACAGAAAGCAAAGGAGGAAGAAAGAAACAAAAGAGAGTGGCAGAGGAATTTCTAGCACAGAATTTCCAGAAGGTAGGGACACTGTTTATACTGAAAGAACCCCAACATCCCCATGGGGGTAATCCAATACATAAAACAAGTGAGCAGGACAGTGGCTGACAAATAAACAGACAATGAAAGAAGGAAAAGAAAGAAGAAAACTGACAAATTAAACTGCACTACATGGCAATGACAAAAACACGGTGTGGACTGGTTGTAAGTTGATGGCTACATCAGCATTCAGACACTAAGTCAGTCAGTCATGGAATACCACAATCAAACACAATGAAACATCAAGTGACAATCAGAAGTTGAACAAGTGGTACAATGACATGTTCAGAAAAGGTTGAAGAACACTACATCATTTCAGAATGCAAAAAGAGTTAGTTTTAATTCTAACCCACAGAAGGTGGAAAATTCTAACCCACAGAAGGTGGAAGGTTACAACACTGTTAAAAAAGCACCAACATTTCCTATCTTTTCATCTAAACACTGTTAGTTAAGTCTTAGGGATTAATTTAAAAATCTTGTATGTTTCTATGTGGTTATTACTGGATAAATACATGCATGTAATCAGCCACATAATACTGACAAATATAAATAGTATGAACAACACACATATAAGCACATGTACAGCCACAGACACACATGCGCATAAGCACAATTCTGACAAAGTATGTGTGTGCACTCACTGCAGTAATAAAAAGTACACGTAACTTTTTTCACAATACAAAAAAGGGCTACATGCAAACATACTAATTGCAAACATACTAATCAAGAAGGACAGTCTTCTGAATGAAACGTTACCAGTTAAATTGAACAGCAACCCTTAGTAATCTTTCATTTAACATCTTTTCATTCTAAATGACATTAGGTTCCTTAGTACGCTTCTTTGGCAACATGATGCAGCTTTTTGTAGCTTTCATGTTTGCAGATGATTGTAAAGAAAAACCAATTACATTCCAAGGCTGCAAACAAGCACTTTATTGTAGAAGTTTCCATCTGACACAAACCATTTCCTTTGATTTCGAATAGGAGGGTGCTCAAAACGATGACAGCACACACGCTGATGATTCTAAGGTGCAAAATTAAATGGCTATACAGTGGAAGTATAAACTAAACAAGACATATGTCTTCAAGCAGCACAAACCCCTATGCACTAGCAAGCTCAACCAATTCCACTTCTCTTAAGGGTTCTAAATGATACAAATGATGATCCTATCTCTGGTTTCATCCACCTATCGGTACAAACATCCAGTCATAATAATAATAATAATTACAATATTTATATAGCGCAAAATCTTGATAAAATCAAATCTAAGCGATGAAACAGACACACACACACGCACGCACGCACACACACGCACGCACGCACGCACACACATGCACGCACGCACACACACACACACGCACACGGCTATAAATGGGGAGAAAGAATAAAAGCAATGGAAAATTATAGAGAGCATATTATATACAAGTCATCTATACACACCTCCACGTTTATACTTATGTTTCAACTTAACTCCCATTATTTTCTGCAGATACTAAGAAATAATACAACAAAACTTCTACAAAACGTTTCGAAAATAATTAATTCATTACAAAAATATCTGCATAGTGAAGATGGTCTAGCTATAGTAGTGATATTTTTTTCTTCTTTTTTTTTTCAGCCCATTACATTGGTTACTTATTGCTGGGCTGTTGGTTATCATGTCTGGACTTGGTAAAAACTATATCCAAGACAGCTAATAAAAACATTCTGACCCGTTCTGTTTACACACACAACTCTCTCTCTCTCTCTCTCGTTGCAACAAATCAACCTCCTGCATACTATTTTTCAAATCAATATCCTTTTTGCTAAAAAGATGACAGAAAATCTACTTCCTTTATTTCTGCATTTTCATTTTTTAAATAAATTTTTTTTTTACACAATATTAAATATGCATTAAAAGAATTATACATAAACAGCACTAAGGCCTTTAAAATGCTTTCACTTTCTAAGAATGTCATGTTCAAAATTTAAATCATAGTAACCTTTTCAGTCTAACAGCTACAAGTTCTGAAAACATTTAAGAAACATAGAAACTAATATCTTGAATAATTGTTTCCAAGTGATAACAATATCAACAACAAATCAGAAACACCAAACAAGCACAGACACTAAAAAATCCAACCATTTACTGTTCCCAACACATGTATTAGCCACTAAAATGTACCCGTATCCAATAAAAAATACAAGTTCCCCCACAATGAAAATACAACAAAGTTATATCTACAACATTTCACAAATGTAGAAAGGGTGAGCAAATATGTAATGCAGCAATCCACAACACACAAAGACACACAGAAACAATATCCCCAACAGTTTAATGAAACACATTTTACGCCCGTATAACCCTTTGACTCCCCCACCCTGTCCACCAGCATACCGCACTGTCAACCATGTTAGCAAAGCAAAGACAGCCCCTTGATTCCCTCACTCTATCTACCAGCTTCCCACAGGAAGCTGGTGGATAGGGTGAGGGAGTTAAAGGGTTAATTTTTTGTAGTTGGTGGATATGGTGAGGGTGTCAAAGGGTTAAAAACAATCACATAAGAAAATCTCCCCAATTCTGACAATAAACTGAATGGCATAAAGTCACAACAGCAGGTTGCTTGGGGTCATCACTTTCATTATTAACAAAAATTGATTAAACTATAAAATAATACAAATAACATTAATGATGATCAATGAAAGCAACAATTATTTCAATGAGCATTAACAAAAGGTCAAATTAATCAGGTAAGATGACTCACGGCGCCGCGAACAGTTTCAACACATAAGTTACCACTCTCCCTTTCTCTCTCTCTCTCTCTCGCACACACACACACACACATATAGACTCAAACACACACACACACAGACATAGAAATGCAAACACACACACACACAGACACACACACACACAGACACACAGAGAGACACACACACACAGACATACACACACAGACACACAAACAGACACACACACAGACATACCCACACACACACACAGACATACAACACAGAGACATACACACACACAGACATACACACACACACAGACATACACACACACACACAGACAGACACAGACATAGACACACACATACACGCATGCGCACACAGAGACTCAAACACATACAACAAACACAGACACACACACAAAACACAGACATACACACATAGACTCAAACACACACACACACTCTCTCTCAAAGACACACACAATCTATACAGTACAATGTATCTGTACACAGCAACCCAGCCCTGTGGTGAGAAGAACACTTCACAACTTATCATGAATGAATACAGAGTGACTTGTTCTATGTGATTCTTTCACTTGTGCTTTGTAGTTACAAAACACATCATCAGAGCATCAAATCTGTTAGTGATTTACAATTCAAATTCACACTGTTAACACCCATGTTAGGAAGCCCAGGCAAAGTCAATACAAGCAAATACATTTTACATGTTCTTACATTATGTATTACAGTAAATACAAACTAATTCATTATTACAATTATTCTACAGTCCACTCATGTGCTATTACAGTTATTACAAATCTATAACCACTCACATGTACACTTATACTTGCATTCATCTGCTATTAAAATCAACATTCTGACTCTCTCATCCTATCCATAAACTTCCACTAAATTCTTTGTTGTATTCAACAAACCAAAAACTGACACATTTTACATGCTAAGAATGTTCATTTACATATTATAATTAATATGAACATGTTTTACATGTTCACAATTTTCTTTTGGACTTTGATATAGTCACTACTTTGACACAGCCAAATATAAACCAACACATTTTACATTTAACACCACATTGTTATTGTTATGTTTGTTTAAAGCCCAGCTGACTGCGTAGAGCCATATCAGGGCTATAACCATTTCAAAACATACAAAATCTTTCAAAAAGAAAAAAAAACAGAAAAAAAACAAAGAACAGAAAAATTCAGTATGCATACCAATGCACGCGCACATAATCTGAGGAGATGCCCCTGGCGTTGACCACTCCATCCAATTTATCACACAGGGTATTCTACGGTCAGCTCAAACATACATTTCACATGTTCTCCACCCATTACTATAGTGCAAGCCATTTCGTGTACACAATTTTTACTGACTTATCATCATGTAGCTTTTCAGCAGGATGTCATACCACTAAGTGGCCACCTAGCCACCATCACTGTCTGGCAATTGAGTAATGGTAACAATACACCAAGGTGCAGGACAGACCTATCCACAAAATGAAGAGTTCATCTACCTAGGCAGCATTGTCAGACACAAAAGAAAAGAAATCATCAACACCAAGAGCCGCCTCAGCAAGGCCACCAACATCAAGAGCCAGCAGAAATGTCTTCAAAGTGCTAGTCTTCATGTGGAATGCCCAAAGTGCGCATCAACCCCAAGCTAACACAATACCAGAGCTATGTCCTGTCCACATTACTCTATGGCTCAGTATGCTGGAGGATGACAGACAGCAAACTTACCAAGCTAGCAGCTCCACACACACACACACACACACACACACACACACACACACACACACACACACACACACACACACACAAAGCCTCTGAAGAACAGTATGAATCTTCTGGCCCAGTATCATTTCCAACCACAAACTACTACTGTACTAGCCTACTGCAATCAAGAGAGTATGAAACACATTTTAAGCCTGTTTTTAAATTCATGGAAATGAATTTCCACGATTTTAACAATAAACTGAACGACACAAAATCGCCACAGTAGCTTATTTTGTATCATCGCTTACCATGAAAGATGACAGAGAGGGACTGGGCACATCATCTCAACCCTTTGACTCCCTGCACCCTGTCCACCAACACCCTTCATCGTCAAACATGCTAGCAAATCAAAAACCTAACCTTCTGACTCCCTCACTCTATCCACCAGCTTCCTGCAGGAAGCCGGTGGATAGGGTGAGGGAGTCTAAGGTGGTGGAGTCAAAGGGTTAAGAGAACAGGTCACATCACCCAAGCTGCCCTACGCTGGACCCAATATGGAAGACATAAGACAGACAGATCCAACACCATCTTGTGACGAAAAGCAGAATGAGAACTTGAGGCCCTGAAATACGCCGTTGTATCATACAGATACTTGCCTGGAACTATGTATTGATGGCGTAACAGGCAGTAAGTAAATATGTACGTACATAACACAGCACACGATGGAAGTGAAGAGAGTTGCAATTTATCACTGGTCGCTAATCATTTGTTGTCTTTTAAATGGGCTTTATTCTCTGAAATATAAACATCAGTTTGCTTTCAACATCGGTGACATGTTTTCTAAATATTGAATACATCTTAGTATGCACAGTATTCATTACCAATATGCCTGGACAGTTCAGGTGACTCTGAGACCCACTTGTTTGCATACACACTTGGAATGCTTCAAAGTCACTAGAAAGCAATGCGCCACCCCTGGTCCCCTATTCTTATACCTCTGTAACAGTAAGTAGTAAGTACAAACATGTCCCGTCCCCAAACAAAACGTCTGCGTATGTAAAACTAAGAGCACCTGCAGACAAGAAACAAACTTGGCAAGACAGATGACCCAATATGTCAAATCAAATCCCTCTTGTTCTCTGGAGGCGACCTGCTTTCTTCCTGATCTCAGAAAGAAAATAGGCTGCCTCCAGAGGAAAACAGGGCTTGTGCTATGATCACCATATACATGGCACCTGTGACGTTAGTGCATATGGAATTCATTCCGAACGCGGAGACATCATCTTGAGAAACTGAAACTGAAAGTGAAACTTCCTGATCTCAGCTCAACTGCAGTAGAGTATTTTGTTTTACTCCTGTTCAGCTGGAATTATTATTGCAAATACTTCTGGTTTCTTTCAAGACACAAAATGAAGAATTATGCATTGGTGACATCAGTAATATTTTCTGATATTTTGAGTAATATTTTTAGACATTACCAGTGATTAGAGTTTTGTGCAGGCTCAGGAAGTCTGCTAGGTAATTGCTGGCAGATTTGGGTGGAGTGCATATAGAATTGTCCAAGCGTGACGAATCTCTCTTGAACAAACTCCAGACTCTGAGTAATATTTTCTTTTTTCCTTATATCAGTCACCTGTCTCAATACTTATGTTTTCTCTTGAGACAAAGAGTGGGGGATTGTGCCAAGGAAACCCTTGGAACATTTCTTCTTCTTTCTTTGCATGGGTCACCTCTCCTTTTGTCTTGATCACCTCTTTGGTGCAGAAGTTAAAAATCACAGCTCTTTAAGTTGCCACAACTTTTTCAAACCTTACATCATTCTGGTCCCTCATGTACACCATCTGTATCTATCTTTCACCATCAAGAAAAAAAGTACATTTACTTTCACATTTATCTATTACCATAGTCAATACACAGCCACACATATTACATAATGACCACTTTCACCCACAAATTAATTTAGTCTAGAGAAAATACTATGTTTATCATGTCCACCTCTGGCATTCATGTGACATACAATCATTACAACTTTCATGTATAGTGCTTTTGTTCATGTTTTTCACTTCACACCATATCAGACATGTCCAATTCAACACAGTTTTCTTTGTCCTATTGTGGGCAAATGCTATAACACACAACTCTGTGACAAAACTCTTGTGGCGAACGTTTGCTCTTTAACCCTTCAACTCCTGCACTCTGTCCACCAGTATACTGCATCGTCAACCATGCTACCCAAGCAAACACTTCATCTTTTGACTCCCTCACCCTATCCACCAGCTTCCTGCAGGAAGCTGGTGGATAGGGTGAGGGAGTCAAAAGATTATTTTTTTTGCAGTTGGTGGACAGGGTGTGGGAGTCAAAGGGTTAAAAGTGTCGTTGGTGGTTTCAGCAGTATTTATTTGTATCAAAAACCTCCCCTCAGGTTAAGATTTAACCCATTTGATACAAACACCAGCCATTTAGACACACGTAATCATCGCGTGGGAGTGGGGCCTGTGGCGAGATGAGTCAAATGACAGGAGAACGAACAACCACTGAACACAGACAGAACAATTAAGCACTGAACACAGAACAATTAAGCACTGAACACAAACAACAATTAAGCACTTAACACAGAACAAATAAGCACTGAACACAGACAGAACAATTAAGCACTGAACACAGATAGAACAATTAAGCACTGAACACAGACAGAACAATTAAGCACTGAACACAGACAGAACAAATAAGCACTGAACACAGACAGAACAAATAAGCACTGAACACAGACAGAACAATTCAGCACTGAACACAGACAGAACAATTAAGCACTGAACATAGAACAATTAAGCACTGAACACAGAACAATTAAGCACTGAACATTTAACAATTAAGCACAGAACACAGACAGAACAATTAAGCACTGAACACAACAATTAAGCACTGAACACAGACAGAAAATTAAGCACAGAACACACAGAACAATTAAGCACTGAACACAGACAGAACAATTAAAGCACAGAACACAGACAGATAATAAGCACTGTACACAGAACAATTAAGCACTGAACACAGACAGAACAAATAAACACTGAACACAGACAGAACAAATAAACACTGAACACAGACAGAACAATTAAGCACTGAACACAGACAGAACAATTAAGCACTGAACACAACAATTAAGCACTGAACACAGACAGAACAAATTAAGCACAGAACACAGAACAAATAAACAAGAACACAGACAGAACAAAATAAACACTGAACACAGACAGAACAATTAAGCACTGAACACAGACAGAACAAATTAACACTGAACACAGACAGAAACAAATAAACACTGAACACAGACAGAACAAATAAACACTGAACACAGACAGAACAAATAAACACTGAACACAGACAGAACAATTAAGCACTGAACACAGACAGAACAAATAAGTACTGAACACAGACAGAACAATTAACCCTTTGACTCCCGCACCCTGCCCACCAGCATCCTATATTATCAACCATGCTGGCAGAACAAAAGCTTATTCTTTTGACTCCCTCACCCTATCCACCAGCTCCCTGCAGGAAGCTGGTGGATAGGGTGAGGGAGTCAAAGGGTTAAGCTTTTGCAGTTGGTGGATAGGGTGCGGTAGTCAAAGGGTTAAGCACTGAACACAGACAGAACAATTAAGCACTGAACACAGACAGAACAATGTTCACTGAACCAAGATACAGAGAATAAATCTGGACTGAACACAAAACAGACATGAATGGTGATATCATATGAACAAGTCTGAACTGAACATTTACACATGTCACAGATACAGAAGAAAAGAGGTTAGAAATTGTAACAGGTTACAACTCCTGTTTATGACTGAATCATAAAAATAATGATAAAAAAAATACTGATATAAAAAGTAAATAAATAAATCATACGTTTAGGAAGCAGCCTGGAGTTATTTCCAATGAACAGAATACATACAGGATCCACCATCTCCTCCATCTAGATGACACATTTAACCCACTGACTCCCTCACCCTATCTGCCAGCATCCAGCATCAACCATGACCGCAAATCAAAAACTTAACCCTTTCACTCCCTCAACCTATCCACCAGGTGAAGGAGTGAAATGGTCAAATTTTTGCAGCTTATGGACAGACTGCAGGAGTGAAAGGGTTAAGCTTGTTTAAAAGGTAATTATGTCTCCACAATTCTAATGTAAAAGATACTTATGTCTTCACAATTCCAACATGAAGTCTGGATGATCAAGAAACTGAAAGAATGTAAACCCATTTGTCATTTTTCTTTGACGAACTTCCACAGGAAAAGCTGGAATACAAATGTTCTTTTTTGCAGTAAGCTGCAAACTTCCGTTTATGCCTTCAACATATGGCTATAAGATCTTGTGTTATAATCATAAACAGTATCAGAGGTGTGAACACTGCCTCTTGATGTTAAGTACAGTACTATGGCACAGTGAATACAGCAGTTGTGTAAGGTTATGTGTCTAAACAGAGTACATTCCTCAGACTGCATAAAGCAGATTGTAGTTTGTAAGAACTAGCACTACCTGAATATTACTGAAACAAAAATAGTGAACTGCAGTAAGTAGCCAGCCACAGACAATACACAGTACACACATTACCGGCAAAGAGACTATCACAATTTGGAGAAAAGAACGTGTTCATGACAAAAAAAGCACAACACAAACCGCCTCCCAGTTTAGTAGCAACACATTCAGTAACAAATAACATTTAACCCTTTCACTCCCACACCCTATCCACCAGCATCCTGCATTGTCAAACATGCTAGCAAAACAAGAACTTAACCCTTCAACTCTCTCGCCCTATCCACCAGCTTCCTGCAGGAAACTGGTGGATAGGGTGAGGGAGTCAAAGGGTTAAGTTTTTGCAGTTGGTGGATAGTGTGTGGGAGTCAAAGGGTTAAACAAGCACACACACAATTTCAGTTAAAACTTAAATCAACAGAAGGTCCCAAGATCTTGCTGCAGTGACGTAAAAGCACAATGTGAACTGACGACACAGAAAGTCGAATGGGGAATCTAAGAACTTACACACACAACAACAAAGTCAGCCAGGTGTACCCACACTTGTTCAAAGGAAAGTGTATTCTGTCTTGTTTTCAGGTCATCCTCCAAGACCTGAGCTTCAGGCCGTTCAGGCCACAATCCTGGATGCAAAAGATGTTATTCTGACTTTCATATCTTTACAAAGTAAACATCATTTCTTTACAAAGTAAACAGAATTTATGAAAATTAATCTCCTCCAAACAAAACATAAATGAATCAAAATGATCAGAACAAGCACTGAAAAGCTTAGAAGTTGCAAAAACAGCCATAATCAGCTTTCTCTGGCACAATGCTGATGTCCTGCTGTTTGTACATGTACAATGTGGCAGGGCTTTTTTTTTTTCTAAAGCAACAAAGATACCAGTTTCTCTTTCAAGTACCTTCTGAAATAACAAAAAACTGACATAGACACACTTAACTAGATACAATGCACTCTCAAGAGTTACAAATTTGATTTCTAGCAACTCTTGAGCCACACATGACCAGTGAACATGACTTTCATGACTATTCTGTGTTCTTGCAACACTCATAGAGACTATTCAAATTTTTACATATTAGCTGAGGATTCTAATAACTCTTTAGGAGCTGACTTTCCTTTACCACACAATATAGGGGTGGGGGGGGGGGAGGGTGCAAAAGAAGGTATACAGTAATGAAAAAAAGAAAACATGTACAATACTCATTGCATTTATTATACAAACAAATGGATACTGCATATACATGTAATAACAAGCACAGCCTTAATCCCTCAGATACTACCAAACTGCTTGCCGTCGGTATTCACACACTCCTCTAATCAAGAGCGGAATTAAGCATTATAATAATAATGTGATACTTACTGTATACCTACTTTTGCACCCCCCTGTATATAAGAAAAACTGAACTGACAGCCACCCTAACCAGTTCCGTGGTATGAAACTGATTTTTGTCTTCCAACAATCTTTTCTTTTTGCTCCTTTTTTTTCTATTTTCTCCTTTTTCTCATCCCTCAGTTTTTCTTTCTCCTTCTAACTTCTCCCCCCCTCCCCCCTCCATCAACTTTTGTCTGTTTTTCATTTTGTAATTTTTTATGTTTGCTTGTTGTTTCATTTGAGAGCCTGAATTTTCAGCAAGATGGCCTGAAGTTGAATGGGGAGGGGTTAGGGAAGCAGTGCCACTCTTCCCAATA
This sequence comes from Monoplex corrugatus, assembly GCA_030674185.1. Lineage (NCBI taxonomy): Eukaryota > Metazoa > Mollusca > Gastropoda > Littorinimorpha > Ranellidae > Monoplex > Monoplex corrugatus. The sequence continues at coordinate 61,930,638 of CM060313.1, forward strand.
TGAATGCAGGCCTAAATAGTTCAACTGGTTTAGCACTGGATTCACATGCTAATGGTTGTGGGTTCATATCACATGTTGTGCTACATTAAAACTGGTCCTCTTACTGCCCATCTTAACAATATATAAACCACATGTTGTGCTACTTTAAAACTGGTCCTCTTACTGCCCATCTTAACATCATTGTTGTTCTGGTGGTGTTGGTACAGGATTAGGTATGTCCTTTCCACCCCACTTCCCTGAGATGGTTATCTCCCTTGGCCACATCACCTCTGAAGGGTATTGATAGAAAAACTGAGCCAAATCAATCAAACGAACACAAGTTAGTCAAATTGAGATTGATTATTGACACAGCTGTGACTGATACCTAATTCATTGACAGTTCTTTCAAAGAAATATTGAAGATGATGCTTATAATGCAAAGTGTCTTAAAGTGTTAAAACCAAGCTACATATTCTGCCCGCTTGTCATCCAAACGGGGCTCAATATGAACATTTTCAGGACAAACTGAAGTATGTACACAGATATCTCAGTCTGGAATTTCAGGCAACAAGCAGGCAGACTCTCTGGCAAAAGCAGGAAGCAGACTAGCAACAGCAGCAACACTTTATCTCCTTCAGAGAGGCGAAAACCATCATCAAAAGCAATGTCCATACTGAAGACAATCAAAATGATCCCATCCATTACCTTAAATGGCAACAACAAATCACAATCTTCCACCTGAGGACTGGACGCTGCTACCTGTTCCATCATACAAGCCAAACAAGGATGTCCCACACGGATGACTGTCCATGCCAGACAGGACCACGGTCTCCAGAGCACACTTAACAGTTTTGCCCTCTGGAATCAGAAAAAACACGAAAAAAGAATCAGAATGCGTATTTAATATAACCAGACAAGACGGGTGCACATTTTCGACCGACTGGCCTTTGTTGAGCGCAAGATCACACACAAGCAAACGCCAAATACAAAAATTAGGAGAAAAAGACTGAAACTTCCCAGATGCTTCATCCAGTGTGAGAAAATTATCACTGTTTGTTTGTGATCTTACGCTTGACAAAGGCCAGTTGATTTTCTCACACTGGACCAAGCAGCAGGGAAGTTTCAGTCTTTTTCTCCTTTTTTGTATTTGGGGTTTGTTTGTGATCTTACGCTTGACAAAGGCCAGTTGGCTGAAAATTTGCACCCGTCTTGTCTGGTTGTATAAAATACGTGTTCTGATTCTTTTTTCCTGTTTTTTCTGGTTCCTGTTTGCTGGAAAGTGGGCAGACATGCTTGTTTAAGTTTGGCCCACTGTTCAGAAATAAAAATACATAAAAAAAATTCTGTGGCCAAATATAAAATGACTAAACTCTGGAGAAGCATCTCTGAAGTAACAGATGACATGCTGACAACCACATCCTTCATCCACACTACTGGAATGACTACTTGAGGCTAAACAAGCTCAAACTTAAACAGCACAAAGCAAAAACAAAACACACACACAAAAAACCCCCCACTAACTACGAAAGGAAGAGGCCAAGTACATACTTTGGTTATTATTCATATTTTGGGAGCCTAAGTATTGTTTGGTTATTTACAGCAAGCATTTACAAGCATGTTACTCATTTGGTTATCAAAAACATCATGGGAGTATATGATCAGTTTGTTTCATATTAACATCATGGGAACATTTTATCATTTCAGCACTGAAAAATTTGGATTGTCTAGTGTTGTCAGATTGTTGCTACACGTGTATGATTTGAAGCTGGAGTTCGTTCAAGGGGGATTCATCGCACTCAGACAATTCCATGTGCAACATACCCAAATCTGCCAGCGATTATCTGGCAGACTCCCTGAGCCTGCGCAAAACCCTAGTCGCTGGCAAGGTTATGAAACGGGAATGGGGAGAAAGCCATACAAATATGATTTTTTCAGGGACTGTAAGCTGGAGGTTCACACACCACATGAACAATTCACACATCCACAACATCATCATCATCATTATCAAGCGCCCTGCCGCATAGTGTTGGCGATCAATGCCCCCCCATCACACATCCACACATTTCCATAATCACTGAGTGAGCAATATCATCAGGTCTCAGTGGTTTGGAGCACAATTTATTCACCGACATCCCCACTTGAAGAACATAACAAGAAACAATTATGGGGGGAAATGCACTTTCTGAAACTATAAAGTGGTGAACCTGGAATGTTAGTTCCAAAACAATTCAACATTACCCAGTTTGTCACAGCCATTTATCTTCAAGAAAACACATACACATCACTTAATGAGCACCAGCAATCACAAAGGGCTTTTTATGGAGAAAAATAAAATTGATACACACGCACATGCATGCATGCACGCACACACACACGACAGCCACAGAGACATAATATATCTATTTTGCAAAGTAGCAGACCTCACTCTGAGCATCAACCAACACAATAAAAAGACATATAATTCACCTCAAAACACCATATGTAATTATACATATAATTTTATCACTAATATAATGATATCTATATCATTTGTCATCTAAAATCAACGTTTATGTAGTGATACAGTTCTTAGTATAAATTACTTAAAGCTATCTAGTCATATCATCAGTTCTGTTTTGTCTTTGATTCACCGAGCATATGATCTGAATACGTGATTCTGGTGAAAGACCCACCCCAAAAAACACATAAATCATGTGCATTAACACACAAAAGAAACAGGCAATATCTATTCAGATCTTATATTTATACCCATTTCATGACATAAACCACCCATAGCAACAGGCCTATGATCCTAGTTACTGTAAGCGTAATTGTTGTTTAAAAACCAGCCGACTGCGCAGAGCCATATCAGGGCTGTAACCAGACCTCTCACCTGTCTCACCTCACCTGTCGGCGTCACCGGGTTCAGTATTGGCCGCTGCACATCTGGACACCACCATCTCCCTCCAGGCTGCTCTGTCTTGACTTTTGTGGACAATTTTTTGAATATTTAAGCCACTGATGTTGGTTTTGTACTCAAAACCAGACCTCACTAGAGAAAAGTAAAAAAAAAGAAAGAACACTTGGAAAAGAAAATTCAGCACACACATCAATGCATTCATGCCCCTGCTCTAAGGATATTGCTCCTGGTATTGATCACTCCTCTAGTTCATCATCAGGGGATTTAGTTGGTGAAAAAAACAAACAAAAAACAACAAACTTGACTTTCTTTCCCACAAAGAAATGTCTAATCATTATACTTATCATGTATTGACAAGTGCACAATAAAAAAACGGTTAATCTTTTTCTCTTTGCTTTTATAAACCTCAGAAGATTCTCAAATGCCACCGGTTCAACAAAAATCATGCCCTATCCTTTGCTCTCTCTTCATCCACTTCATAAAAACAAGACTGAAATAATGAGACAACTCACACATAGGACAATCAACTCACAAACATGTTTTTCAGTAACAGAATACAACCACCTTAGAAAGGATTCTAAAGATATTGAACCGGCCCAGAATTTACAGACTTGCAATGTGTACAATTTTTCCGTGGTTAAAAAATGTTACCTCTTCAACAATCTAACATACATAGGCAAACATACGCATGCACACATGTGGTGACACACACACCTATAACTTACACAGACATAAAAAATGCAACAGACATAAAAAATGCAATGACAATAATGAATACAATGTGCCTTCATCTCTCAATTGGCAAAACCAGGATCGAGACGAGACAAACTGTTCAAAGACATATTCTATGTGGATCACTTTCATTTCATAACTAAAACAATATCATACAGATCACATAAAAACAATACTAAAACAATACCACTACAGCTCACATAAAAACAACACTAAAACAATACCACACAGCTCACATAATAAATAAATACACAATACTAAAACAATACATACAGATCACATAAAAACAATACTAAAACAATACCAACAGTCACATAAAAAACAATACTAAAACAATACCACACAGCTCACATAAAAACAACACTAAAACAATACACACACAGCTCACATAAAAACAATACTAAAACAATACCATACAGATCACATAAAAACAACTACTAAAACAATACCACACAGATCACATAAAAACAATACTAAAACAATACCATACAGATCACATAAAAACAATACCATACAGATCACATAAAAACAACACTAAAACAATACCACACAGCTCACATAAAAACAACACTAAAACAATACCACACAGCTCACATAAAAACAATACTAAAACAATACCATACAGATATAAAAAAATTCACATAAAAACAATACTAAAACAATACCACACAGCTCACATAAAAACAATACTAAAACAACAGTATACAGATGACACAAAAACAATATGTCCATTTCTAAACCAAAAAACAAATATCAACAAAGATACTACAGATAACCTTTGTGGATCCACCAGTGCACACGACACAGACATCAAAAAGCACACTGAAAACTAACTCATTGTCAGCAATGATGACAAAGTATGGAACTGGGACCAGAATTGTCAAAGCCACCACAAAAACATTCACAAAGATCCAGAACAACTCGTCAATCAGACAAAAGCAACCACATGTACGGATACACATGTGAAACACAGGGATAAAAAGATGGCATTGCAAGAAGTGAAAGATAAAATCAATGGAAGTAATTACTCGCTAATATGGATCACGCTTTTGTCAATAAATAATGAAAATGGGCATGCACAATGAAGGTTTTCAGATGATCACCAACACCGGAATGACAGGCAAGGATCTAACGACTACAGCTCACTTGTTCTTTCCATTTTCTACCGGTTTTATGGTCAGTGCATTGATGCCAAAATGTTCACACATTTCTCGTACCTGTAACAAAACACACACACACCACACACACACACACACACACACCACACACACACACAGATACACACAACAACACACACACACACACACACACACACACACACACACACACATCAATATCTTTACAGTTTTCACACAATGGATACATGAAATCCTGAGAGTTTGATTAAATGCAATTTAACTGCATATTTTAGACTATTTAATTAATGCAATTTAACTACATATTTCAGATTATTTAATCTTTCATTTCACATGTAAAAAAAAATACACATGCAAGCAAAACAACAACACACAAAAGGGGGGGGGGGGGAACAAAAAACATTGTTGTATTATGGCAATGTACGTTCACGACAGACAGAAACCCACTTTTCATGTGAAAAAATACCACTGTGGAAAAGAAAAAGGGCAAATCCAATTCAGTCCAATACTAAAATTGAAAACAGAAACAAAAGCACATACTACTGACATAGAGTCAATAGCATAATTTACAAGGTACACAAGTGTTTCAAATTAAATCAGAATATACAAACAAGAAATAAAAAAAAGACTACTTCTGGATGTTTAAATTCTAGACCTCTTAAATAATATTAAAAATACACACACAATTTTCTTTATTACAATTGTACAGACTTATTGATAGACTGGGATATAAAGTTCATATCAAAACAAAGCAATTATATTTAGAGAAACTGCTAACGTCAGTCCAAAGGCAAAAATGAAGCATTTAGTCCAATCACACAACAAGAACATTCTACACTCTACAAATGAAAAACAATGGAACCAGCATAGAGGCCCTGGAATACTTGACTTAAAAAATGTTCACAGCAGTAAAGCTGATTTGGATAAAAAGACTGCTGAGCTGAAACCATAAATGGAAAAACACTGTTAGAGCTTTATATGGCCAAACTGCCTCAATAGCAAAAACTGGCTACAGTGACTCTCTAAGACATGCCTATTCAGGAAAAATGTTCTAGAACTAGAAGCCTACAGACAGGTTTGGAAAGAAAATACAACCAAAACCTCCAAAAAAATTTATCGCGCCACTACCGTACAATGAAAACAAGACAACAGTCTGCTTCTATGACAACTGGTCAAATAAGAATATGCATTTTGTAAAGAACATAATAAAATCAGATGGTACTTTAAAGCCCTTTACATTTTTAAAACTATGCATACAATAAAAACAGATTTTCTTGCGTATGCCAGTACTGTGCAGACGATGAAAAGTTATCAACGAAAAATTATCTATGAAAAGTAGGCCTGCATATTGAAAACAAGACATCTACAGTTGCTTCAAAGATACTAAAACAGATCTGCACTGTAAATAAAGGAGCAGGGTCATATCACAAAATCTCAACTGAGCATGAAACTAGACCTAACTTTTGTCATGCACAGAAGGCAAAATTAAACAAAGAAACTGAACAAAACATTTAAAAAATCAAAAAGAAGAAATTAAATGAAACATTTAAAAAAATCGAAAAGATAAAACAGATAAAACTTAAATGGTTTCAAATCAGATCAATAGAAAGCACATTAGCAACAAACATTGTTTTGTAACATATTAGGCCTTAGAAATTATAATGCATGTTCTTTCTGTAACAATGAACAGAACAATTTGCAACATATATTTTGGAGGTTTTGGAGGTGTAGAATGGTTGAAAACTTCTGGAAATAACTCCAAACAATTCTAAACAATGTTTGTTCGAACACAATGAGATGTCTACAGAATATACTGAAACAACTCTATTGTTTGAATATAACACCAGTTTCAGATGAGTTAACACGTTAAGATTTAATACTGCTTCGAGCAAAATCTTATATTTATAAGTGTAAATTACACACAGGTATTTTACCACAGATAACCTTAAATCATGTCTGAAAATACTATATGACACTGAGAAACATAAGTCATTAACGAACATGTCATACGATAAATCTACAAATGACTGGTTTTCATACAAAACACTACTTAACATGTATGATTTGCTATTGAATCAGCAAGTCACGAAAAAGTATACCCAAGTTTGAAAGGGACATGGATATTTCATTGTTTAAAAAACATTCTGGAAACAGATATTTTTTTTCGCCTTACACATCTGATATATCCCTGTTAATGTTTTCTTGTTTCAAATGCTTATTTGCCATAGCATGTATTGCTTAATTATCAACAGGAAAATCTGATGTACTGAAATGCTTATACTGATTTGCTGAGTCATCTGTTTATATCAAAATCTCAACTGCTGCAAATTTGTTGCATGTAATCTATATGAACGTGGTGTGTATGTGACTTGTTTCTTTATTTGTTGGTTAGTTTGTTGTTTTCTTTTCCCCAACTGTATTTACTGAGAAGACTGAAATACATTGGCCATATGTCATGAAGCATGAACACAGACCTCATGGCAGCTATTTTTCAAGGAAAAACAGAGGCAAAAAGGAAGAAAGGCAGACCTCCAATCGCATACACTCAGATCACAACCAACATCAGTGGCCTAAATATTCAAGAAGTTGTCCACACAAAAGTCAAGACAGAGCCATTTGGAGGTGAGTGGCTGTGTCACAGAGTGCAGTGGCCAACACTGAACTTGGTGACACCAACAGGTGACAGGTGACGGATGACTGTATTAACATGTTTGTCCTGTTGTGTCTGTGAATTGGTTTATCTTTTGAATTGACTAATTGTGTTCTAGCATTTACTTCTTTTGTCTCATACATATATGAAACAAAATACACCATTTTTGTTCATAAAAATTGGAAAAAAAAAAAGAAACAAATAAAAAGGGCATTGGAATCAGACTTACCACACAGACACCAAAATATATATGACTGATGGTGACATAGAGACAGTATGCCCACAAAAGTGCAACTTCGCCTTGTCCGATAGGAATGAGAAGACTGACTGCAACAATGGCTAACAGCGGGAAGACTTTGGGGTTCAGCAACTCACATCGGGTGTTGGACATCTGTGCAATGATCAACTGGCACTGCCCACAAAAAAAAAGATGAATTAAAAAACCCATAAAATCTAAATCACAGTGATTGCCAGCATTCAAGCAAATTGGTACCAGAAATATGTAAAATAGAATCTAAAGTTATATTTATTTGAACAAAACAAAACAAAACAAGACATGTAAAACTAAAAGAAGGCATGACAAAACAGGCATAAGACGAAACAAATTTTCAGTCAATTGGCCTTTATTAAACATTATACAAAGATACGAAAGAATAATAAGAGCACAGTGGTGCTTTTTTTGCCAATACCAGTTGTCTAAGCATAGTGCAGAGCAACTCTTGGCTGCAAGCAGCAGCATTCCGAATAGATTAAAGAAGCACTTGAAAACTTGGACTGTGGTTGAGAATGGCAGTGAATTCAGTCTTCAACTGCAGTCCATATCAGTGCTCACAGTCAAAGGGTACTGGGGCTACGAATGAATGAACCTGGGTTTGGTACTATAGCTGTATACTGGAGAGACAAAGTGAGCAGCAGAGATGCACTACCACAAAGAAACACGCGCTGCAAATCAATCAGTCAATCAAAAATCCAAAAGGCAGACAGACAACTTACAGCGATGTTGGAGAAAGCAGTGCCAGTGGTCCAGTACAGCAGACGTGACTGTTTCTCCACAATGTTGTAAGGAGAGAAGGTGGCCCAAACCACCAGCAATGACAACAGACCTAGTGTTGACACCAGAGGACGCACAGCTTCAAAGAATGGACGCATCTTCCCTGTCCCTCGAGCATAAGATCTGTAAATAGAGAAAGAAAAGAACCAGGAATCAGATAATTAAACGAACAAAGAAACTGATAATTCAAACTGGACAATAAAAGCTGAAATCGGTTCATTCTCTGACACAAAACCTCTGACCTGTTCTATCCTGTATGTCATATCTGTTTTCAAACTGCACTGACTTTCTCCCCGTCATTTACAGGTCATGTCCACCTTTAGATGAAGAGTTACCTGTTATTGTTGCTTAAAGCCCAGCTGACTGTACAGAGCCATATCAGGATTATAACCATTTAAAAACACACAATACTTCAACACTGTTCCTGTTATTTTTGTCCAAAGCCCAGCTGACCATGTACAGCCACATCAGGGTTATAAACAATTCAAAACATACACAATACTTCAACAAGAAAAAAAAAAAAGGAAAAGAAAATTAAGTACACATATCAATGCATTTGCACACAATCTAAGGAGATGCCCCAAGCATTGACCACTCCGTCCAATTCATCACATAGGGGATTTAAAAAACATACATGAATACACATTTAACCAGTTCAGTGCCTATAAGCCGTCAGCTGACGTTGCACAAAATTTGTTGCTATATTGCCTAAGAGCCGTCCGCTGATGTCGCAGGAGTTTTCCGATTTTTCGTTCACAACTGTGTGAGCCAGTAAGCACACAGGAACCCTGCACACTGAGCTATAAGTGTCTACAATATAAAAATAGGATGTAAATTAGGATACGTCATAGGGAAGACACCTTTATTGTCGCTAATGATTTGGTAACTGGACCACGTGAAGTGGAGCACAATGGCGACGCAACCTTCGACAAGCCGAACGGTGTCTCACGTCAGCGGACTTTCACGACTCTAGAGGCCGTTGAAATGATTTTACAGCATGATGACGATTGAGAGAATTTGTTATCTGATGATTCGCTTCAACATGAGGGTGGAGAAAGTAACAATGACCACACCGACATTCAACGCTTGCTGGCTGAATCGATGCAAGCAGACGATAACAAGTACGAGTCAGACCGCGACTGCCGTGGTCAGTGCGAGTGGCGAGCGCGCAGGCCGTGACACTTCGGACTTTGGACCCAACAGCAGTGAACGTGATGGTACATGGTGAGATGGGTCACGCACGTGTTCGTGGTGTGGGAAGGGGGGAAGATGAGAAGGGGGAGAGGGAGAGGAGAGGTGCAGAGGAGCTGTGCCCCAGTTAGACGGCATGGCAGGGGGCGTGGCGATCAGCGAAGTGTTTCGCTCACTGAAAATCTGTTGGCCTCCAAATGGACAACAGTCAGACATTCCTCAATTTTTATGAAATCCAGGATTGAAAGTGGGAACTGGTGACGTGTGCTATGCTTTTTCAAGCTGTTTCTGACTGATGAGCATGAGCTGATTGACTTATTTGAATAAGGATTCTGATTCTGGGCTTATTTTCTCTTGTTTTGATTGCAGAACCTGAAGAACAGAGAGAACCAATTCATGAGTGTCATGTAGTTTGACTGTTCAGTGTCTGAGTACACTGACTGTAATGTAGTTTGACTGTTCAGTGTCTAGTACAATCACTTTTATGTTTACCGAAACCAGGTCTATCATTGATGGGATGGTTACTTACTTATTTGTCTGCAGGGTTTAGTATCGTTTCATGAACATTTTATGATGTCATATGTTTTGTTTTCATTTATGTATGTAAACTGACAACAAACAAGTCATTTTCAGCTGTTTTTTTGTTTGTGAATGTGTTGGGTATCAATCTGTAGAGATGGAAACTTACTTTTTAGACAACACAAAAAAAATATTTCCACTTTGGAATGCCTGGACAGGTCTTTGCAATCAAGCTAAGAGTAAAATAAGCCCAGATTCAGAATCCTCGTTCATTTTCCTTCAAAAAACACTTATGTTTCTTTGTTGTATCTCTTACAGTTTTTGCACTAGAATTTTTTGTTAATTATTACCCTCGAATCCTCAAAATTCCCCGGCAATGGGGAAGCACATGTTTACGTTTTTCTCTGGCACTGAAAGGGTTAAACATAACTAAGGACACTAAAAGATACATAAGAACAGGCCTAAATGACTTAGACTTGCTTCCGCATATCTCCTTTCCTTAGAGCCAAAAATGTACTTAATACATGAACAGGTGAATGGACCAGCAAGGCAGAAAATGATAGAAAAAAAACGACAGAAAGCAAATGAACAAGACAGAAAGAAAGAGAGTGACAGAAAAGGGGAAATTTCTAGCACAGAATTTCCAGGTGGGGGTACCATTTATACTGAAAGAGATCCCAGCATCCCCACGGGGAATTTAGTGAAGTATGAATTTTACTGACAAGTCCTTTTTCAAAATTATTACCACACAAAATGGACACATGATGCACAACACCAGCTCTGTAGTTTGGCCAAACTCTTCCACACCTCCTCTCTTCTTTTTTCCTAACGTTTACTCACATGGCTTGCTATTATAAGCAACATTTTCATTTTCACATAAATGCACACCACACACACACACACACACACACACACACACACACACACACACACACACACACACACACACACACACATACACAAACAAGAACTTACTGGTATACATTCCAAAATGTGGGTGGGAATGTTAAACCGAGGAATCCAACTGAAACAGACAGCAAAAGAACAAATATATCAATTAACCTGATACCTGAAACAATGGCTGATTAGAAGAATAGGAACACAATCATTCAGCCCACTACAACCATTCACATATTCAGCTCTGAAAGAGCAAGCCACTATTAAAACCTGTACATTTTTTTCTTCTTTGATGTCAAACCTCCAGTATGCTTTTTATACTAGTGTTGAAGGTTCTTTTTTCTTTTTCTTTTACTTATTTTAAAGAGCTCAGTTATATACACAGCTGGAGCATCTATTTTTATGACCTTTTTCATTGTTTGCTTTTTTTCTGCAATACCTTCAACTGCACAAAACAGACTTTGTACAATATTAACAAAGCACATATGGTGCAGTTTGAATTTTGAAGTTTATCCAAAGGGATTCAACACATTTGGCCAATTCCACATACACTACATCCAATCTGCCACCTGTTAACTGATGGACTCCTTATGCCTACGCAAAATCCTGTATTCTGGCAAGGTCTTCAAATGGAAGGGAGAGCTGGGGGAGAAAGACGGGGAAGAGAGGACTTATGAGACACTAAGCTGTCACTACCAGAATGATTGGAGCATTAAGACTGGCAGCAAACATGCCAGTTATTACATTGTGGGCTGGGATTGATCTCAAGATCCTTGACCTTGAGTCCATAGTTCTACTACAAGAGCAAACCATCCGCCTTAAAAATTACGTAGCCCACGTTATCAGTATGATTGAGCTAACTGGGCCTCACATCACAGGTTGCCAACAAATCCAAAATTCCCATGTGGTCACCTATCAATACAAACTGAACCCGATACTGTTTAACTTCGGTGATCGGATAAGAACCATCGTTGTCAATATATATGGCTGTTGGCTTGAAGAATGCAAAAAATATCAGTATCAATAATTGCTCATTTTGTTACTATGATTTTAACCAACAAATTGAGTGATCATATCAACAAAATAAAGATGTTAACAATGACTGACACAACCTTGTAATAAGATATAGCAAGTGTATACAAAGAGGCAGAATATGATTCAAATGTAACACTACGGTGATATATAAATCTAAAACACAGATGACACATATTACCAGCAAATTATCAATTTGTTTCTATAAATATGATTAATCAAATACATGTATCCACTTACACTACAATGTAAAAAAGACAAAACAAGATGCTTAATGCATGACAGGAAATTGAATAATAAAAAAAATCATCACATTCAAAAGTTCTACATACTGTGACACTTCCCTCGATTCTGCTTGAAATAACCCACAAAATTCTTGGGCCTGTCCAAAATTCATATACTGTGCAAAATCAAATTGACCACAATCCCTCTCCAATCTAACAGTAGTAGACAGGCTTCACTCGATTGAACTGTTCTTCAAACTTCTATATGAAACATGATTTTAGCATCGAAGCTGTTCCACCAAAATTTAAATGAAACATTCTGTGTGTGCCGAAATCACAGGGAAATAACTTTGTGTGTTGGGAGACAGTTTTGTAGTTCTTTCCCTTTTAGCCATTACTCTGTTATTTATCAGGACTTCTATACGAGTTTGAATTGACCAACTGCTAGTTCCTTGAATCACATGCGTTTGAACATGGTGACTCAAAGGTGGAAGTTTCACTGTGTAGCGTGGATTTGTGGCTGTTTTTGTGTTTTTCCCATAACCAGCATATCCACCACAGCAGACAAACTGAATGCACGTGGTACTGGATCTTTTATGGAAGCAAATTATAGTGTGCCAAGAAAGTTTATATTTTTCAGCCTTTTGGGATTACTTACAACAAGAAAGCTGTCTAGAATAGTCACTTTAGATAAGATTATTATACAAAGAAACCAGAAAAATTACACAAAAAAAGAATCAGAACGTGTATTTTACACAACCTGACAAGACAGGTGCAAATTTTCAGGCAACTGGCCTTCGGCAAGCCTAAGATCACAAACAAACAAACACCAGATACAAAAATTAGGAGAAAAAGACTGAAACTTCCGTGCTGCTCTGTCTAATGTCAGAAAAGGAATATTTATGAAAAAAATTCATAAACTCTATTTTCCAAAGGTGTCTATTTCATGTCTGTTCTGTTTGTGGCTGATTTTCAGTAAATTTTCAAACTTTGGTCAATACTGTGTGATTTGAGACCAAAGTTGTGCCCCTTTGACTGCAACTCCACTGAGTTAGCCTGACTTCCTGTAATTCCCACTGTTCACTTATCAAAAATACACATTTTTCTTTGTGATCACTTACTGTAGACAGTAAGTTCAAATGTCTCGGCAGCTGTCAGGTTCACTATGGGTAAAGTGAATTTCCATATTTCATAGCCAAAGATGAAGGTGATCAGGTACACTGCTGTCATTCCCTGAAAATGACAAAATCTCTGTTAACATGATAGTAAATGTTCTGACAATCTTCTTTGCCCTTGATCCCCCCCCCCCACCACCAATTTAAAAAATGTAACCCTTTGATACCTCACCCTGTCCACCAACTTCCTGTTGGAAGCTGGTAGATAGAGTGAGGGATTCAAAGGGTTACATTTTTGCTATGCTAGCATGGTTGATAGTGCAGGATGCTGGTGGACAGAGTTAAAGTCTGTACTCAAGAGTCAAAACACTCACAATCTGTATCAAAGTCTGTACTCAAGAGTCAAAACACTCACAATCTGTATCAAAGTCTTTACTCAAGAGTCAAAATACTCACAATCTGTATCAAAGTCTGTACTCAACAGTCAAAACACTCACAATCTGTACTAAAGTCTGTACTCAAAAGTCAAAACACTCACAATCTGTATCAAAGTCTGTACTCAAAAGTCAAAACACTCACAATCTGTATTTAGTCTGTACTCAAGAGTCAAAACACTCACAATCTGTACTAAAGTCTGTACTCAAAAGTCAAAACACTCACAATCTGTCCAATGTCATATCCCCATGGCAGGAAGAGGACACCAGTGTTGTACTTTTCCCAGTGGGAAATGACGAAACAGAACATGATGCCCACCACCACCAAGTACACACGGTAGACATCCACACCATGCTCGCCCCGTCCAAAGATGCTGTACAGGCCGACAGGCAGGAAGACAGTGGCCCAGCTGTCTAGGCCATGGTCAAACAGCTCGCCCAAAGGGGAACTGGTCTTGGTGCGACGAGCCTGCTTGCCGTCAATGCCATCTGAAAAATACGAGTTGGAAGGTGGAACTTCTTGAAGAGGAATTCGTCACACTGAGTTTCAGTTTCAGTTTCTCAATATGACGTCTCTGTGCTGGGAATGAATTCCATATGCACTAATGTCACAGGTGCTATGTGAATGGTGATCATGGCACAAGCCTTAGGCCTGCACATAAACCCATGGGCTGGCCAGGTCCTGAGGCCATACCTAGCGCATGTTTTACCTTGTTCATTTTTTGTTACTTATGGTGCCAGAACCCAGCACATCTAGACAGTTTCTTAAGTCCTCCACCCAAATCTGCCAGTATTTCTCTGGCTGACTCCACAAAACTCAATGGAATCTTGATGAGTAGATGTACCCGTGAGTGACATTAGATGTACCCGTGAGTGACAATAGATGTACCTGTGAGTGACATTATCAGTTTCAGTCATGACAAGTGTAGTAAGAAGTACATGTAGTAACAAGTTCTGGGGAGAGCTGGATAGCAGAAAGTCGTAAGAGAAGAAACCCCCATCAGCAAGTGTTTTGGCCTTCTATTCCTGACACTTTAACAGTTTAAGGGGGCCGGGCCACATCTAGGTCATGACTCCTGGATGTCACCAACATGACAGATAAGTATACTCACTGGAAAGCAGATACTTGTTCACTGTTATAAAGGAAAAGTTACAAGGGATATAATCACTGGATTTTAATAAAGTCAAACAGTCCAGCATGTCATGTGTTCCCTTTGGCTTTTAAAGCTATAATCTATGACCCTGTTTCACAACTTGAAGTGACTGACTTTTGACATACTTGCATCATGGCTTCCAATCATCCCACACCACGCAATACAATACTACTCATAGCAAGAAGTGGATATGTTTTGTGTAGCTTTTATGAAGTTTGAACTACAAACAAAGAGGACTTGAAGAAGCCCTGTTCAAGAAAATGCTCCTGCATACCTGTGTATTAACACTTCACTGTGTCCATAAAAAAACTCTGTGTGTGTGTGTGTGTGTGTGTGTGTGTGTGTGTGTGTGTGTGTGTGTGTGTGTGTGTGTGTGTGTGTGTGTGTGTGTGTGTGTGCGCGCGCGCGCGCGCATGTATGAGCGCATATGTATGCATGAATGTGTTGTTCTTATTTCTTTTTTTCACTTATCATATGGTATTTCTTTCTTTTTTAACAACGGCATGGAGAGGTTGATATCAGAAAATGATAGTCTGGGCAATATATTCTAGGTACAATTACCACAATTATGAGACTGCTGCTGCATGACTTTAAGTGCGATGGTGATGCTGGACTTTCTTTGTGGAGAACAAAATGATTGATAGAACAGTCTGTGAAAGTTTGTTGAGATCTTTTTCCTCACCCTTTTTCCCCCAAGGCACTTGTTGCAAACGTTTACAACCAACACAGATTCAACACACTTCTGTCCGTTCCCAGGGGGATATCTCTGCATTTTTTGCATGTACTATTTTAGAAAGACACCTGTTGCAAACTGAAAAGAGGGAGGGGGGGAGGGTCAGGGGGAATAGAATAGTGTCACTGTATAAACAGAATGTTATTGTCACTGAAAGAAAACTGTGGATACTTAACACTTTTGCAGTTATACCGTCTAATGTAAAATTCTCTCCAATATTTGTTTTTTTTTCTCCCTTTGTTCAATTTTCACACAAAGTCCTTCAATTCATCAAACAGATTGCCGTTTATTCACTTAAAATTCACGAAGAAAGATTTTTCTTTAACATGCTAATGCAATAGTGATTTAGCCAGTATGGTCATAGGTTAACAGCATATACAGTGTTTAAAACACAAGTCTTACTGCACAGCATGGGTCATTTGATGTTTCCCAACAGCCTGTGGTATGAAAAGCGTGCATCACATCCCATTATACTATCTTTCAAGAACTTCTCTTCTTAAATTGGCTGACAGACAGTCTGACCCTGCGCTGGTAAATGAGGAAAGGCCAGTCTGGGTTAACTGGGGTAAAACGAGGTGGCATGAGCAATGTTTCCATTCTACTGCCAGGTGACGTGAGGCATTGTGAATGTGAAAGGGTTAATTTTCACTAGGCAAGACCCATTATGGGACAAGGTGACTGGAAATTATCTGAATATATTTCAGTAAGGTTAGGCTCTGTTTTGACTTGAAACTAAAGGCTGTTCATATGACATGAAGCACGTGTTTATTCTCATACTGTGACCAGCAATGACACATGAATTACTGAAAATGATATTTTCAAAATCTGATAGACTGAAACTGATCAGTGAAAGTCAAGACACACTATCCAAATTGTGATTTACGGTGTGGGGAAAAAGCCAAATGTTAGCAGTCTTGCTGGATATCCTTGTTCATTGTTCATTTTTTGTTTGATTCATTTTTTTCCTTTGTTTATTAATATTCCTTCTTTTGCTGTTTGTTTGCTTATTTGTTTAGTTGTTTTCATGACTTGGTCATTAGTTTGCTTCATCAAATATGCACACTTTTCAAATTTTTATTTTGTCGTTTGTAATATATATTTAGTTTGTTTGCTAAATGTGTAAATGTAGGTTTTAATTAAAACATCTGTTCTAGTCATGGGCTCATACAACAAAAACTAGCATATATATAGAAATTTTAAGTTTGCAAGGTTTTGCGGTATAAATTACAAAAATAAAAGGCAACGCATATAATATAAATCTTATTGTATTGAAAACTCTCTGCCTCTGGTCCAAGTCTGAAAGAAAAGCGAACTAAAAACACAAACATCAAAAATATTATGAGAGGTCTTCATAAAGACCAGCTCCATGAAACAGTCTACTAAGTGTTGTATGAAGTTGCGATAAATAATGTAATATTCAGCTAAGGTAATCAATCAATATTCTATGACACTCATTCATGCTAAAACTGCAAAAACAGCAAATCTATACTAACAATGACAGTGCAGGTGAAAGTGAGTCTCAGAGAGAGAGAGAGAGAGAGAGAGAGAGAGAGAGAGAGAGAGAGAGAGAGAGAGAGAGAGAGAGAGAGAGGAACGTGTGTGTGTGTGTGTGTGTGTGCATGCGCGCATGTGTGTATGTAAGTGTGTGTGTGTGTATGTGTGAGAGTGTGTGTGTGTATGTGTGGTTGGGGGGGTACGCATACTTGTGCACATGCATAGATGTCTCTCCGTGTATGAATGTATGTGTATGAGTGTATGTGCACATGCATGTACACCTGTGTATGTGTGTGTGTGAGCATGTATGTGTATGTATGCGAGTGTATGTGTGTGTGTGTGTGCACGTACGTGCATGCGTACGTGCTTGTGTGTGTGTGTGTGTGTGACTACATCAGGCTTCCTGTTTAGACACAGTCTTCATATCCCTGCAAACCTTCCAGGAACAGGCGATCAGATGAAATACAGTAAAGCATTGTATAAGTATAAACGTGCATACACGTATGACTTAACACAAGACAACCACCACCATTCAGCTTCAAAAAGTCAATAAACTGAATAAAAAATCTAGACATATACTAACCCAAAGTATGGGACAGAAAGTTACAAAAGGCTCCCACTATCCACACCCAGTTGGGGATGGGCAAGTATTCAGGGTGGTCACGACTGGAGGCGTAGAAGTGAGGGTCGCAGTATGTCATGATGCAGAAGTTGAGCACCAGCAACAGAAAGCCGCTCAAGGTCAGGAGGTTCGGGGCAATCCATAACGGTACAACCTGAAAACCATCAACGCATACTTTAACCCCTTCAGTGCCAAAGTGTAAATAAAAAGGTAAATTACCTGTGCCACGGAGTTTTAAACATCTTGACGAAAAATAACAAAAAATTCATATCTCTTCACCCAGCCCAGAAAACCTCACAACACTGTATATTTTCTTGTTCAGTATACTCTACAACACACTAGGAGCAGCAGTACTTTCGTTTTTATGATTGCCAGTGCTAGTAATGTCACTCCGATTCTTATCTGGGTCAAGTCTGACTTTGGACAACATTGAAATATTGCCTGCATGCATCAAATTATTATTTTCACTCTTATCTAGTGAATCAACAGACTGAAAATCAGAATCAGCTCCAGAAGTGATGATTTCTCCAACTTCTTTTGCTGTATAAGTTGGTTTTTGGGCCCGTTCGATGTTCGGTGTTGAAGTGAGTTCGTCCGCCATTGTTTGCAGTTGCTGAATAGTAGAGTTTTTCATTCGCACTGGTGGAAAAGACCGTAAAAAGTCACACATATATAATTCGCATCTATTTATAGAGGGAATCCTGAAGTTTCTGTTGATATCTCACACATCATTGAAAGTGTTGGGGTTTTCTGACTAAAAATAGGAAAGGTTGCCGACTGAATAATTGCTTGGTGGCATTGGAGATGTATGTTTCTTCCAACCGAATATTCGGTCGGAAGCAGTGAACAGGTTAAACAACAATTTCATCCTGAAGATTCATTTCCTAAACACTTAACATGAAAGGTTGTGTATCCTTGATGCCACCAGAGTCTAGACTCTCACCACACACTGGATTCTCACAACACACATGGAGACATTTCCCTTTTCTTCTTCATAAAAAAAAAGGAAAATAAAGTATTTCATCACATCAATCAGTCACTTAAGTGGGGGACTTTAAATCAAAACAGACTTTTCATGATCTCAAAATCAAATACTATACACACAAGACAAATACTCACATCTCAAAGCCACTTTATCACAATGTACAAGCTCTAAAATTAATTCACAACAGGATAATCAGTCACCCCTAAATCACAAAAACCTTTTCTTCCACATCATGTTTCATTTATCTCCAATCTCTTCTGATCAAAATTTCAATATTGTAAAAACTAAAAGTTTCAGCCAGTAAGACCTTTCTACAAAAATCTCTGGTAGTTAGTTAAAATCTTCTTAAGATAAAGTGTACTACAGACTAAGTAATCCCATATGAAACTCTTCGCACTTTAAACTAATAACAATAAACTACTGCCGTGACTGTCAAATGGGTCCAGGATCCATAACAGTGCTCAACAGCACTGCACAAAACAGGCCATGAACATGTCCTGCCTTCTTAAAATCATTTAGCTCTCTGTCTTTTTAATTCAAAATCACAGTTCACAAGGAACTTTAAAAACAGTATATAATTTTTTGAGAAAGGTCACTTCATGTTACTCATATTACACAAAGTGGCTAATGTCTCTTTATAACATGGTTCTACACCAAATCTTCCAAATGTCCAAAATCATCTCACACAAAAGCATAGTAATAACGAAAAACAACAGTTTGTTCCTGACAATCGGAGACACACAAACTCACTATAATATTAAAAGATCTATTATTTCCCTTCATGCCCGTTATTATGACCAAAAATAAAACAAAACCAAAAAACCCACCTAAATGTATTCAATCCAGTCTGAAAACTTTAAATCCATCTGAAGTATTAAGTGAGTGATTATTATCACAACAAGGTTTATTCTTTAAGCCCAATTCATATATTTCATTTAAACCTAATGGCCCAAAGGAAGACAATACAAAATCAAAAAACACAACTACCTCAAATCATGATCTCTCTTATTAGTCTTAACCTTTTGTCGAACAGCACTGAGAATAATTTACAGCCACTAAAAAAGGCTAACTGTCAATTCAAATTCATGCTAACCTGATTTATAGGGCTGATACTGAGGAAACATTCAACACTGGTTTCAAGTCAAAGAACACAATCCCTAAAAGGCTTGGACAACAGCTCTTGGGAAACTCTTTAGTTAACTTGCATCAAATCATATTAATGCATAAATATAAACAGAAACATACCTTGTTAATTCAAAATAGAATCAAAAGCAGAGAAGGCAAGATCCTTTAGAAGCTAATTCATGACTAAATAGTAAAAATCAGTTCTAAGTAATCTAAGTAATACCAAACTATCTTTAAAATGGGCAGCAAAAAAGCATACATGACGCAGTTTGAATGGTTTGTGAATAAACTGGCCGGTCAGTTCAACAGTTGTTTGTTTGTTTGTTTGTTTGTTGTTTGTTTGGTTGGTTTGGTTGTTTGGTTGTTTGGTTGGTTGTTGTTGGTTGGTTGGTTGGTTGGTTGGTTGGTTGGTTGGTTGGTTGGTTGGTTTGGTTTGGTTTGGTTTGGTTTGGTTGGTTTGGATTGGTTTGGTTTGTTGGTTTGGTTGGTTTGGTTGGTTTGTTGGTTTGGTTTGGTTTGGTTGGTTTGGTTTTGGTTTGGTTTGGTTTGGTTTGGTTGGTTGGTTGGTTGGATATTTAGTATGTTGGTTGGTTTGGTTTGGTTTGGTTTGGTTTGGTTTGGTTGGTTGGTTGTTGGTTTGGTTTGGTTTGGTTTGGTTTGGTTTGGTTTGGTTTGGTTTGGTTTGGTTTGTTGGTTGGTAGTTGGTTGGTTGTTGGTTGTTGGTTGGTTGTTGTTGTTTTGGTTTTGTTTTTTGCATGTTTGTCTGTCTTCTGAAGGACTGTGTTTGATAACACTGCTTATAGGTTTTCTGTCATACTAGAAATCAGGAGGCAAGCGTTGATGTGGACTCAAAATACAGTATGAGCGACTGACCAACATGACAGTGTAACCAGGCACATGCACACAAATGGTTACCCATTACTTCCTTAAGTTCTTGCATAAGTCAACATTCCATCTGTTCTCAGAACCATATCAGCTCCTACACACAAAATAAACATTATTTAATCTCTCAGTAGACTATAGTATAATGTACAACATACAGCTGGAAACTAGCATTAGATAAAACATACAAATGGTCTTGCTGTCTGATGAATACAACATTCTATTCACCAAGTAATGATCTTTAGAGGGCAGTTTAATCAACCAGCATTAAGTAATTAAACAATTGTCTCAATTCTGATCCATAACCAGTCTTTTTTTTCCCCGTACATTCAAACGTAAAAATAAACATTACTGTAGCATCCTGAGATATGGTGGATATGCACAGTCAAACTAAAGTCAGAACATGAAAAAGATAGAAAAGAGAGTCATACATTGGACAGAGTGAATTTCTGAACTGGTTACCTTGACCACTTTGTTCCAAAATGGATGGCAAATGTAGTTGCTCACAGGACTGGTGTCGACAGCACTGTACTGAAAATAAAAACAACAGACACATCAATCAATGGTCAATCAATTAAACATCACCGCCAGCCTTACTGGACCTAACTGAAACAGAGTAGAAGAAACTGAACAAATCTAAAGATCTTATTTAATTCAATTGCAAGATTACTTTGTAATGTTTAGTTTCAACTTTGTTAAATGCTTTCATGACTAAAAAAAAAAACCGTTGCAAGACGTCAGCTTTTTACATGTCTTCAAGATAGGAACTTAAAAAAAACAAACAAACAAACATAAAACAAACAAATGAATAACCTTTTGTCTGGTTTCAGAACCAATAATCAAGAGCCATTCACAGACTGTAAGTGATCATACATCTCACAGTTTGCAGTTCAAGACACTGTTTGCTCAAATCTTGTGTCCAATGAAACAGTGTACTTCAATTCAAAACATGGTGTTATGGTAACAAATACAGTAGTAGGCAGCAACTGTGGGCCTTTTACAGTTTTAGCACACAATCTTTAGGGTTCATGTATTATTTTTTGAATAAATGTATCAACGGCACAAAATGCACTGAACAAAACGATGGACAGAATCCTGCATGCATGTGTACAAAATTGACTACTGATAGGCTTACTGTGTGATTGCTTTTTTTTCTTTTTCTTCTTCTTCTTTTTCTTGTTCTGAATATAGACACAAAAATGTCAGTTGTGATGATCAAACATGAAAACAGTGCACAAAAGATTTGTTCCATGTTTGAAAAATGTGTGTATCAAACTTCCCAATCAACAGTAACACATTTTGATTTAATGAAATTAAAACATTTCTCACAAAGCAGAAAGCAGTGGTGTTGAAGTCTGATGGCAAGTGTCCTGGACAAGGAGAATCATATTCCACCAAGTTCACTTTGGGATCTGACTCAAATCCCCCCCCCCCCCCCCCCCCCCAAAAAAAAGTGTGCACATGCTCTGGGGATTAAAAAAATCAGCAAATGTACAGTTTCATTTTTTCCCAAATCCCAATTTGCATATCAAATTTTAAACTGCTGTATTGACCTGATGTTTGTGGCATGTCAGTGGATGTCTGGTGATCCATTTTGGCATGGCCATTTTGACTGTTTTCTTTTTACAAAGATTGGTATTAACAACATGATCCGTCATATCTACTTGGTATTGTAGTATTCATCTCTTCAAAATGTAAGATATTAGAAAAATACAACCAAACAACGAAAAATGTTTCTGAGCAGTTTATTTCTCGAACCAAAAACACATGGACATGTCATCATGACATTTTGTCACTGGCTCTACTATATGTTCTGCTTGCAATCCATGCTATGTAGCCGGTCATTAGCTAGTCATCAGAGCTGTAGCTTCTCATAATTTGTCATTTAATATCATGTATTTTTTGTGGGCTCGCTGAGCTTGCTGTACTGTTCATTATGTTCTTCTTGGTCTTCTCTGCTGTTGGTCTCAGCATGTAGGTCAATCCCTGATTCTGCTCATCATGATTCTGCTATAGTTAACATTACAAAATGTCTGATTCAGAGGCCCTTCCTCAAACAACTGTTAGATCTATGTAATGATCTCTTTGTGAGCCTTCTATCTGGATGAATGTTGGTTGCATGTTTAGCTTTGTCTCTTGTTTCTTTAAGATACCAATTACCATGGAAGTTCGAGTAGTGGAAACACAGGGAAATGCTCCAAGCAAGAATGTCGCTGGCTCAATTTGTGTAAAAAAAAAACTCAGACAGGTCAGATTTCATCCTGTCTTCGGTGACAAATTTTTCAACAGGCAAAGCCTAAAGCATAATTTCTCTGTGACTTTGCATCTCTGGAATGCCAATCGATCAGTAAAACAGTAAAAATGTCACTACATCTAATGTATACACACACAGAGACAAGTTCATAAAAACTAAATATGCTGATTTGACTCTGTAATTGCTATGCATTTCCTCCACACTATGATTAGACCTGGTTCTTCTAAACCTCTATTTTCCCCCTCTCATTGGTTTGCTTCTCAGATTTGTCATTACTGCTTGAATATGTTCAATGCCTTTTTAAATTCAACAGATAATCCTCTGCTTCCCCCATCCTCAGGCCTTTTTAAAAAAAAAAAAAATCTGATATCAACACACATCCTTTTCACCACACACATACACACACACACACACACACACACACACACATACACACACACACACACTCACACTTTAATTAAGTCTGACTGTTTTAAACCTTTCATTGCTTTTCACTGCACAGTTCAGTTTGATTTTTTTTCCAACCCTTTCACACTTAGAGTGCAATGGGCCATGATCATGGCTCGCCTTTACATGAGGTCCAAACTTGTTTGACTATTGGAAAACTGCCTCGTTTCGTTTGTATACTTCCTCCATATATATTCATTTTGGTTTCTCAGCGAAAGTTTTGAGTTTAGTGCCTGTTATTTCGCAAAATAATGAACAGCCCCAAAGCTGACAGGAATCAAGTGGAGAGTGGACATGTCACCAACGACAAGTTGGTTACTGAAGGCAACTGTGATGAAAGCGATTGCAGTGAGTGAAGTAATTTTGTTATGTCACTACTTCTGGGTGTTGGCTTTGTCTGTTGTCCATTATGTGTTTATGTCCTCTGTCACAAAAGCAGGGGGTGGGCAACAGGGCTGTACAGGGGGGTGGGGCAGGTCAGGTATGAATCCATTGATGTTTCTGGCCAGAATCAAGCTAGAAGATTGTGAATTTTTAATTTAGAGCACTTCTTGCTGCTTCTGAAAGTAACACAAACTAAAATAAAACTTTAGACTGACAAAAATTTATTAGTTTTTACCTTTGATCACTTCAAATAATTACTGAAGAAGATTTGATTGGGCGTGGAATGGGTGGGTACTACATCTCAATCAAAATGTACAATGCTTATGATTTCAGTGTCTAAAGCAGTAATAATGTAGTGAGTGCTGTTTATCGTACTAAATTCATTTTGTAGGTACACACACTGAGACAGTGCTGCTGATTTTTTTAAATATTGCTGGCAGCTGCAAACCTGGTGTAAAATCTGTCAGACTGAAACAAGCAGTAAGAAACTTTTGATCTTCAAAACCAAAATGCTGAAATGAACAAATATACAACTGAAGCAAAACTAAACAGTGGGCTTTTAATTCTAATTTATTTATTTTCAATATCTGAAAGTTGGACAGAAAATGAACTGTCCAGCTGGATACAACACCCGTGTTCACTCTGGCTGAGAGTGCCACACATGAGACATGGGACTTGCCCAGACTGTTTTGCTGCATACCACAAGAGGTCCAGAAACTAAGATTTAGTCCTTACCACAAGAAGAAGATAACTGTGTATAGAATGTGTGCCATTTTTGATTGATTAAGATGCTGTGAAAGATGAACAATACCTTACCAAGATTGTGGTAGACTTTCTGGAGTATCTGTGTGCCAAGCTGCTTGGACATATTTTTATGGAATATCACGAGTTTATACAGAATAGCTAGATGTGTTGTGATTCAGACCTTTAATTATTTATTTTACTTTATATACATGTTCCTTTTTTGAAGGTAAGATACACAGATACACATGTCATTTACAGGTAACCAAGATTATTCCAGTGACAGGCTGATAAAGTGTCAGTATAAAATACAGACCAGGTAAAACACAGTATAGGTAGGACCTCAGGACCTGGCCAGCTCATGGGTTTATGTGCAGGCTGAAGCCAGTGAAGGCTTGTGCCATGATCACCATACATAAGGCACCTGTGATGTTAGTGCACATAAGGAATTTGTCACAAGCGTGGAGACATCATCTTGAGAAACTGAGAGAACTATCTTTACATACCAGATATCTCTTCTTTTTTTTTTATCTCTATCACATTGTACATTATCTCTATTTTCCAAAATGTACCTATATGGTATTATTAATATTAGTAATAATATTAATGCCATATACATCCTAAGAACTATCATAGAGAGGTCAACTAAGATGAATAAGGATTTGTATTTATGCTTTGTTGACAATACCAAGGCTTTCGATCGGGTAAGACATCAAGAATTGATCAACCAACTGGAGAGACTCAATGTTGATGGAAAAGATCTACGAATAATCAGAAATATGTACTGGGAACAAAACAGCTGCAATGAGAATAGAAAACAACATAAGCTCTTTCCAAAAATCAAAAGAGGAGTCAGACAGGGTTGTTTTGTCACCAGATCTGTTTTCACTTTACAGCGAAAACATCATGAGAAACCTAGAACTGTAGAAGACCCTGGATTAAAGTATTTAAACTAAAGGTTGGAGGGAAAATGATAAACAACATTCAATACGCAGATGACACCGTGCTAATTGCAGAAAACGAAAGGGACCTACAAAACCTTATGAATATACTAGAAATAGAAACTAAGAAAGCAAAGGTAAGGGGTTGGAACTAAAAAGCAGGAAGACTGAAGTCATGGTGATCAGTAAAAAACATGAAATCCCCTCATGCAAAATAACAGCAAATGGCACAACTTTGACACAGGTTAATAAGTTCAAATACCTGGGAACGGTCAATTCATCAGACGGCAGATGCACATCGGAAACAGCCAGCAGAATCGGCCAAGCCAAAACAGCATTCAAGAAGATGAAAAGCATTTTTACCAACAAATGCCTATCAATTAACATCAGGAAGAGAGTTCTTGAATGTTATATAGAACCAATACTGTTGTACGGATGTGAGGCGTGGACAGTCAACAAGCAAAGCCAGAACAAGATTGAGGCAGCCGAGATGTGGTTTCTAAGAAGAATGTTGGGAGTTCCATGGACAGCAAAGAAAACAAACGAGACAGTCTTGATGGAGGCAGACACAAGTAGATCACTCATAAGGAAGATTAGGAAAAGACAGACAACATTTATAGGCCATTTTATGAGGAAGGGGGATTTGGAGCACCTGGTCACAATGGGAAAGCTGGAGGGAAAGAGAGCACCAGGTAGACCCTGGGAGAAAATGCTAGACAGACTTGCGGAGTGGCTGAAGACGAGGAGTGTGGAGGAGATGCTTGAGGCAACAAGAGATAGAGACAGATGGAAGTCCATGATCGCCAACGCCATGCGGCAGGGCACCTGATGATGATGATAGTTGATACAAATCCCTAAATCAGAATACAGATACTGACGGCTAGTTATCCCTTGTTTTAAGCATGATTTCTGATATAACTTCTATTATACATGGCACGCTAAGGGTTAATATGATACAATGCATTTTCAATTTCAAAATATAACCCCCCCCCCCACACACACACACACACACACACTTTTTTTTGTATTGATTTTTTAAAAACACACATCTATGTGATGAACATCAAATGGTCAATGAAGTGACAGTAATACTCTACATCTAGTTTAGTAGGTTAATGTATATATCTACTCTTGGCTTTATAGGCCTATAGGTAAATAATCATCTTAACCCTGCTACATTATAAACGTTGTCAAAACTGCAACTGGACTAGATTCTAGTATTAAACTATTATTAGTAAGTAGTATTAGTATTGACTAAGGCACTACAGCAGTAGGCTACAGGGTTAACTTAAACTCAACTGGCGTCGTTACGGTACGCCAGTTCGATATCAATATCAACGAAAGGAGGGCAAAAAACTATGTCAGTCGCGAAACCTGTCGTTATCATTAAATTAAGTTACTAGGCCAAGGATCAGGGGTACTAGTTCACTTTGATTTTCTACAACTACCACCGTGTTTGAACTTCAGCAACGAATGCGTCCGTCTCCAATGGTTTCTCACAATTTGACAACTGCGTAACCGTATTTAACTGACTGAGAATGTAGGCGGCAAATCATTC
>CM060313.1:61962816-61985316 GCA_030674185.1 Monoplex corrugatus
AGGGTGAGGGAGTCAAAGGGTTAACTCCTCACACAATATTACTTGATTTATTTTCGTACATCTTTAGAAGTCGGTATATTTATCCTTTTCACTCCCTCACTATATCCACCAGCTTCCTGTATTGTCAATCATGATAGCAAAGCAAAAACGCAACCATTTCAGTTTCACTCTCTCATTCTATCCAGCATCTTCCTGCATGAATAGAAAGCTGGTGGATAGGGTGAGAGAATAAAAGTTGAAAAACTGTACACTTTTTCGACTTCAATCAACTCTTTGGCTTCCAGCTGGAAGAAGCTGGCTGTTAGGTTGAGGGAATGAAAGTGTTAAGTTTATGGTGGATAGGATAAGGGAGTCAAAGGTTTTACGATAATGATACACCAGTCACATTCTTCATCTGGACATTGCCTCTTGTCCACAGATTTTGTGCAGATAGCGAACTATCAGATATTCTGAGCAAGCTGTGGGATCTGGATGATAACAAGTGTTATCCAGGTGTGGAGTATGAGATAAATTTACAGGGTAAGTGTTTGACGGTCTGTTTCATTTTTGGCTTGTTTATTTGTTTATTTTTGGTGTTACTGGTGTGCAGCTTTAACAAGATAATGAGGATACTGTTGGTTTTAGAGTTTGTGACTTAACTATTTAACAAACTATTTAGCAGTGGTCTACAAAAAGATAGTGGCTGAAGGCTTGAGACTCTCTCATGTTAAACAAACTGTTTAGTGGTGGTCTGCAAAGAGATTGTGGCTGAAGGCTCAACATTCTCTCATATTTAACAAACTATCAAGCAGTGGTCTACAAAAAGATAGTGGCTGAAGGCTTGATACTCTCTCATATTACTGTGAGCAACTCTAACAAGGTAATGGGGATACTGTCTCAGTTGGCTTCAGAGTTTGTGACTCTCAACTATTTAACAAACTATTTAGCTTTGGTCTACAAAAAGATAGTGGCTGAAGACTTGATACTCTCTCATCAAAGTTTGACATGGTGTCAGAGACATTGTATAAAACTGGGACTGGAATTCATTCCTCAAACTGTGATAGTGACTGTCTTGCAGCAGAATTCTCCAGTCATGGACCGGGGAACTGTTTAAATATCAGGCCTGCACAGGTAGAAAGAAACTCTAGGGAGAGCTAGACAACAGAAGGTCTTCAGAGAAGTAACCCCCTTTAGACAAGTGTTTCGGCCCTGAATTCCTTACACTCTCGGGGGGCCGGGCCACATCCAGGTCATGACTCCTGGATGCCCTTCTGCTGTTGTCTATTTTTTTTTTTTTTTTTTTAAAACTCTGTGTGCTGTTTGTCTTCACATGAAAAAGGGACATTATCTAAGACTGTACCAGGTGTTATAATGATAACTCTTACATAACGCAGTACTGCATGATATTTGGCTTATAGCACATTACAACATTAGAATGATTGTCACACTGTGGGCAGCCAGTGTCACACTGTGTTATCACAACAGACATAGATTATACTGGACATGATAGCCGTTGAATGATTAGTTTGAGCAGACTGAACAAACTGAATCAATGAACTCGGTGTATACACAGATGTAAACCAACAGTAGACTGAGTGATATACAATTAGGCAGCTGTGCTATGATTTTTCTATTAAATGTAATAACTAATAGATATCTAGACAATACCTGTGCTTTAGGTCATTGTAGGAATATTTGTAGAAGAATGACGTAGTGATATAGTAGTTTTGTCATAATATGTTAGATGGAATCTAGTGGGGTTTTTTTATCTACTGCTTAGTGATATAGTAGTTTTGTCACAATATATTAGATGGAATCTCTAGACCTTGGCAGTACTTACAGCTCGCATATTTTATAATGGTCCTCAGCATATGCATAAGATCATGGCCTTCAGCAAAAGGCTTTGTGTATCTCATATGCTTATAATTTCATTATCATTTTGGGCCACCAGTGCTTGGTATATTAGATATAGTGCATTGTATATGGAATTTTCTATCTAATGAGACATTGTCATCAAAGTAAAAGTCAGTGACTATGTATTTGGAATGAGTTATTGTTTACTCAACTGAAATTGATTTGTTTTGTGATTATCATTATTATTATATATTAAGTGCTATAAATCTAAAAAAAAGCATTTTTACAAAATTTTGTTTATGTCTTTGTTGTCTTGTTGACAGGTTTTGTAACCAGCACAAGAGACACCTCTCGTGACTTTGCACGCAAAAACTTGTTTCAATGGGTGGACGAAGACAAATTGTTTGAGCGGGAAACTTATAAGAGTGAGTATCTCTTGACTGTCTACCTTGTTTGAAAAACTGTTTGACACTGTTCACACCAAGTTCATAGAATCGAATCCTTGTATAAAAGAGCATGCATAATCATGATAATAATAGTTATATAATGATGATGATAAATGGTGTGTGGCTCCTGAACCACAGCCAAAATTCTGAACCAAATCCAGGGTGGTTTTATTTTAACCCATTGACTTGTGCACCCTGTCCGCCAGTATCTTGCATTATCAACCATGCTTGCAAGCAGAAACTTAACCTTATGACTTCCTTACCCTATCCACCAGCTTCCTGCAGGAAGCTGGTGGATAGGGTGAGGGAGTCAAAGGGTTAAGTTTTTGCAGTTGGTGGATAAGGTGCGAGAGACAAAGGGTTAATCATTTCATATGGACATTCCAATTCTCTGACTGGCTGACTTACTGACTGGTTGGCTGACTGGTTGACTGTCTTACTGACTGGTTGACTTACTGACTGGCTTACTGACTGGCTGACTTAGTGGTCTGACTGGTTGACTGACTGGTTGACTGACTGGCTGGCTGACTGACTGGCTTACTGACTGGTTGACTGACTGACTGGTAGGATGACTGACTGGTTGGCAGACTGGCTTACTGACTGGTTGGCTGACTGCCTTACTGGTTTACTGACTGGTTGACTGACTGCCTTTCTGACTGGTTGACTGACTGGCTTACTGACTGGTTGACTGACTGGCTTACTGACTGGTTGGCTGACTGCCTTACTGGTTGACTGACTGCCTTTCTGACTGGTTGACTGACTGGCTTACTGACTGGCTGACTGCCTGCCTAACTGACTGGCTTACTGACTGGTTGACTGGTTGACTGACTGGCTTACTGGCTGGTTGACTGACTTGACTGACTGGCTTACTGACTGGCATGCAGATATGTTAGACTGACATATATATGTAAACAGAGTTTCATCGACTTTTCTGCATCAGTAATAATTCTGTCAGATGTCATCATTGTTTAGCATTCCGAGACCTACTGGACAACTATGAGATGGACGTGGCGGAGGATGAAGAAGTCACTTGGGAGGAGCGCAAAGAAAACTGGGACTTCCTGCGCGCCATCATGAAAACAGACGTGATGAAGGAAGCGCAGAACTTCCTGGTGGAGAAAGGACAGGGTTCGTCTGATGAAGACGATTTTATGAAAATGCTTCATGACATTTGGTTCCGACTGTTCCGACGAAAGGGAGGCAGGTATGTATTTACCCTTTGACTTCCTCACCCTGTCCACCCTGCATTGTCAAATTTGCTAGCAAAGCAAAAGTTTAACCCTTTGGCTCCCTCACCCTATCCACCAGTTTCCTGCAAAAGTCAAAAGGGTTAAGCTTTTGCAGTTGGTGGATAGGATGCTGAAGTCAAAGAGTTAAACTGTTGATGGTGAGAAAAAAAGAGGAAGACGAGGATTGTCATTGTCATTGACATGATTATCATCATCAACATCATCATGATTATCCTTATCATCATTATTAACATTGCCATCATCACGGTCATGATCACAGCAGTGTCTTCATATTATTTTGCATTCCTTTTGAAATGATGAAAAGCCTGTTGTACCGAGACTGGTTTTCATAGCTGGAAGAGCCTTTTCTCCATTTTCTTTAACACCCAAGGCTCTCTAGTGTCATCATGTTGCCTGAAAGTCTTACTCATAGATAATACCAGCATATTATCAAGGTTGTGCTGTCCACCCATGCACAATGTCCAAATGTGCGTACCAGCAAACGGCTCCCTCTTTGCGTCAGCACAGGTGCCCATAAATCCAAGGTCATTGTGACCTATCTGCAAGAGCAATCCGTTCAAGCTCTCCCTACCCCCCACCCCCCCCCCCCCCCCCCACCCCCGGACAGTCCTGACTTGGCCCCATGCAACTTTTGGTTGGTTGTCATTATGAAGCAAAACATCATCATCATCATGTGCCCTGCCGCATGGCATTGACGATCATTGCCCTCCATATGCATCTATCCCTTGACACTGCAAGTACGTCTTCCACCCCTCCATATGCATCTGTCATTTGTTGCCGTAAGCACATCTTCCACCCTGTCTGTCTTCAGCCACCCTGCAAGTCCACCCAATATTTTCTCCCTGGGTCTACTTAGCAAAACCTAGCTGGTTAAAAAGTCTTTAAGAATCCAGGACTTAGGAAAAGCAGTGACATCACACCTCGGACTGTAAGAAAGCATTTGAATTTTGGCTGGGGAGGCTGAAACTGGGTGTGGAGAGAGAAGGATAGTACTTTGAATGACTGATTATTTCATGTATGTTGGACTTACCAGTTTTGTTTTGTGAAGTAAGTGACACATTTTGGTGCATCCCTGTATGTTAGATATATTCTCCTGTTTGAAAAAGTCAGTCATTGTGGTTTCAGAGGCCAGAACTCCTGCAGCTTTGAGCATGTATTTGTGGGTGAGGGACGAGGCGATGTGTTCATTGGACTACACAACTGGATTCAGTTCTACCTTCAAGAAAAAGCTGGCAACATTGACTACCATGGATTTTTCCGCCGGGAAACAGTAAGCTGATCACGCTAAGTTGTGTGGAGCGTTTGGATACAGTTTAGAACAAGAAAGCATTTCACTGATAGCTGCAAAAGCTCATTTCATATGTAATATAGGTCATTGTATTTTAGTTGAAAACAGTAAGATTGATAACCATATAGGTCATGTGTTATATTTAGAACATGCTGCACCAGTTTGAAACTGAAACCTTTTCACTGATAGCTGTGGCCTGCATTTTGTATGCATTGGAAATATTGTACTTGGTATTTTTAATGCTTGTAGATGTTCCAAGGTTTATTGTGCCAGTTCAAGAACAATGCCGGTTCAAATAGCATGATTAATGAAAAATGAAACATATGCCAGTTGAGTTTAAACATAAGGCTTTTCAGTACAGCTGCAGAGCAGGGCATGTTGCTTATTTAGATCAAGTAGTGCCACTTTGTTTGAAATTGATGAAGTTTTCATACTAACTGTGTAAGCTTTTTGATTGATTCAGCTAATTTCTTCACATTTTCTGTCACCTCATAATGCTCTAGTTTTGAAACTGTTGGTGCAAGATCATCCCAGACAGCAGTGCTCTGTGGGACCAGAAAGTTTGCTAGGTGTGGCATCATCTAGACAAACTCATTAAGTATCACCAGGTGTGACATCATCTAAACAAACCCATTAGGTATCACCAAGATTTTCAACATCGTATAAACATGGGCTTTGACTGCAGATTCACATAATATTCTGCTGAAAGTCAGCTCAGCAATATACTACAACATTCTGATCAAGATAGCTTTAAAATACTATACCAAGTTCAGTATCAGTCAAAACACTTTTTCATGTTTTGTTATCTTCTTTCATATGTAATGATCCAGTCAAAAAGTTTTGGAGATGGGAATTGCTGAAAATAATGAGTGTTGATAGTTTTATGTGAATTGCAGTGAATCATGTCAGATATCACAAGGAATGATAAATATCTTGTGAGTTGAATCAGACATTTTGTGTGCACAGATTCGTGATGACGAAATCATTCGGCTGATTGCCATGCAGTTTGACTGGCGTGGAACCAAGAGCAAGCCCATGTGCAGCTGTTTCATCGGGTCCAGCCCTGAGTTTGAGATTGCTGCCTACACCATTTGTCTTCTTCTGGATCGTGACGGTCGCACGGACTGTCAGATTGGGGAGTATGAGGTCGAACTGACTGTGCACAGTTTTGGGAGACAGCGCAAGTTGGGGTCGGCTTTCATGTCAGCATCTCGAATGAAATAAACGTATCCTTAAAAGATGGTACCTTAAGAGAAGCAGAATATACAACTAGGAGTTGAAATCTATGACTAGGAAGTAAAATGTGTTGCTAAAGGTTGCTGCTTACTCCAGCATAGATGAAGATAGTAGTGCATGGCTTTTTTTCATTTTCTACATGCTTTAGATTTTGTCTAGAACATAAGAAAACTATTATTTCATGATAGCAGTAAAGACCAGACACTAAAATCAATATGGTGTGGATTTAATTTTTCATCTTGAAATAATTGTCAGTCAGATCAGCTGTGTTAAATCCAGAACTGAATGTCATTTTTATGAGCATAGAACATATGTATTTTCTGCAAGCATGACATGCATTGTTTGCTTGCTGGTTATGTCTTCCAAAAACAGCAGTGGATGAATTCATTAGACCTCAGCCATTCACATGTGCCTGGTTATGTCATCTTTTTAACCCTTTGACTCCCTGATCCTAACCATCAGCTTCCTGCAGGAAGCTGGTGGTTAGGGCGAGGGTGTCAGAGTTAAGTTTTTGCTTTGCTTTCGTGTTTCACAATGCAGGATGTTTGTGGACAGGGTGTGGGAGTCAAAGGGTTAAAGAATTTTCTTCTGCTTTACAGATATTCTGTTTACAGACATCGAATTCAGTGCTGGAATCACTGAAAATTATTATGAATGTTCCAGAATCATTGAAAATGGACCTTACAGGAATGAGCAAAAAACTTACTCCTTTGGTCTTATGATAGAATTCTTGTCATGTTGATGCATCGAAACAATGAAAAGTTGTTCATCAGTGAAAAGAGATTGTCATTTCTAGGATATTGTGTCTTCAGTGACATATTCATTGTATGATGTCAAGTTTCACGTAGGATTTCTGCCTTGTAACAAATTAGTGACATTGTTGTCATGCGGACTTTCTGTAAACATGTGCCTATTGGAATATGTAATCTGGAATTGTTCTCTTATTGATCTCTCTCTTTCTCTCTTCTGCCTCCACCACAACCCATATTGTACTGTGGCCTGGAGTTGATGTACAGTAAACCATCTGAATCTGATTATGAATCTGAACTAGAATCTCTCTCTCTCTTTCTCTGTCTCTTTCTCTATCTCTCTCTCTCCCCTCTCTCCCTCTCTCTTTCTCTCTCCATCTCTCTCTCTTTGTCTGTCTGTCTCTCTCTCTCTTGCTCTCTCTCTTTCTCTATCTCTCTCTCTTGCTCTCTCTCTCCCCCTCTCTCCCTTTCTCTCTCTCTCTTTCTCCATCTCTTTCTCTCTCTCTCTCTTGCTCTCTCTCTCCCCCTCTCTTCTCTCTCTGTCTCTGTCTCATTCTCTCTCTCTTTCTCTCTTCCCCTCTCTCTCTCTTTCTCTCTCTCTTTCTCCCGCTCTCTCTATCTCTCTCTTGCTCTCTCCCCCTCTCTCTCCTTCCCTCTCTCTCCCCCCTATCTATTTTCTCTCTCTTTCTCTCTCTCTCTCTCTCCCCTCTCTTCCCCTCTCTCTCCCCTCTCTCTCTCCCTCTCTCCATCTCCATTGCTGTCTCTCTCCCCCTCTCTCTCTCCCTCTCTTTCCCTCCCTCCTTCCACCTCACCCACTCCCTGATTCATTCCCTAACTCTATCTCGTGTTGTTGCTGTGCTGTTTGGCTGATCTGTAAGGTTTTTTTTCTCTTTTTGTTGTTGTTGAGAGGTTGGCAGGAGGGGAGGCAAGAGGGTGGTGATTGGTTATTTGGTAGGTGGCTGGGTTTTTTTTTTCTATATTGAATAACTGATTTTTCTTTGTTGTTTGTTGTTGATGTTTTTTTCTTCTTCCTCATAGAATACACCAGTTACGAGGCCTACTTATTTACTTGTTACTTCTTTTTTAAGAAGTGAGATTTGCAACAACTACCACAACTATACATATTCTGATCATTCTACTTCTCTTCATGAAAGCCATTAACCCTTTGACTCCCGCGCCCTGTTTACCAGCATCCTGCATTGTCAACTATGCTAGTAAAGCAAAAACTTAACCCTTTGACTCCCTCACCTTCTGCACCAGCTTCCTGCAGGAAGCTGGTGCAGAAGGTGAGGGAGTCAAAGGGTTAAGTTTTTGCAGTTGCTGGATAGGGTGCGGGAGCCAAAAGGGTTAATTAACATGCACATTTTACAGACATGGACCAGTGTATAAAGTACTCTGTCTTTCATTGCTTGCCTATACTGCAGTTGTTGTTGATTTGTTAAAAAGTTTGTTGTGATCACTGTTTTCTGTTGCTGCTTGCACAGTTCATTTCTAAATTTCTAGATTATTTTGCATGTTGAAGCAAAAGTGATATAGTGGATGCTTGCCGGATCAAAGCCTGTGCTTTTCAAGCATGCTTTACATATGCTTGATATTTTTGGGGGGTGTTATGTCAGTTTGATATTTTGTAGTTTATTGTACAGTTTTCTGCAATACTTTACATTGCAGTAATAGCAGAGACTTACTTGATATAAATTAAAACGATTGTTGATGCTAGCGTAACATGATGCACAAATCTTTTTTTATGGTTAAAAACAAAGTATTCTATTTTCTAGTATTTGTATATTCATTTTGTGAGTTACGAACAGTTTTTGTTAAAGACTTTTTTAACTTGGAAAATATTTGATTATTTGATGAATTTTATAGAAGTTAGCTGGAGATTAAGCCCATTATATTCCTTTGTGTTTCTTTATGTGTGTCTGTTGAATGAAGTTCATGACTTATCTCTTGACTCAGAAGGTTAGCATCCAGACCATGACCATTTAAAATCAAAGATGTGGAGAGAAGGACATAAGTAACTTACTCTGCAGCATGCAGTCTACATCTTTTTCGTTGTTGTGGTTGACGCCGCATCAAGTACAGCTCTATAGAAAACCCATGACTGTACAAACCACAGAGTTTACTTCAGCTCTGAAACACATTGCGTGTGAGCAGACTGACTGTTGGTGTTAATGTAGCTAAACCATGTATGCCAGAAAAAATTGTATTGTGCTCAGTCATTGTGTTCAAGGGCCATACAACATTGAAAACATCGTTTCAGGTCTGATTTATTCAGGTGTCTAGTAAAGTGAAAGGGAAGGCAGGGGAGACAAGTCCCTGTTTTCTCGGATTAAACTCAGGATGTCTTTCTTACCCATGTCAGTCATTAAAAAAAAGCTTCATCCAACCAAAAATAAGCAACAGAAATTTGATTGTTTATTAGTTTTCATGTACTTCTTTTTTCTCTCTCATTCTGAAGTAACATTATTTTCTTTATTTTGATTTTTATTATAATTTGATATTTTGTGTTTGTTGCATTTTTTCTCCTTTTTTCGTTGTATATTATTTTGTATATTTTTTAGTTGTTATTTTTCTATTATTCTTGTTGATGTTGTTGTTCTGTTGGTGGGGTAAGAATCGTCACAGTTCATTTTAAGATATTACTGCTGTAAAGTGCAAGACAATCATATATTTATCAGATGTCGGTACTTTATTTACACGAATGAACTGGAAATTCTGTACTAGAAATTTTCTGTTTTCTGTCACTCTGTTTCTGCCTTGCTTCTTTTCTGTGCTTTCTGTCATTTCTTTGTGTCTCAGTGTCTACCTTGCTGTTCATTCACCTTTTGTTTTTCATGAAGCCTTTAGTACTTTCAGTCTGTAAGAATAGATAATTGGGTACGTATATTAATTGCATATATCTTTTGCTGTAAAGAAATGTACACTGCTTAGTGACAATTTGAAGTACCACAGGCTAGTTTTAATGTATGTTTTTGTGTATTTAGTTATGCGTTTATATTCTGTTTGTGTTTTAATTCCTCTGGTGAAACAATTTGGCAGAATGGCCATTGTCAAGGAATAGTTTAGATATTGAGGTGAATGCCATGATATGCTACTTAATTTTCATTTCCAAATGTTGTTTTTTCAAGGTTCATCAATGTTGTAGATGTGTGTGTTCCGTTCAAGTTGGCTATAGCCCTGATTCTGAGTAGTCAGCTGAACTTTAAACGCTAATAATGATAATAATCGTCATCTGGAGAATGATCACATGGAATTGAAAAGAAACAGTTATATATTGAAATTAGTGATAGCATGTAATTGCTTATCAAGTACAGTGATAGCAATGTAATTGCTTATTAAGTACAGTGATAGCATGTAATTGCTTATCAAGTACAGTGATAGTATGTAATTACTTAAGTACAGTGATAGTATGTAATTACTTATTAAGTACAGTGATAGTATGTAATTGCTTATTAAGTATAGTGATAGTATGTAATTGCTTATAAAGTACAGTGATAGTAATTGCTTATTAAGTACAGTGATAGCATGTGATTGCTTATTAAGTTCAGTGATAGCATGTAATTGCTTATTAAGTACAGTGATAGTATGTAATTGCATATTAAGTACAGTGATGGCATGTAATTGCTTATTAAGTACAGTGATACTTAAGTACAGTGATAGTATGTAATTACATATTAAGTACAGTGATAGTATAATTACATATTAAGTACAGTGATAGCATGTAATTGCTTGTTACATACACCTTGGTGATATGTTAGCTGGCTAGTCATTCATTGTTTGAATGCTTTGATGTGTGTCCTTAAGTTTGTTTTTCTTTTTTTTTTTTCCCCCTGTTGAAGTATTGTATACATTCTGAAACAGTTATAGCCCTGATACAGCTCTACACAGTCGGCTGGGCTTTAACCCTTTGACTCCTGCACCGTGTCCACCAGCATTCTGCTTTGCCAACCATGCTAGCAAAGCCAAAACGTAACCCTTTGATTCCCTGACCCTATCCACCAGCCTCAAGCAAGAAGCTGGTGGATAGGGTGAGGGAGTCAAAGGGTTAAGTTTTTGCAGTTGTTGGATGGGGTGCAGGAGTCAAAGGGTTAAACAAAAATAATATCAATAATCATTCATTTTGTAAGGACAGAATGCTTTATGTTTCTTCCTTTTGCATGAATAGGGAATAATTAGAAATTTTTTGTATAATATTTTATTTGGCATTGTTACATTTAACATCTGTTAGTGCAATGTTTTGATAATACAGGTTTTGATTTCTGAGACTCGCAGATTGCCACACTTTAAAGTTGTTGACATGAAATGGGTTGTGTGCAAAGTAAGTTGATACTAGTCTGTTGAATTACTTCATTCATTTGAGTTGTAAGGATAATTATACAAGTTACCAGAGCATGCATTTGTTATTCCTTATGAGAATAGGGCAAACAGGAAAATATTTGAGAAAAAGGGTCAAAGCTTTTTTTATTATTGGCAATTACTTAAGATTACTTAAGAAAAGTATGTGAAGTAATTATTTCGAAGAGTTCTTTTCTCAGGAAATGTTTTTTCTCTGCATGGAATTCTTGCCAGTATTTTGTTGTTCTTGTTATGCGATGCCAATGCTTTAGCTACTGTATTCTATATGGATGGTATATGTGGTTGGAATGTTATAGTATTTATGCAGTTACATGTGTATTCATATGTACTATTAATACTGCTGTGCCTTAATGAACGTTTTTAAGTTAACAATCAATTTTTGATAGAACTTATAATGTATACATTATCTGATGTATGGGATTTTTTGTATGAATTTTAACAGTTGTTAAGCAATAACCATTCGTAGACCAGATGAAAGTGTATGTCATATAAACTAGGTCACAGTTTTTGTTGTTGATGTGCTGTTTGTAAGATCTTTATCTGATGAATATGTGAAAACTGAAAGCTTTTTTCATACTGATTACTATACTAAAATGGAAATGTTCTCACTTTCTCTTCGAGTTTTTACAATTGTAGTGCTGCAGTACAATACAAGTTCATATTTAACATGTTGAGGTTGGTGATTATTAATTCCCAGTTTGATTTTGGGATACACTAGGAACGTGTGATCTCATGTGTAGTTTCTGGGCAAAACACAACACTAAGAAAGAAAGTGTTCTCTAGATGCAGACAAGAAGAAATGTCAGGCAATTGTAAGTTATTGTCAAACTGTCCTACAGGACTTTTTTCATTCTGATTTTTTATGGATATGCTTAGGCAGCTCAGTCCCTTTGGCATAAAATTTCTTTTTTGCTTTTCTTTTTTGAACATTCAGTTTTTCTGATGTGTGAATGCACTTTGTTTTGCCCACACTTTACAGGCGGTATATTGCTGCACTGTGTACAAACTCTGTCACTGATGAGCGTGCATGCCAGTGTTTTTGTGTTTCCATCAGCCACTGGTTACTGACAGGACTTACAGGATCTTTGATATGCATACTGGATATTGTGCATGCATATAGACATAAAAGGGATTTAGGCGCTAGGAAGTCTGCATTTTGTTGACTTGAGACAGGAGAAAACTCCATCATGTACCCAACAGGTGGGAGCTGTCCAAACACAATTGAACCCAAGACTTTCCAGTCAGACCTCTGGTATCTGACCTTGATTTCCACGCCTATCAGAGTTGGTTCTGATTCTGACTTGTTGATTTCTGGACCAGGGGTTGGATAATTTCCTATTTTGATTTGGTGCTGTATGGTGTATTGTTGGTGCTGCTACCACATTTGGGGGCATTTTGTTATTGTTGATGATCTGATATTAGTAATAAACTTATTTGTATGCATTACAGAAAAAGGGGAATTGTAAGGAGGTGCAGGAGAGGGGGAATGAGTGATGAGTTCTTGTGTGTACATTTTTCATCAGATTATTCAGGAGGAGAGATGGGTATGCAAAATATTGTTGGTGTTTCTTCCCTTATAAACGTAGACAGTTTCACAGTCTGTCAGAATATTAGTTTTTAAGGTTTATCCACAAAATCTGGTGCCAGGTCATATTTGTGCCTTGTTCTCTGTTTAGTTTAATTTGAATATACGTTTTTGAGTGACATTATATCAAAACGTTGTGTTAGATCACGTTTCACTGACCAGTATAAGCCGTATATGAATGTGCATTTATGATTCACATTATTATAAAATCACTTGCCAGATTGCATTGTGACGTATATTTTTTGTTCACCACTTTATGGTTATTGACTACGCATGTTTTTATAAAGTCACGTTATGACTTACGTACTCAAGTCATCAAGGTATTGGGTGTACACTTTTATGGTAAAGGTGTTTTGTTGTTTCTGCCTCTCCTTGTTTATACTTGTATTTTTACAGCTGAGTATTACTGACAGTAAAGCTCTTTACACATGTTGAAAGCGTTCTGTGTTATTCTCTTTCATCGTTAAACAGAAAGATACTATGCACAGTAGATACTGAATTATTATCTCGTTTTCATAGTAAAACAGGATACTAAGCTCATTGCTACTGTGATTAGCCAGTTGGCATAGTGTACCCCCTGTGGGAATGCCACGGGCTCTTTCAGTATAAATAGTATCCCCTCCTGTGCTAGAAATTTCCTTTTTTTTCTGTCTCTTTGTGTCTTCCTCCTTTGCTTTCTGTCATTTCTTCCTATCATTTTCTGCCTTGCTGGCCCGTTCACCTGTATGTATTGTGTATATAGTCTTATGTGTTTACTCGTAGGATTGATAACTGGGTACATGTATTCAGTGCATTTTTGGCGGTAGGGAAATATGATATGCGGAAGCAATTTTAGGTAATTTAGACCCATCTTTATATCTGTTTTAGTGTCCTTAGTTATGTTTAAATTTGTACTCGGGTATGTTTTATAAATCCTCTGTGTGATAAATTGGATGGAGTGGTCAGTGCCAGGGGCATCTCTTTAGATTGTGCGCGAATGCATTGATATGTATACTTAATTTTCTTTTCCGTTTTTTTTTTTCCAGTTGAAGTACAGTGTTTGTTTTGAAACAGATTACATCCCTGATATGGCTCTACGCAGTTGGCTAGACTTTAAATGAAATGAAATGAAAAGGACTGAACTCTCTTCTCTGGTGAGAAAGTAATGTCATGCAACTTTCACAGCAGCAGACATGAATAAAGACCACAAATAGCTTGTACTGTTAATACTTGGTGGTAAAGCTGATGGTGGTGCTTCTCCAAACCCTGTTTGTTCCGGCCATTCCTGCCTTGGCTGTTGTGATATTGTGTGTTTTTGGTCAACGAGGTTCCCAGATACTTGAAAATGTCAGCCTTTTCCAGACTCAGACTTCTGCCTTGCTGTAAGATATACTGTTAACCATGACGTTTGCTTCTTTCATTGCGAGTTTCTGATTCGCGCACCCCTTCATTGTCAACAGGTCTGTTTGTGATATTCTGAAGAGGAGTGGCCGCATGGTTAAAAACACTTGTCCTTGGAAGTGAGAGGTTATAATAATTCCGAGATTAAGTATTTAACTGGACAGGGTCATTTCTTCCCCTCCACTTCACCTTCAAAAGTGGTTTTGGAGCAGATCTAACTCACAGTAGCTGGAGAGGGCAGGAAACTGATGGAGTGGTTTGTTCTAAGCCTTTAGCTCTTGCACCCTGTCCTCCAACTGCAAAAACTTAACCCTTTGACTCTCACCATATCCATCAGCTTCCTGCAGGAAGCTGTGGATAGGGTTAGGGAATCAAAGGGTTAAGTTTTTGCTTTGCTATGACGGTTGGCAATGGAGGATGGGGGTGTATAGAATGCCGGAGTCAAAGGGCTATGCCCATAGAAGGCACATGATCGAGCACACTGATTGCTACCAAATAAAATGTTTCGATTCTGAAAATGGGAAAGTACTTCTGAAGAATTATCTCACAGACACACATGGCTGTACTCGCGTCACATCTTGTCATCTGACTTCATAACATATAACATAACAAAACAATGATCATTCACACAGAATGTGTACAGAAGTTTAATCTGGTTTCATAGTGAAGTTACCAAACAACCATAACAGTAATGGTGTACAGAATGCACTTTATAGCAGATGAAAAGACAAAAACTTTGCCATTGTCTAGTATTTCTTGTCTGGGACTTGGTGTTTAATGTGTAATGTCCTTTAAGCTTAGATTTTAATGTGCAATGTCCCTTTTAAGTGTAGAGTTTAATGTGTAATGTTTCTATTAAGCTTAAGAGTTCAATGTGTAGTGCCTCTTTTAAGCTTAAAGTTTAATTAATGTGTAATGTCTCTCTTAAGCTTAGAGTTGAATATGTAATGTATCTTTTAAGCTTAGAGTTTAATATGTAATGCCTCTTTTAAGCTTAGAGTTTAATGTGTAATATCTCTTTTAAGCTTAGAGTTTAATGTGTAATGTCTGTTTTAGGCTAAGAGT
Source organism: Monoplex corrugatus (assembly GCA_030674185.1). NCBI lineage: Eukaryota > Metazoa > Mollusca > Gastropoda > Littorinimorpha > Ranellidae > Monoplex > Monoplex corrugatus. Next base: position 61,978,005 of record CM060313.1, read on the forward strand.
TCAGTTTGTAATGTCTCTTTTAAGCACTTCAGGTGTCTCCATAGTTTGCAAGGTTTAAATTCAAAGACAGCTGAATAGCTTTTGCTGGCTTTCGTTGGTAAACACGTCTACGGTGTTGAGAATATAAGATGTTTGTGATAGTGAGGACATGCGTGTACGACAGTGAGAATACAGAAAGTTTCTGACAGCGAGGATACTATAGATTTATGATACTGAGAATACAGCTTTATGATTGTGAGGATACAAGTTTATGATAGAATACATGTTTTTTATAGTGGGGATACAAGTTTATTATAGTGAAGTAACAAGTTTACTTTAGTAAGGATACAAGTTTATGATGGTGATGATTCAAGTGTACAACTCTGAGGATACGCATACATGACAGTGAGGATACAAGTTTATGATAGCATGGACAAAGTTTTTGTTAGTGAGGATGCAAGTTTACAACTGAGGATATAAATTTATGATAATGATACAAGTTTATGAAAGTGAGGACACTAGTTCATAGAGTGAATACACGTTTATGATAGTGTGGATACAAATTTATGATAGGATACAAGTGTATACCGATGCAAGTCTGTGATGGTGAGAATACTCTCTTGAACAGATATTCAACAGTTACTGAAACACACAATAGATATAGTTCACACGATCCATTAATTCTTTTAAAAAATAGCGATTTAATTGACTTACAAGGCTGAATCAAATAATTATTTGCAAAGCATAGTCTGCCTCTGCTGTAGTAAATAACTATATGTAGAGCATAATCTGCCCCTGCTGTAACAAATAATTATATGCAGAGCATAATCCGCTTCTGATGTAGTAAATAATTATGTGCAGAGCATAATCTGCCTCTGTTGTATTAAATAATTATTTGCAGAGCATAATCTGCCTCTGTTGTAGTAAATAATTATTGCAGAGCATAATCTGCCTCTGTTGTAGTAAATAATTATTTGCAGAGCATAATCTGCCTCTGTTGTATTAAATAATTATTTGCGAGTATCATTGCCTCTGTTGTAGTAAATAATTATTTGCAGAGCATAATCTGCCTCTGTTGTAGTAAATAATTATTTGCGGAGTATCATTTGCCTCTGTTGTAGTAAATAATTATTTGCAGAGCATAATCTGCCTCTGTTGTATAAAAATCATTTGCGAGTATCAATTTGCCTCTGTAGTAATAAATTATTTGCAGAGCATAATCTGCCTCTGTAGTAATAAACAATCATTTGCAGAGCATAATCTGCCTCTGTAGTAATAAACAATCATTTGCAGAGCATAATCTGCCTCTGTAGTAATAAACAATCATTTGCAGAGCATAATCTGCCTCTGTAGTAATAAACAATCATTTGCAGAGCATAATCTGCCTCTGAAGTAATAAACAATCATTTGCAGAGCATAATCTGCCTCTGTAGTAATAAACAATCATTTGCAGAGCATAATCTGCCTCTGTAGTAATAAACAATCATTTGCAGAGCAAATAAAATGAATGTCAGTCAGGATCTTTTTTTGTATGATCATTTTCACAGGATTCGCAAAAGATGTATTTTGTGTGAAGATCCCCCTTTACAAGTTACTAATTCACGAACTGAGTTTTACAATAAAGAAGATAGATTTTATTGACTGGTGTAGGCATACTTTTCAGCAAAGAAGAACCAAACATACATCATAAGGTCTTTATCATGCAAGTTACTGCAAGTCGACTCTGAAAAAAAAACCTCTTTTTTTTCTGCTGATTACTGAACATTCGATTTGCTGAGAACACACACACACACACACACACACACACACACACACACACACACACACACAACACACACACACACACACACACACACACACACACACCACCACGCACCACCACAAGAGGCGTGCACACATATACGCAACTCACATACACACACACTCACACACACATACACACACACTTTAAAAAAATGACCTCTCCAACATTAAGAAATGTAGAAACAATCAAGACAATACCATATACTTAACCCCAATGACTAGCTAACATCACGAATTCAACATATCAGCTAACATCACTAAACTAGCTAACATCATGAATTCAACATATCAGCTAACATCACTAAACTAGCTAACATCATGAATTCAACATACCAGCTAACATCACTAGACTAGCTAACATCACGAATTCAACATACCAGCTAACATCACTAGACTAGCTAACATCACGAATTCAATATATCAGCCAATATCACTAAACTAGCTAACATCATGAATTCAACATACCAGCTAATATTACTAAACTAGCTAACATCACAAGCTCAACGTACCAGCTAATATCACTAAACCAGCTAACATCCCAAACTCAATGTACCTGCTTACATCACAAACTTAATCTACCCAAGACGTGGATTCATCATCATCATCAGGTGCCCTGCCGCATGGCGTTGGCGGTCATGGACTTCCATCTGTCTCTATCTCTTGTTGCCCCAAGCATCTCTTCCACCCTCCTTGTCTTCAGCCACTCTGCAAGTCCGTCTAGTATCTTCTCCCTGGGTCTACCTGGTGCTCTCTTTCCCTCCAGCTTTCCCGTTGTGACCAGGTGCTCCAAATCCCCTCTCCTCATAAAATGACCCATAAATGTTGCCTGTCTTTTCCTGATCTTCCTTATGAATGATCTACCTGTGTCTGCCTCCATCAAGACTGTCTCGTTTGTTTTCTTTGCTGTCCATTGAACTCTCAACATTCTTCTTAGAAACCACATCTCGGCTGCCTCAATCTTGTTCTGGCTTTGTATGTTGGATTAAGACCCAGAAAACTCACAGCACCCGCTTGGCCTTAAAGACAAAACTATATAGACCGAAAAGAAAAAAAATTACTACCCACGAAACGCCAGCCCACGAAACGCCAACCAACTCTTTCCCTTTTCTACTTAAGAAAATGTTCACATCATACTGAATCAATGTGAGAAAAATACTAGCAACAATGACAACAATTGGAAAAAAAACAACAACAGAAGAAACTAACAGACAACATATCAACGGAAACGTATGTACAGGAATTTGTTGACTACCATAATGAAGTAATATACTGTATCATACAAGCATTCAGTGTATATAAACTGTTTCATTACACAATTTAATAACAAATATTTCATGTACATTTGTTTTCAAAACTAAAGTGAACAAGTAAGAAAAGAGACAACAATTAGTATACCATGTCAAGTAAGCATTAAGTGTGAACTGCTACTATAGCAATTCAATCCAGACATTTTATGTACACTTGTTTTCAAAACTAAAGCGAAACAGTAAGAAAAGAGATAACGAGGTAACCCTATTGCTTGAGTGTTGTAGTGTTTAATGAAATGCCCGTGTTCAAGCAAACAGGAACCAGAAAAAAAAAAAAAACGAAAATACAATCAGAACGCCTGTTTAATATAACCAGACAAGACAGGCGCAAATTTTCGGAAAACTGGCCTTTGTCAAGCGTGAATGTAAGATCACAAACAAACAAACACCAAATACAAAAATTAGGAGAAAAAGACTGAAACTTCCCTGCTACTTCGTCAATATTTTAGTCCTTTTTCTCCCACTGGTCGAAGCAGCAGGGAAGCTTCAGTCTTTTTCTCCTGATCTTTGTATTTGGAGTTTGTTCGTTTGTGATCTTACGTTTACGCTTGACAAAGGCCAGTTGGCCGAAAATTTGCGCCGGTCTTGTCTAGTTGTATTAAATACACGTTCTGATTCTATTTTCGTGATTTTTTTAGTGTTGTTATATACTTCTGTTGCTTATTTGTTGCATTAAAATGTTACCAAGTGAAGTTCAAAAAGCTGTGAGAGTCACCATGTTCCTTTATCAACATTCATAACAATACATCAAACAAAAACAAACAAAATAACAGCTAAGATATTTACCCAATAATCAATTGATAAAAAAAAAACAATTAAAATTAAAAAAAAAAAAACAACAGAATATGGAAGAAAACCCAAAGACAATAAAAGTGGAAACTGCAAAGAATGACGGAGAAAAAGAAAAATACCTGTTCAATCTTATGCACTGATACATGGACCTCTGCCCTTCGTTAATTTCAAATTCATCAATTAGTTCCTGTGACATACTTAGCTTATTTTTTTATAGAGCAAAAGATACTGGCATAAATGGACCCCTAAGGATCCGTCTGAATCAGTGTTATATGTTTGAAAGGAAAAACGAAACAGAAAAGCGAAGGAATAAAAACAATGAATAACACACATTTGCTTGATTTATCATCGAGGAAATGGCAAGACTTATTGCCAATATTTGTTTACAGACACGAAATCATTAATTAGTATTCTAATACACAACTAAGGCCCTCAATAAAACAAACAAACAAAAATAAACAGGATGGAGGCTGAGGATGAAGGAAGGAGAGAAAAAATGGAAAATCCTGATACTACAATTGCTGGAATAAGAACCAATCTAATAAAGATGCTTTCACCCTTTGACTTCCGCACTCTATCGACCAACCGTAAAAATTTAATCCTTTGACTCGCTCACCCTATCCACCAGCTTCCTACAGGAATCTGGTAGATAGGGTGAGGCAGTCAAAGGATTAAGGTTTTGCTTTGATAGCATGCTTGATATGGCAGGATGCTGGTGGATAGGGTGCGGCAGTCGGAGGGTTGAATACACAAGAATGACTTGAAGATGGTAAGAATTGCTCGAATGCGGTATTTAAAATGGTAAGTGTTGAAAACTATTTTGGTGTAAACAAAGTTAGCGTCTGTTTTCTTAATATAATTTATTACATAAACCGATTTAATGATGGTCGTGAAAAAATCATCACTAGTTGTGTTTCAGTTCACTCCCCTGTCCAACTCCGTGTCGTCAGAGTCAAATGACAGGTCAGAGTTAAGCACCCTTGGCACAGCGGGCAGAAGGCTGGTAAGCAATGTGGTCAAATGGCCGCATCAGTTTACGCATCCGTGAGCGTCTCCCTTTCTTCAGGGCGTCAAAGGATATCCACATGCCTCGTGTTGCTGCTGCAAGTTTCCCAACGTCCGTCTGCACATGAAGAATTCACAGTCAGCCTTTGACAGTACTTCTATGTATACTTCTATGTATCTGTCTATCTATCTATCTATCTACCTATCTATCTATCTTATCTATCTATCTATCTATCTATCTACCTATCTATCTATCTATCTATCTATCTACCTATCTATCTACCTATCTATCTATCTATCTATCTGTCTATCTATATATCTGTATCTACATCTCTGTGTCTCTGTCTCTCTCTGTCTCTCTCTCTCTCTCTCTCTATATATATATATATATTAGTTGTGGGGTGTGTGTGTGTGTGTGTGTGTGTGTGTGTGTGTGTGTGTGTGATACATATATGTATATTTTTTTTTAATTTAGGGTCATTGCACTCAGGGAGGTTACCTATGCGCTCACCCTTTTTTTCCCCTCATCCCGTTTTCTGTGCTACCTTAATAGCCTAAGACGCTGGAACAGTTTTCAGAATATGATGATAATGTCGATGAGGATGATAATCATGATGCTATGGCGTTCCATCTAGGATTGAGACTGCGTGACAGGGCTGTACTCTACGCTTACTATCATAATATTATATCCTGGCGTCAACCAGGCCCGAGAGATACAGACTGGTCAGAAGATTTGAGCAACACCCTCAAGGACGCATCCGTGAAGTGGATGAGATTCCACTGTGTGGTCCCAGTCTTCCCAATGAGCCCATAGCACGCCCAACTCTGGGTAGGAGCTGGTTAGAACCGAAAAATCCCACAACGATTTTTGAAGGGACTGATGGAGATTCGAACCCACAACCTTCCAGTCGGTAGTCCTTTGTGCTAACCACTACATCACGGCGACTGGTGACAGTAGGCCTACGTTAAAATAGTATGCATAAAAACTGTCAGTACGTAGAGCCATATCAAGGCTAACGCCACTCAAAAACGCCTTAATCCACTTAGAAATGCCTGTACCATTTGATCTCGATATAAAAACATGTGAGAGTACAGCATGCCTCTCACTACTACATTTCAGTAGATGAAATTCTCAAAAAGAGACCTATGGACACAGAATCTGCAAAAGTTCGTTTCATTTCTGATTCAGACTTTGGCTGAACTGAGTATGTCTACGTTTGACATTACCGAACGAAACAGTAAGCCAGTCAGTAAGCCAATCAGTCAGCCAATCAGTCAGCCAATCAGTCAGCAGCTCAGTCTATCCATCACATCAACAACAACAAAACTTTACAATCAGCTATCAGCAAACAAACAAAAAATTAACACACACACACACACACACACACACAAACACACACACACACACACGCATGCACGCACGCACGCACACACACATACACACACACACGCACATTACAGCCACCCCAATCCATTAAAACTCAAATATTCTGTCACTCAGAAACACATAACCAAATCGACATTATTGAACCAGTTTACCGATCACTGAATGTAGTATATCCTCAAAATCCCTTCTCCATCTCCCACCTTTTTCTTTTAAAAATCACATTTTGCAAACAATTGTAACAAGGAGTTTATGCATAAGCCGAAGGCTGACCAACTAATTAACCAACCTTTCCAACCTGTCAACAGACCAATGCCTCTTTGCATCGTTCAATGCCTTGACTTTTTCTATTCATTAGTCGATTGATTAAAAAATTCGACATATGCATTATAATAACAGTCATCATCACCATCATCGTCATCATTATCATCATCATCATCAACTGACCAAAACTTTACTTGGTCCACCAACCAACCAACTGACCGACCGATCGACTGACCAGTCAGTCAGTTGGTCAGTCAGTCAACCAACCCCAACCAATCATCCATCCATCCATCCACCAACCAACCATCCACCAACCAACCAATCCATCATCCATCCATCCATCCATCCACAACCAACCATCCAACACCAACCATCCATCCATCCACCAACCAACCAACCAACCAAGCACCAACCAACCAACCAACCAACCATCCATCCAACAAACCAACCAACCAACCAACCACATACAATCCATCCATCCATCAACCAACCAATCAACCAACCAACAACCAACCAACCAACCAACCAACCAACCAATCCATCCACCAACCAACCAACCAATCAATCAATCAGTGTTGACGTTACCGTTGCAATGGAGACTTTGTTTTTGTTACACCCAAACGACACATGACCAGCTTGTGTCCCAGGTGGCGGTCAGGACACGCTGTGAGTCCAGGGCTTTGACACGTCCACAACTGTGATGTCCGCACTCTGCAGCCTTTGCTGTAGCCACGTGACATTCTGAACCTCGGGGGTCTGTGCACACGGGAATAAGTCA
>CM060313.1:61990316-61997816 GCA_030674185.1 Monoplex corrugatus
AACAGCACAACATTATCATCAACAACAACAACACTGACGACGACGACGACAACAACGATGACAATAATAAGAAGATAACCAGCACAAGCAATAACTTCATCACAAAGAAGTGACGCCTTGCTCTCCACCCAACAGAACAAAACAAAACAAAAACAAACAAAAAAAGGACACCACCACCACCAGCCATCACCATACCACCACCAGAAAAAACAACAAAAAGAAGTGGTGACCCCTCACTCTCCATCGAACAGATGCGCATGCACGTGCTGTCCATGGCTGTGCACGAGGCCGAAGCGCGCGCGCTGCGCGAGGTGACCGGCCATGTTGTTGATGACGTTCATCACTTCTGCCAGGGACCGGTCAGTTCGGGACACCGCTGACCCAAACACCACATCCACAGGCTCGCTCTTGGACTGTTTGCCACGGTTGCACCCGTCTGTTGTTCAACAACAACAAGATTATTTAAAACAAGTGTGATTGCCCGCATTCAAGCAAACAGGAACCAGAAAAAACACACGAAAAAAGACAAGAACGCGTATTTAATACAAGAAGACACAACTGTGTGTGTTTTGTGTGTGTGTGTGTGTGTGTGTGTGTGTGTGTGTGTGTGTGTGTGTGTGTGTGTGTGTGTGTGTGTGTGTGTGTGTGTGTGTGTGTGTGTGTGTGTGTGTGTGTGTGTGTGTGTGTGTGTGTGTGTGTGTGTGTGTGTTGCGTGTTGCATCTTGTCTTGTATTAAATACGCGTTCTTATCGTTTATCGTGTTTTTTTCTGGTTCCAACAAGATTATTTGTTATTTTTGTTTAAAGCCCAGCCGGCTGCGTGCAGCCATATCAGGGCTATAACCGTTTCAGAACATATACAATATTTCAACAGGGGGAAAAAAAGGGAAAAGCGCATGATCCAAGGAGATGCCCCTGGCGTGACCACGCCGTCCAATTTATCACACAGGGGATTAAAAAAACTTACCTGAATGCAAATTTAAACATAATTAAGGACACTAAATGATAATAAAAACGGGAACATTACCATTTCCCTAAAGCCAAAAAAAATGTACTTGATACATGAACTCTATCGTCAATCTTAAGAGAAAGCAAGACTTTATCGAACACATACAAATGATGTTTATATTTTTTTTCTATTAACCATCAAAGACAACTCCATGAGTGCGTCACTTTGCATGATCTCCCTTGTTGACTGAGGCCCATCACGTGTTTGTGGTTGCTCTTGTCACTACTGTGTCTTGTGTGTGTGTGTTGTGTATGTGTGTGTTGTTGTGTGTTGTGTATGTGTGTGCGCGCGCGCGCCTACGCACATATGCAGTAGACGGGTACGTGCAGGCTTATGTGTGCACCAATTTTTTTTTCAAACCGTCTTTTAAAATTTCATACCTTAAAAAAATGAATCATTAAAAAAAAAAAAAAATTCGAAGACGTACCACAATTGTCTTGGAAGAGTTTCGTGTCGGCCTTGACCTCTTGACCTCTGCTGGCACACAGTCTGACGTAGGTGGACACGATGGGGCAGGCACGGGCGAGCCTGAAGGGAAGCCATTCGCACGTGCGACGTAAGCACAGCTCCTGTACACGTTAGACCAGGTTTGGCTTGTGTGTTCTTATGTAGCTAGTGTGTTCGTATTACTTGTTGGTTTGTTCGTTGGTCTGTCTGTATCTACCTGTACTGTCAGTTTGTTGGTCTGTCTGAATCTACCTGTACTGTCGGTTTGTTGGTCTGTCTGTTTTCTACCTGTACTGTCAGTTTGTTGGTCTGTCTGAATCTACCTGTACTGTCGGTTTGTTGGTCTGTCTGAATCTACCTGTACTGTCGGTTTGTTTGTTGGTCTGTCTGAATCTACCTGTACTGTCGGTTTGTTGGTCTGTCTGAATCTACCTGTACTGTCGGTTTGTTTGTTGGTCTGTCTGAATCTACCTGTACTGTCGTTTGTTGGTCTGTCTGAATCTACCTGTACTGTCGGTTTGTTGGTCTGTCTGTATCTACCTGTACTGTATGTTTGTTTGTTGTCTGTCTGAATCTACCTTTACTGTCGGTTTGTTTGTTTCTCCCGTCTGAATCTACCTGTACTGTCGGTTTGTTTGTTGGTCTGTCCGAATCTACCTGTACTGTCGGTTTGTTTGTTGGTCTGTCCGAATCTACCTGTACTGTCGTTTGTTGTCTGTCGAATCTACCTGTACTGTCAGTTTGTTGGTCTGTCTGAATCTACCTGTACTGTCGGTTTGTTCGTTGGTCTGTCCGAATTACCTGTACTGTCTGTTTGTTTGTTGGTCTGTCTGTATCTACCTGTACTAGTCGGTTTGTTGGTCTGTCTGAATCTACCTGTACTGTCTGTTTGTTTGTTGGTCTGTCTGTATCTACCTGTACTGTCGGTTTGTTTGGTCTGTCTGAATCTACCTGTACTGTCGGTTTGTTTGTTGGTCTGTCTGTATCTACCTGTACTGTCGGTTTGTTGGTCTGTCTGAATCTACCTGTACTGTCGGTTTGTTGTTGGTCTGTCGAATCTACCTGTACTGTCGTTTGTTGTTGGTCTGTCTGAATCTACCTGTACTGTCGGTTTGTTGGTCTGTCTGAATCTACCTGTACTGTCGGTTTGTTGGTCTGTCTGAATCTACCTGTACTGTCGGTTTGTTTGTTGGTCTGTCTGTATCTACCTGTACTGTCAGTTTGTTTGTTGGTCTGTCTCAATCTACCTGTACTGTCGGTTTGTTTGTTGGTCTGTCTGTATCTACCTGTACTGTCAGTTTGTTGGTCGTCTGTATCTACCTGTACTGTCAGTTTGTTGGTCTGTCTGTATCTACCTGTACTGTCAGTTTGTTTGTCTGTCTGTATCTACCTGTACTGTCGGCTTGTTGGTCTGTCTGAATCTACCTGTACTGTCGGTTTGTTTGTTGGTCTGTCTCAATCTACCTGTACTGTCGGGACTGGTCAGTTTGTATACATGTGTTTAGTTCAATTCAAATCAATTTGATTTATTTCAGTTCAAAATGCTGTATTATCTCTTAACAGAGAAACGAGATGCGATGCAAGTCTTGCCTGGTGCCGGGCCACAGTTATAAAGCAGTTAACAAGTTAACAAGAAACAATACAGTACAATACAGTACAATACAGTACAGTACAATACAATACAATACAATACGATACGATACGATACAATACGATGTGATCCGAAACATTACAATACAACACAATACAATACGATACGATACAATACAACACAATACAATACAACACGATACGATACGATACAACTCTTGCCTGGTGTCGGCCACAGTTATAAAGAAGTTAACAAGTTAACAAGAAACAATACAATACAATACAATACGATACGATACGATACGATACGATACGATACAATACAACACAATACGATACGATGCTATACGAAACAACTCTTGCCTGGTGCCGACCACAGTTATAAAGCAGTTAACAAGTTAACAAGAAACAATACAATACAATACATCACCATACAATACATCACAATACAATACAACACAATACAATACGATACAATACAACACAAATCGATGCAATACAACACAATACGATACAATACAACACAACACAGTACAATACGATACAACACAATACAATACAAAACAGTACGATACGATACAATACAATACAGTACAATACAACACAAACGCAATACAATACGATACGACACGATATATGATACGGTAGAATATGATACGGCACGATATGATACGATACGATGCAATATTATGCAACACAATACATTACAATACAATGCGATACAACATAACACAACACCACACAATACAATACAAATACTAAACAATACGATACGATATGATACAATACGACACGACAGGATACGATACAATGCAATGCAATACAATACAACACAACACAACACCACACAATGCAAAACAATAGAATACAATAAAAATACGATACCACACAAACAACACGACACGACACGACACAACACGACACGACACAACACAGCACAACACAACACAACACAACACAACAAGACACAACACAACGATAAATCTAGAACATTTGTGTTATTCGTTGTTTTATATCCCCTCACTCTTTTGTTTGTTTTGTTTCCCCTGTCATACATATAACACTGATTCAGACGGATACTTGGCCATTGGGGGCCCATCTACGCCAGTATCTTCTGGTCCATGAAAACAAGATAAAGAGAAGGATGTATTTAATACTCTGGCATCAATCTTCTACCCCCTTCAACAGCAACCAGTCGCTTATTTACACAAATGATGATTTAATACTCTGGTATCAGTCTGGTCGTATATCCCACAGCCAGTCTCATATTTACACAAATTGTGATTTAATATTCTGGTATCGGTCTGGTCGTATACCCCACAGCCAGTCTCATATTTACACAAATTGTGATTTAATATTCTGGTATCGGTCTGATCGTATACCCCACAGCCAGTCTCATATTTACACAAATTGTGATTTAATATTCTGGTATCGGTCTGGTCGTATACTCCACAGCCAGTCTCATATTTACACAAATTATGATTTAATATTCCTTATCAGTCTGGTCGTATACTACAGCCAATCTCATATTTACATAAATGATGATTTAATATTCTGGTATCAGTCTGGTCGTATACCCCACAGTCAGTCTCATATTTACACAAATTATGATTTAATACTCTGGTATCAGTCTGGTCGTATACCCCATAGTCAAGTCTCATGTTTACACAAATGATGATTTAATACTCTGGTATCAGTCTGGTCGTATACCCCACAGCCAGTCTCATATTTACACAAAGAATGATTTAATACTCTGGTATCAGTCTGGTCGTATACCCCACAGTCAGTCTCATATTTACACAAAGAATGATTTAATACTCTGGTATCAGTCTGGTCGTATACCCCATAGTCAGTCTCATATTTACACAAATGATGATTTAATACTCTGGTATCAGTCTGGTCGTATACCCCACAGTCAGTCTCATATTTACACAAATGATGATTTAATACTCTGGTATCAGTCTGGTCGTATACCCCACAGTCAGTCTCATATTTACACAAAGAATGATTTAATACTCTGGTATCAGTCTGGTCGTATACCCCATAGTCAGTCTCATATTTACACAAAGAATGATTTAATACTCTGGTATCAGTCTGGTCGTATACCCCATAGTCAGTCTCATATTTACACAAAGAATGATTTAATATTCTGGTATCAGTCTGGTCGTATACCCCACAGCCAGTCTCATATTTACACAAATGATGATTTAATACTCTGGTATCAGTCTGGTCGTATACCCCACAACCAGTCTCATTTTACACAAAGAATGATTTAATACTCTGGCATCAGTCTGGTCGTATACCCCACAACCAGTCCCATATTTATACAAAGAATGATTTAATATTCTGGTATCAATCTGGTCGTATACCCCATACAAGCCAGTCCCATATTTACACAAAGAATGATTTAATACTCTGGTATCAGTCTGGTCGTATACCCCACAACCAGTCTCATATTTACACAAAGAATGATTTAATGTTCTGGTATCAGTCTGGTCGTATACCCCACAACCAGTCCCATATTTACACAAAGAATGATTTAATATTCTGATATCAATCTGGTCGTATACCCCACAACCAGTCTCATATTTACACAAATTATGATTTAATATTCTGCACCAGTCTACTCGTATACCCTCCAGTAGTAAGTCTCGGTATTCACATCTGCTCGTAACCCCTCCAAAGCATATAGAAGACCTCACCAAGATTTTTTAAGGATCATCGCATTGAGGGAAGTTACCTTTGTGTTCACTTTTTTTTCGTCCCATTTTCTACGCCATCTTAATAGCCAAAGAAGCTGGAACAGTTTTCACAATGCGATGATGACTATGTCAACGAGGATGATAATCATGATGCTAAAAGTTCCATCTAGAATTGAGACTGCGTGACAGGGCTGTATTCTACGCTTACTAACATACTATATCCTGGCGTCAACCAGGCCCGAGAGATACAGACACCTGCGGTGCTGGTCAGAAGATTTGAACAACACCCTCAATGACGCATCCGTGAGATGAATGAGACTCGACTGTGTGGTTCCAGTCTTCCCAAAGAGCCCATAGCACGCCCAAATCTGGGTAGGAACCCGTTAGAGCCGAAAAATCCCACGATGATTTTTGAAGGGAGTGATGGGGATTCGAACCTACAACCTTCCAGCGGGTAACCACTACAGCACGGCGACTGGTTGCCTCACCAAGAAATAGTCAGGATCAATGGTGCTGAAGCAGGGAGCCAGAGGGGAGGACAGGGAATCCTGGAACAGTTCTATGCACAGCTTGCCGTACTTCTCGCTACAGGCTGATCCTGATACCACATTCGCACCCATTCCACACGCTGCGTGTCCGCTCAGTTCATACTGCAACAGGACCATGATGAACATAAAACGACAATGCAGGTAAAAGTGAATTCTCATTGCAAAGAGACTATCATGAACATAAAACAACAACAGCCAGATCTGCAGAATGAGTTCTACTGCAGAGAAGCCATAATGAACATAAAACGACAATAATAGCTAAAATGAGTTCATACTGCAAAGGGACTCTCATGAACATAAAACGACAATTATAGTCAAAGGGACTCTCATGAACATAAAACGACAATTATAGTCAAAGGGACTCTCATGAACATAAAACGACAATTATAGTCAAAGGGACTCTCATGAACATAAAACGACAATATATTTATAGTCAAAATGAGATTCATATTGCAAAGGGACTCTCATGAACATAAAACGACAATTATAGTCAAAATGACTTCATATTGCAAAGAGGCTCTCATGAACATAAAACGACAATTATAGTTAAAATGACTTCATATTGCAAAGAGACTCTCATGAACATAAAACGACAATTATAGTCAAAATGACTTCATATTGCAAAGACACTCTCATAAACATAAAACGACAATTATATAGTCAAAGGGACTCTCATGAACATAAAACGACAATTATAGTCAAAATGACTTCATACTGCAAAGGGACTCTCATGAACATAAAACGACAATTATAGTCAAAATGAGTTTATATTGTAAAGGGACTCTCATGAACATAAAAAGACAATTATAGTCAAAATGACTTCATATTGCAAAGGGACTCTCATAAACATAAAACGACAATTATATAGTCAAAGGGACTCTCATGAACATAAAACGACAATTATAGTCAAAATGAGTTATATTGTAAAGGGACTCTCATGAACATAAAACGACAATTATAGTCAAAATGAGTTTATATTGTAAAGAGACTCTCATGAACATAAAAAGACAATTATAGTCAAAATGACTTCATATTGCAAAGGGGCTCTCATGAACATAAAACAACAATTATAGTCAAAATGAGTTTATATTGTAAAGGGACTCTCATGACATAAAAAGACAATTATAGTCAAAATGACTTCATATTGCAAAGGGACTCTCATGAACATAAAACGACAATTATAGTCAAAATGAGTTTATATTGTA
>CM060313.1:62002816-62035316 GCA_030674185.1 Monoplex corrugatus
TCAGGGGATTTGAAAAAAAAGTACCTAAATGCAAATTTAAACATGAAGACACAAAAACAAAAAAACTTAATACAAATCTGAAAATAACTAAAGACACTAAAAAATATATATATTAAACAATATATATATATTGGACGGAAAGTATTAAGGCTTTGAAGAATTCATAGATGAATGGACCAGCAAGGCAGAACTTGATAGGAAGAAATGACACAGCAAAGGAACAAGGCAGAAACAAAGAGAGTGACAGAAAAGAGGAAATTTCTAGCACAGAATGTCCAGAAGGTGGGGATACTATTTATACTGAAAGAGCACCCGGCATCCCCACGGATTTGAGTAGATTTTGAAACAATTAAGAAAGACACAGTAACTTCCCTTTCATTGAACCCCCCCCCCCCCCCCCCCCCAAGTATTTCAACAAAACATAGTCGGACACGACAGACAGGTGAGTAAACGTCAGAATTCACACCTAGGAGCTCTTTGTTCGATCCTGCTAGGGTACCTCCCACCTGGTGGGTAAAAGGTGGAGATTTATTTCCCCTTCACAGAACATCCAACACCATATGCATGTTAAAGATCCTGTAAGTCATGTCAAAACCTCAGTGCCTTACGGTGGATTATGGAAAATATGAAAATACCCAGTTTGCACGCCCACCGAATACAGTTTGTGCTGATTTTGCAGCATCATACCGCCGGCACATTGAGGACTGATCATCGTATATACACGAATCTGTAAAAGTCAAAACGCTAAAAGAAAGAAAGAGAGAAAGAAAGAAAGAAGAAAAAAAAAGAAAGAAAACAGTGAATGTGAGACTTTTCAGCATTTGAAGCTTGCTTATGCCTGAAATAGTCAGTGTACCTATCAGAGGCATGTACATTTATTTATGGCAGACGTGATAATCATATTGGGAAAGTGGGAATACTATTTATGTTGAAGGAGACCCTGGCATCCTGATATGGCTCTAGTAGTCGGCTATAAGCAATATAAACTGGCATCCCCAAAGAGTAACTGAAATTCGAAATCTGTTCATTTCATTTCACCTTTTAACCGATTTCACCTTTGAGACCAGTTAGTAAGGTACATAATTTGAGACACTTGAATTGCAACTAACCAAGAAACAATTACTGTTTAACCGCAACAACTGTTTTATCAACAGCTCAGAAATATACCCTCATCAGATCTCTCTCTATCTCTCTCACCTCACACACACACACACACACACACAACACACACTCTCTCTCTCTTTCTCTCTCTCATGCACGCACACACACATTCACATGTGTGTACAGTGTATTAATTTTTATTTTTGAATATATCACCTCCTTCAATAAGGGGCCGAGGCCCATTGATAAAACCATTTCGTCTTGGTATTGGCTCTCTCTCTCTCTCTCTCTCTCTCTCTTTCTCACACACACACACACACACACACACACACACACACACACACACACACACACACACACACACACACACACGCACGCACACACGCACAAACACAAACAAACACTGACCTTTGATGACGTAAGATGTACCGTCAAAGGTCTGGATCTTGTCACGTGACACGATGGCCATAAAAGGCAATTCGGCCTGTGATGTTCGTCTCATGACCTTCACTCGGCGGTGTTGCTGCCTGGCAAACAACCGGGGTAGGGGACGACTCTGAGTGACAACACAACGGGCAGGCACAAAATGTTAAGCTTTCATTTAAAGGAATGTTCTGAGCTTACCACTTTATGCTTTGTGGCTGCGTCTGTGCTAGCTGAATGGGTAGCGCAAACTGTGTTGGGTTTGAGAAATTCTACATGGGAGATAACTCCGTGACTCTCAAGAGTTATGTTATTTAGTTGATATTTAAAATTCTCCCTGCTTCCCACTTATTTCCTTTGGTATTTCATTTGTGGGTCGTGAAAGGTCAAGGTTGTCCCACAACCCCGACGTCGAAGAAGAATGATGTGATAGCTTTCTCAGGGTCATCATAGAGAGGGAGATGCCAATCTCCTTTCTCTCGTCGTTTTACCTTCCCCAACCCTAAACAGGGGCAGGCACCCATTCACAACTGGGTTATTGTTATTGTTGTTTAACCCTTTGACTCCCTCACCCTATCCAGCAATAGCAAAAACTTCACCCTTTGACTCCCTTACCCTATCCACCAGCTTCCCAAAGGAAGCTGGTGGATAGGGTGAAGGAATCAAAGGATGAAGTTTTTGCTTTGCTAGTATGGTTGACAATGCAGGATACTGGTGGACAGGGTGCAGGAGTCAAAGGGTTAAGTTTTTGCTTTGCTAGTATGGTTGACAATACAGGGTACTAGTGGACAGGGTGCAGGAGTCTAAGGGTTAAGTTTTTGCTTTGCTAGTATGGTTGACAATGCAGGGTACTAGTGGACAGGGTGCAGGAATCAAAGGGTTAAGTTTTTGCTTTGCTAGTATGGTTGACAATGCAGGATACTAGTGGACAGGGTGCAGGAATCAAAGGGTTAAGTTTTTGCTTTGCTAGTATGGTTGACAATGCAGGATACTAGTGGACAGGGCGCAGGAATCAAAGGGTTAAGTTTTTGCTTTGCTAGTATGGTTGACAATGCAGGATACTAGTGGACAGGGTGCAGGAATCAAAGGGTTAAGTTTTTGCTTTGCTAGTATGGTTGACAATGCAGGATGCTGGTGGACAGGGTGCAGGAGTCAAAGGGTTAAGTTTTTGCTTTACTAGTATGGTTGACAATGCAGGACACTAGTGGACAGGGTGCAGGAGTCAAAGGGTTAAAACCCAGTCGACTGCGCAGAGCCACATCAGGGTCATAACCATCTCAAAACATACACCATACCTCACTGGAGAGAAAACAAGAACGCATGGAGAAGAAAATTGAATATCCATATCAATGTATTTGTGCACATAGTCTAAAGATATGTCCTGGGTTGGGGAAGATAAAGCTGCAAAGGAGTGAAGATTGATATGGTGTTGCCTTCGAGGAAAATTAAAGTCTCTACCACCTCACTCTCCTCCTCATTTACCACCTCACTCTCCTCCTCATCATCATCATGCGCCCTGCCGAATGACATTGGCGATCATGGCCCTCCAAACGATTCTGTCCTCAGGCGCTGCAAGTGCATCTCACACTCACACACACACACACATACACACACACACACACACATACACACACACATACACAAACACACACACGCTCACACACACATACACACTGATACACACACATACACAAACATACACACACTGATACACACACACACACACTCACGCACACACACACACACACACACTGATACACGCACACACACACACACACACTGATACACACACACACACACACACTGACGCGCACGCACACACACACACACACACACACACACACATACAAATAAACACACAATACACGCCAATCTCCCACCACCACCACCAGAATCAAATCTTACACACATCCCTCTCGGCCCCCCCCCCCCCCCCCCCCCAACATACATACATACACACCAAATATTGTCTCCAGACAAAAGGCAGAGGAACGGTAAAGTTGAACTGGTGGGTGGCGGCAATGGCACGGATGTTGGGCATCATACGGAACTTGATGTACTGTTTGAGTGGGAAGGGAGGGTCCTGGACCACCATGTAGTGCAGACGTGTGCTTAACCAGGCCGCTGTGGACACTGCCTTGTGCACTCCAACGGCGTAGGTCAGGCGGCCTGCACAACGGTGTTGTTTGACTAGCAGTTGTTTGGTGGTGTTTCTTGCCATGTGTATTAGGCATTGCTATATTCACACACAGACACATATGCATATACACACAAAGACACAGACAAACCGACACAGAGACACGAGCACACACACACATGTGGATATCTATGTCTAGATCCATCGATCTATCGATCTATCTATCTGTCTGTCTATCTATTATCTATCTATCTATCTATCTATCTATCTATCTATCTATCTATCTATCTATCTATCTATCTATCTATATCTATCTATCTTATCTGATAGTATCTATATCTGTATCTCTCTCTATATATATATATATTGTAGATAAAACAAACCGATCAGGCCTAACAAAAAGTAAGTGAAATTCCTTGATATATAATATTCGTTTAGGCGTGATATATATGTGTAAATTATAATAAGATTGTGCCTATTATAATTTCACAAAACAATGGTCATAAAACAAAGAAACAAGACAACAAACTAGAGTTTTGAGCCCAGTACTTCGGCCAGTGGCCTTCCTCAGGGGACTGTTTATGCAGGAATCTCTCTCACTCTCTCTCTCTCTATATATATATATATGTGTGTGTGTGTGTGTGTGTATCAATATGCACATCAATATATATATATATATGTATACATATGTAAATAGATACATAGATAGATATACATACACATACACACATACATGTATATGCATATAGATACATTTGTACAGAGATACACACACATACATATACATATATATATATAATATATATATATATATATATATAATATATATATATATATATATATATCATATACATATATAATTATTTATATATAAAATATGCATATACATATATAATATTTTATATATATATCATATAATATATATATATATATATATATATTATATATATATATATATATGTATGTATGTATGCACATACAGATATGTAAATACATATATATATGTATAAATAAATAGCTGGAAAACGATATGAGAGCTTTATCAGGAATCTAAATTGTTATAAACTGATGACATTTTTTTTCAGAACTCCGTCAAGTATCTTTTCTTTTAAACTTTTCAAATCATTGTTTCTTTTTGATTTACAATTAACAGACACCAACAAACAATGTAGTAACAGAAATGATATCAAATCATACACATAGAAAAATTAGTGTTGACATGTGGACAACATATAATATACAAAACATATGCAACAATATTTTCAACAGTGAAGGCCTCAATAGGTACATCACGATTTAAGTACATGTCATGAAAGAATTTTGTTTTTTTACTGAGGAAACATTGGCATGTAGTTGTTCCATTGAGTACATTAATTATAGGCAAGTGAAAGTTTGTTTTTACATTAAACTGTTGAATTTTGAATCCGATGTTTAGTAGTCTTTAGAAAGTAAGTGCACTCGGAACACATTAGTCAATTTTGCATTTAAAGATAGCCGATTATGCAAGCATTTTCAGTCTAGTCAGTCTACAGCATCACTTTTTGGAATGTTGGCTGCCCACAGTGCTCTCTGGGCCTCTGTCCTCTACATGTCTTTCCTCAACAAAGCTGAAAATCTCTGGACTGTTACAACCTGTCCACTCCTCGATGTTTCCTAGCTAATCTGTTCGTGGTCTTTCCCTTCCTCTTTTGCCCCGGACTTTTCCCTGAATGACATCTTTCATGAGAGTGCATTATTTGTTTCTGCACGCATGTCCAAAGAAGGTCAATTTCTTTTTAAAGGATGACTCGTACCCGTTTTCTCCGGGTTTTCAGCTCGTCGAGTATGCTCTTGTTATTTCTCTCGTCTTTCCTGCTCACCCTTAAGAGACGCCTATAAACCACATTTCAGTTTAATTTATTTTCTCAATCTTTTAAGCATTAAAATAAAATCAAACATTCTGTCAGATACCTTATCTACCAATCTGGGACATTTCGGAAAACAGATAATCGTATTTTCCCCCTATCTTAAAGCTCTACCTTACGATAAGCTACTGCTGTACCTGAACACAATACTGCCAGCTTTCCAAAGCTTTGATGATGATGATGACGACAACGACAACGACGATGATAATGATGATGATGATAACGACGACGACGACGACGACAACGATGATGATGATCAGATGATGATGATGATGACGACGACGACGACGATGATGATAACGATATTGATGACGACGATGACGATGATGATGACAACGACGACGATGATAACGACGACGACGACGATGATGATGATGATGATGATGATGATGACGGCTACCGACCTATCTTAGACTTTTGCCAGGACAGCTGCAGCGACTGCAGAACCTTCAGTCCCCCCTTCAACACCTTCCCCATGACTGGCACGTTCTTCCTGGGGTCAAGGCCAGCCATGGCCACTTTCTTCATCTGACCTTGGAGCACGCGATCAACCACTTGCGAGATAGTCTGCAGTAGGGAAAATAAGTCAGTTGAATTATCGGTTACATATAACATTTTACATTTGCAGGCTGATTGCACAGGGGATTTAAAAAAAACACACCTGAATACAAATTTGAGCATACCTAAGGGCACCAAAACACACAAAAACGGGCCTAAATTACCTAAAATTGCTTCCGCATATCTCACCTCCCTAGAGCGAAAAATGTACTTGATACATGTACCCAATCATCAAACCTAAGAGAAAGTACGGAAGACTTTACTGAACACATACAGGTGAATGGACCAGCAAGGCAGATAATGATAAGAAGAAAAAACAAAAAGCAAACGAGGAAGAAAGAAACAAAGAAAGTGACAGAAAAGAGGAAATTTCTAGCACAGAAGTTCCAGAAGTTGGGGATATTATCTATACTGAAAGAGCCCCCTGCGTCCCCACGGGAGAAGTCATTTTTCATGTCACCTTGTTAGTAAAAGGCACGATCATATCGGTGATATTTCTGTAGACGTTGTCGGCCACCGTTTCTCCAAAGAGCAGGAAGGTGTGGGCCCCTGTCCTGTAGAAGTTGTACACGCCGTTGAACAGTCTCTCTGTCATGAAGGGCTCCCAGCTCAGGCTGTGTTGCAGCAACGTAGGCTCCAGCAGTCGTATGTGCCAATTCAGCAACGTCACTGGTTTCTTGGCGCCTGGCTGTACACGTAATTAGTATTGAAGTTGATAATAATAATTACAATACTGAAGCCACTACTACTACTATTATCATCACTACTACAAGTAATAGTAGTCGTAGTCGTAGTCGTAGCAGCAGCAGCAGTAGCAGTAGTAGCAGTAGTAGTAGTAGTAGTATAGTAGTAGTAGTAGTAGTAGTAGTAGTAGTTAGTAGTAGTAGTAGTAGTAGTAGTAGTATAATGATGATAATAATAGAAGAAGACGAGAACAGCAACAACAAGAATGGTAACAACAACAACAACAACAACATCAAGAACAACAACAAGAACAACAATAAAAATAAGAATATCAATAATACTAATATTAACATGATGATGATGATGATGATGATGATAGCAATCATCATCATGTCATCATCATCAACGTCACCATTGTAAGCATCTCAGTCCCAGTGGACCACACTAAATGCATCCCTGGAATATCATCTGGCACCGTCAGCTATGGCTGTGCAGGCCGATGTTTGAGCGGCAGTCCTTGTTGTAGTAGTTGCAGATAAACTGGGAGACCTGGTTTACAGGGGTTGCTGCAGTATGCTTCCTTTTGTCCCTCTTCCCCGCTGCTGACCTCTCCTCATGTCTGCTTCTGTGACGTCCCTGTAGACAGCGTGACGCCAGGCAGCACGATCAATGGCTTGAGTCTCCCAGCTGTCTGTGGAGATGTAACAGGACTTCAGGTCTCGTTTTCAAGCGTCTTTAAAACGGAGTGAGGGATGGCCGATTCTTCTGGTGTCCTGGACTGACTGTCCGTACAGGATGTCTTTTGGCTGTCTCCCATCCTCCATGTGAATAACATGCCCTAACCATCGTAAGCGGTGTTGGCTCAGCGGGGAGTACATTCTGAGGATCTTGGCGTGCTCCAGGATGTCATGGTGTGGGATGCGGTCCTGCAGCTGATTTCTAGGATGTGTTTGAAGCACTGCATATGAAACGAGTTGAGCCGACGTTTTTGCCTCATGTACTGATGTAGGTGGTCCATGCAGGTTTCCATGCAGTAAGGGGCTGAGGACGCAGGTCTGTACACTCGAGTCTTGGTGTGTTCTGTCAGCACTTTTTTTTCCAAAGCCTCTTTGTCAGTCTGTCCATGATGGTGTTTGCCTTCCCGAGCCGTCAGTCGAGTTCGACATTGAGTGAAAGGGTGTTGATGGTAGTAGACCTCAGGTAGGTAAAAGTGTCTGCGACTTCAAAGGTAACACTGTTGATTGTAATGGAGGGAGGAGTGGTGATATCTTGTGCGCTGACGTTCGTATTTTTCAGGCCGACAGTCAGCCCCAATTATTTGCAGGCGTCAGCAAAGCGGTCACTCAGTCTCTGGAGGACATCCTCGGTGTGGGTCACGAAGGCTGCATCAGTGACGAACACCATCTCTCTGATGAACACCATGCTGAACTTGGTCTTTGAGGGCAGTAGCGCCAGACTGAGCAACTTCCCACCAGACCTGGTGTGCAGATAGATGCTGTCACTAGACGAGTCAAAGGCATACGTCAGGGAGAGAAATGAAGATCCTGCAGAGAGTCGACACATGCATACAGCCTTGCTTGACTCCACTGCTGATGGGGAAGTACATGTATAAGGAAGATCTCTCATAAAGGACTGTTCCCTTCATGTTAGCCTGAAACAAGATCACCATGCTGCAAAGCTTTGGGGGAGAGCCCATCATCCTAAGGAATTCAAAAAGGACCCTCCTGCTGACAAGGTGCAAGTTTCAGTTTCAGTTTCAATTTGTAAAGATGACGTCTACGTGCTCAGAATAAATTCCATATGCACTAACGTCACAGATGCCATTGATGTAGAAGATCCAGAATGATCACGGCACAAGCCTTAAGCCTACACATAAACCCACGAGCTGGCAAAGTGCTGAGGTCCTACCTAGATAGTTCCATAATCCTGGGGTCGTAGGGGAGTGAGGTGGAAGAGACCTCAACTTTTCCCAGGGCCAGCACCAGAAGGGCTGCACCCATCCCCTCTCCATCAATTCAAATTCATACTCGTGTTCATAAATGTGACAAGGTCGAAGGCCTTGGTGAGGTCGATAGACATCAAGTAGAGCAACTGACCTTGTTCTCTACTCATCTCCTGGAGCTGGGGGAGGGAAAAGATTACCTCCGTCGTCGACCTGCCTTTTCTGAAGCCACACTGGGACTGTGAGTGAATAAGGTCCGCGAGCAGACCTGTTGAGGAAGACACGGACATACATCTTTGCAACAATGCTCAAGAGGAAGATTCCTCTGTAGTTGTTGAAGTGGCTGCGATTGCCTTTATTTTCTTTATACCATGGTGGCGTGTCATATGTCTTGCGGGATTTCTCCCTCCTCCAAGCAGACGCAGGGCAGTTCACGCAGGGGCCGAAGCAGGGCAGGTTTTCCGTGCTTGATGGCTTCCTGTGGGATGCTGTCACTGCCTGGAGCATTTTCTTTGGACATGCGTTGACGGCATTATTTAACTCCTCCAGTGAGGAACCTCATCCAGTTTTGAGGATAATGAGGCGTCTACCTAAGTCCTGTTAGTCAAAAGGTCATGAGATGTCTACCTACATGATCTTAGTCTTGAGGATTATGAGCTGTCTACTAACATCTCCCTCCTCTTCACCCTCCAAACCAACGCACTCAAACCATCTTCACGGCAATGGTACCAAAACAATTTTTATCATAACTAACAGAAGAAAAGATGGGACCTTCTCCGAGTTATCCTACAGTCTCAAAATCACTGCATTTTATCATTATCGTTGAAGGCGCGATATACATATATATATATATATATATATATATATATATATATATATATATATATATATATATATGTGTGTGTGTGTGTGTGTGTGTGTGTGTGTGTGTGTGTGTGTGTCTACATATTGCGTCTTCAACGTAATAATAAGATGCGGTGATTATATATATATATATATGTACCTTCCCTGAGTTCTGAGGAAGCAGTGTGCATAGAGAGCAATACCTTCTGTGAGGTGAAGGTGAAGAGGACGAGGTCCCTGGCCAGCATCTGACCCACCATGGTGGACACCTCACCCTGACTGTTGTTGCGACTGACAGTCAGCGATGGTGGCTTGGTTCGCCGCGGTCGTCTGTCCATCTTCAGCTTCACGTCCACATGACTGGGGCCTTGTAAGAATGGAACCTGGAGCAAATTACACTTGGAGTGTAAACCTATATGATATTACATAAAAAGTTAAAGTTATGTATGTATATACGCAGGTGTGTATGTGTGTATGTACGAATAATAATAACATGAAATATAAAACAAAGTTGTGGTATGTATGTATGTATGTATGTATGTATGTATGTATGTATGTATGTATGTATGTATTATGTATGTATGTACATCCTATTTTGGCTCAAAGTATACTGGAGTGCGTAGATTCTCGTGTATCAGTTTGACTAGTATTTGATAAAAAAGTCCACTTCTTAAATAAACAAATCAGCAAACAAACATACACGACGACAGGTCAGGTCACTGACCTTGTTAAAAGCTCAAAACAGTAAACACAAGCAAAGAAAAAAACAAACAAAAAATACATAAAAAATCTGCAGGATAGGTAGGTTGCTGACCTTGCACAAATCGTCAAAGAAACAAAACCCAAACCAACCAACAACCAACCAACCAACCAACCAATCACCAACCAACCAACCAACCAACTAGCCAACCTACCAACCAACCAACCAATCAAACATCCAACCAACAACCAACCAACCAACCAAACCAACCAACCCGCCAACCAACCAACCAAACCAACCAATCCACCCAACCCAACCCAACCCACCAACCAACCATCCAACCAACCAACCAATCAACCATCCAACCATCCAACCAACCACCAACCAACCAACCCAACCCAACCCAACCCACCCACCCACCCACCCACCCACCCACCAACCAACCAACCAACCAGCCAAACAACCAACCAAACAACCAAAACATGGCTGCCTGCCTGTACGTCTGTGAGAGATCCAGGAACCACAATCATGATACCGTAGCTTCAATGTCACGTGTAAATCGACCCTCCCCCCCCCCCCTCCCCATTCTTAATCTGTGCAGACATCATACTTCCAGACAGTGTTATATGTACCCTCGCATTTTCATAAAAGCCAAGATAGATCGTATGTGCGATGCTCATCAGTACCCCGTATGGTTAGGTAGGTAGGTACTTTAAGTATTGTGTATGTTTTGAAACGGTTATAGACCTAATATGGCTCTACGCAGTCCGCTGGGATTTAAACAGAAATAACAGTAACAGTAACAGGCACTGGCCTTTCCTTTTTTTCTATTTTTTTTTCTCTTCATTTTTTCCCTTGGATGTAAGCTGGTCCGCATTCAGGTTAGATGCAAAGCAACTGCTCACTGTTTCTATATAGAGTGGAAAGAAATTTTGGCTAGTATTTTTCGCGATATATAACAATAAGACGAAAAAAGTTTAACTATTTCTATAAAGAATGGAAGGGAATTTTCGCTAGTGTTTTTCGCGATGTAAGAGACAAAATTTTTTTTAACTGTCTCTGTATAGAGTGGAAGGAAATTTTTCTGGTATTTTTCGCGATATATGTGACAAACAAATTTTAACTGTTTCTATATAGAGTGGAAGGGAATTTTGGATAGTATTTTTCGCGATATACAAGACGAACAAATTTTAACTGTTTCTATATAGAGTGGAAAGGAATTTGGCTAGTATTTTTCTCGACATAAACAAATTTTAACTGTTTCTATATAGTATGGAAGGGAATTTGGCTAGTATTTTTCTCGACATAAACAAATTTTAACTGTTTCTATATAGATTGGAAAGGAATTTGGCTAGTATTTTTCTCGACATAAACAAATTTTAACTGTTTCTATATAGAGTGGAAGGGAATTTGGCTAGTATTTTTCTCGACATAAACAAATTTTAACTGTTTCTATATAGAGTGGAAGGGAATTTTGACCATGAATATGACAGTAACACCGAGCAACAAGTTATATTCTCAGGGTGTGTTTTCCTTAACATGTATAAATACATGATGACTAACGTTAAAGATTTTCTCCCCCCCCCCCCCATTTCCACTTTCCTTCCCACCCAGCACATCTTCCTTTTAATTCAGTTGTTTGTTCACTTTGTTTTCTAGCTCTTCTCTTCTCTTCTCCTCTGGGGTAGGTACAGACCTTGCCTAAGGCGTCAATACGCTTGGTGGCCAGAAGGATGCCCGGGACGGCCCAGTCAATGTCCATGTTCAGAACCAGGTCCAGCCACGTACTGTTCAGAGTCACGTTCGTCTTGAGGCCTTTAGTGGTCAGGTTGCTCATCTCTGCAACCACCACACACAAACACGCATGTATACACATACAACCACCACACAAAAACACGCATGTATACACATACAACCACCACACACAAACACGCATGTCATCATCATCATCATCATCAGGTGCCCTGCTGCATGGGTTGGCGATCATGGACTTCCATCTATCTCTTGTTGCCCCAAGCGTCTCCTCCACCCTCCTCGTCTTCGGCCACTCCGCAAGTCCGTCTAGCATTTTCTCCCTGGGTCTACCTGGTGCTCTCTTTCCTTCCAGCTTTCCCGTTGTGACCAGGGGTCCAAATCCCCCCTCCTCATAAAATGGCCTATAAATGTTACCTCTCTTTTCCTAATCTTCCTTATGAGTGATCTACTTGTGTCTGCCTCCATCAAGTCTGTCTCGTTTGTTTTCTTTGCTGTAAAACTCGCATGTACACACATACAACCACCACACACAAACACGCATGTACACACATACAACCACCACACACAAACACGCATGTACACACATACAACCACCACACACAAACACGCATGTACACACATACAACCACCACACACAAACAAACATGTACACACATACAACCACCACACACAAACACGCATGTACACACATACAACCACCACACAAAAACACGCATGTACACACATACAACCACCACACACAAACACGCATGTACACACATACAACCACCACATACAAACACGCATGTACACACATACAACCACCACACACAAACACGCATGTACACACATACAACCACCACATACAAACACGCATGTACACACATACAACCACCACACACAAACACGCATGTACACACATACAACCACCACACACAAACAAACATGTACACACATACAACCACCACACACAAACACGCATGTACTCACATACACCCACCACACACAAATACGCATGCACACACAAACAACCACCACACACAAACACTCATGTACACACATACAACCACCACACACAAACACACATGTACACACATACAACCACCACACACAAACAAACATGTACACACATACAACCACCACACACAAACACGCATGTACTCACATACAACCACCACACACAAACACGCATGTACTACATACAACCACCAACACAAACACTCATTACACATGCAACCACCACACACAAAACTCATGTACACACATACAACCACCACACACAAACACGCATGTACACACATACAACCACCACACACAAACACTCATGTACACACATACAACCACCACACACAAACAGGCATGTACACACATATAACCACCACACACAAACACGCATGTACACACATACAACCACCACACACAAACACTCATGTACACACATACAACCACCACACACAAACACGCATGTACACACATACAACCACCACACACAAACACGCATGTACACACATATAACCACCACACACAAACACGCATGTACACACATATAACCACCATACACAAACACGCATGTACACACATACAACCACCACACATAAACACCCATGTACACACATACACCCACCACACACAAACACCCATGTACACACATACAACCACCACACACAAACACGCATGTACACACATACAACAACCACACACAAACACACACGTACACACATACAACCACTACACGCATGTACACACATACAACCACCACACACAAACACGCACGCACACACACACACACACAACTCGCACACACGCATGCTGTCAAGGGTAATTTCACCAGCACCATTACATCACCTTGACACCATCAATATCATTTTGACAACCAACGCCAACAACTGCAACAATTTCAGTTTCAGTTTCTTAAGACGACGTCTCCGCGTTCGGAACAAATTCCGTATGCACTAACGTCACAGGTGCCATGTGTATGGTGATCATGGCACAAACCTTAAAAGCATGCACATAAACCCATGAGATGGTCAGGTCCTGATGTCCTATACCTAGCCCTACCAACAAAAACAACACTTCTTCTATAAGAAGACTAAACGACATTGGCCATGTCTCACGTAGCAAGAACACAGACCTTATGGAAACCATTTTTCAAGGAAAAACAATGGCAAAACGGAAGAAAGGCAGACCTCCAATCTCACATATCAGGAACATAAACAACACCAGTGACCTAAATATTTAAGAAGTTGTCTACAAAAGGCAAGACAGAGTCATATGGAGGAGGGTGGCTGTGTCAAACAGTGTAGCAGCCAGCACTAAACCCAGTGACGCCGACAGGTGAGACAGGTGAGACTTCTGTAATTCAAGCGAACATCTGTTAAAAGTACTACAACAATACCACCATCTCTGTTGTTGTTACAAAAAAAAAAAAAAATGACCACCAACAACAATAAGACTAACAACCGTCACCACCACCAACGTCGATACCACACCACTACTACGACCGCCATCTCTTGCTAATTCTACATGTACACTTGATGTCAAACAAAACGAGTTCGTTGTGCACACCAAACATGGAGCAGGACGTACTGATAGGTGGACAGGGGGTGGAGAAGTAGATGGAGTGGGACACCACCGCCACAGTCACAACATCACACACCACCACCACCACCATCACCACCACCAAATTCACCGGCATTTTAACCTACACTTGTCGTTTAACACTGGCGTGGGGTCAGTCAGGGAAGCCACACATGATTTACTGACGATTTTTTCTTCATTTGGTTTGTCATGGGCCAGTTAGAGCTTGGCCGAGCTCATTTGTCTTCCGATGGGCCCAGTAGTCGGGTGTGTAAGACTTCGGACTTTCAGTCAGAAGGACTGGAGTTCCATCCTGCCCGACAACAGTAGTATAAGACTTCAGACTTTCAATCAGAAGGAATGGGGTTCTGTCCTGTCTGACAATAGTGTGTAAGACTTCAGACATATAATCAGAAGGACTGGGGTTCCATTCTGCCTGACAACAATGTGTAAGACTTCAGACATATAATCAGAAGGACTGGGGTTCCATCCTGTTGAGAACAATGTGTAAGACTTCAGACATATAATCAGAAGGACTGGGGTTCCATCCTGTTGAGAACAATGTGTAAGACTTCAGATATATAATCAAAAGGACTGGGGTTCCATCCTGTTGAGAACAATGTGTAAGACTTCAGACCGTACTGGTGGGTTCCATTCTGCCTGACAACAGTGTTTAAGACTTCAGATTTTCGATCAGAGGGACTGGGGTTCTGTCCTGCCTGACAATAGTGTGTAAGACTTCAGACTTTCAATCACAAGGACTGGGGTTCCATTCTGCCTGACAACAGTGTGTAAGACTTCAGACTTTCAGTCGGAAGGACTAGGGTTTCCATCCTACTTGCAAACCAACGACCTGGTGGGTAAAGAGTGGACATTTTTCTGATCTCCCAGGCCAACACGTATGCAGACCTAAACCCCTTTCGTGTGTACACGCTCGCAGAAACATAAATTATCCCCGTTAGAGATCGTGTCAATTACGCCGCTGTCTGGTGGCTTATGGAAACACGATGAACAAACCCAGCACGCACGTCGTCACTGAAGACGGAGTATGCAGACTGTGTAGTAACTTATCGCCTGCGCAGTGTGGGGAAAAACAATATGCGTACACAAATCAGAGAAAAATGGGAACGCCAAGGAAAAAAAATCGTCTTCAAACACCTGACAACAGCCGAGCTCTACGTAGCCATGTGGCTTGCCGTCACCCAATCTATCAACAATACTACCATCAACAGCAACAAGAACGACAACCACAACAAAGACAACACAAACACGCATAACCCAAAACACACACATATACCATACACACAACACACACACACACACAACACACACACACACACAAACACACACACACAACACAACACGCACACATACACACACACACTCACACACATTATCTTTCCTTCTCTCTGTCACTCACACACATACACAAACGCACACACACACGCACATAAACACACACACACGCACAACACACACACACAACACACACACACACACACACACACACACACACACACACACACCACACACACACTCTTTTTCTTCCTTTGTTTAATTATCTCTATCTTTCTCTCTCTCTCTCTTTACACACACACACACACACACACACACACACACACACACACACACACACACACACACACACACACACACACACACACACTCTCTCTCTCTCTCTCTCTTGCTCTTTTTATCTTCTCTCTCTCTTTCACATACACATACACACTACACACAAACACACACACACCACAACACACACACTCACACACACACAACACAACGCACACAGACACAACAAACACACACACACACACAAACACACACACACAACACACACAACAACACAACACACACACACACACACACACACACACACAACACACACACAACACACACAACACACACACACAACACACACACACAATGATCCCAAACCTCTATACTGGATGTCAAACAGAGGGCGTTCAATGTGCATGTTGAGGGCAGCTCTGACGGTCCTCAGACGTGGGGAGGGAGTGGAGAAGTTGATGGCGTGAGACAGGTTGGCCCGGGGGAACCAGCTTCAGGTGGTACACGAAGTGGTCCTGCCGTTCCAGGTCCATCAGGAAGGAGAAGGACCGATCATACCTGCAATTTGTGTATAGGTGAGAAAGATCAATCATATCTGTAAGTTGTGTACAGGTGAGAAGGACCGATCATATATGTAATGCTGTGTACAGGTGAGAAGGACCAATCATATCTGTTAAGTTGTGTACAGGTGAGAAGGACTGATCATATCTGTATGTTGTGTACAGGTGAGAAGGACCAATCATATAAGTTGTGTACGGGTGAGAAGGACTGATCATATCTGTATGTTGTGTACAGGTGAGAAGGACCAATCATATAAGTTGTGTACAGGTGAGAAAGACCGATCATAATCTGTAAGTGGTGTACAGGCGTGAAGGACCGATTATATCTGTATGTTGTGTAAAGGTGAGAAAGACTGATCATTAATCTGTAAGTTGTGTACAGGTGTGAAGGACCTATCATATCTGTAAGTTGTGTACAGGTGAGAAGGATCAATCATATCTGTAATTTGTGTATAGGTGAGAAAGACCAATCATATCTGTAAGTTTTGCACAGATGAGAAGGACCGATCATATCTGTAAGCTGTGTACAGTGAGAAGGACCAATCACGTAAGTTGTATACAGGTGAGAAGAACCGATCATATCTGTAAGTTGTGTACAAGTGAGAAGGACCGATCATATCTGTAAGTTGTGTACAGGTGAGAAGGACCGATCATATCTGTAAGTTTTGCACAGGTGAGAAGGACCGATCATATCTGTAAGTTTTGCACAGGTGAGAAGGACCAATCATATCTGTAAGTTGTGCACAGGTGAGAAGGACCGATCATATCTGTAAGTTGTGTACAGGTGAGAAGGACCGATCATATGTGTAATTTTTGCACAGGTGAGAAGGACCAATCATATCTGTAAGTTGTGCACAGGTGAGAAGGACCGATCATATCTGTTAAGTTGTGTACAGGTGAGAAGGACCAATCATATAAGTTGTGTACAGGTGAGAAGGACCGATCATATCTCACGGCTGTTTCAGTAGCTCACTTTCTCGCCTTTTAGTTTGGTCGGCCAGCATGGCACCAGATGTCAGATATCAAACGTCCGCCCTTACCCCGTAGCTATGTTTCCGCATTCCTTAGTCTAGTGGCAAGGGAAACAGAGGATTAATACTGCGCTGTACAGTGATTAAGCCATTTTATCATCAACTTTGGCGTTGTGTAGAACGAAATTGCGCACACTTTGTCAATTCATTTTTTGGAATCATTATTGTTTATTTATCATTTGACCGAGTGCAGCTATAAATTATTCATTTGGTTATATAGTTTGAGTTTGTGCTTTACTTATAGAGTGTAAGTGAGTGTCATCATTTCTCAGTGTGTGTGTGTGTGGTGTGTGTGTGTGTGTGTGTGTGTGTGTGTGTGTGTGTGTGTGTGTGTGTGTGTGTGTGTGTGTGTGTGTGTGTGTGTGTGTGTGTGTTTTGGTGTATTTCATTTGCCTTTCTATACTGGAATTATTTCATGTGAAACGGGAGACAGTACGTGAGTGGAAATATTTTTAAGTTGTTGTTTTCCTGTTGTTGTCTCTTTTGTTTTTGTTGCTGTTTTGTTTAATTTATTTTGTCATTTTTGTTTTCGTTGTGGTTTTGTTTTGTTTTGTTTTGTTTGCTTTTTTGTTTGTTTTTTGTGTATGTATGTATGTGTGTGTGTGTGTGTGTGTGTGTGTGTGTGTGTGTGTGTGTGTATGTGTGTGTGTGTGTGTGTGTGTGTGTGTGTGTGTGTGTGTGTGTGTGTGTGTGTGTGTGACTCAGTTTCGTCGTTTTATTTAGATTTTTTTTATACTGAAACTGTTTTTTTTTCCTGTTGTTGTTGTTGTTGTTGTTAGTGTGTGTATTTGCCGTATTTTAGTAGTTGTGCGTGTGTATCTGTGACGGAAATGGTAATAAGAACTGGCAAATGGATGTCTGCTGGTTCTGTATTAAAAGACAGTTAGTGTTGAGGCTACGTAAGCCTGTATAGTCAGCCTCTGCATTGTGTGAAAGAAGGCTGCTGTCTTAGTACTGTGAGAGAAATCTGTGCCATATCAAAGTGACGGGATACGTACTAAACAAGCTGATAACGATCCTTGCGGACAACCAAATGCTTATTCGGTAAGTTTGGTGTTGTCCACACACATGCAGCTAACATCTCTGAAAATATGAATGTTGTAAAAGTGCAGGTGCATGAACAGTTTGTCATTTGAATTGCATTTTTTATTTTACATATGTGGTTTTCTTCTGCCAGTCATCTGATCTTTGCAAGCAAAACAGCTGTTATATCTAATTTTTTTCTGCATGCCTGATATCAGTTTCTACATGAGTCATTCCTACGTTTGGTTATGTTGTTCATATTTCTCTTGGTGAAACTCAGACTTTGTAATTTAATGTCTTTTCAACCTACCCATATACTGCAACGCTATAAAAAGTTAACTGGCCTTGCTACGAGTCTCTTATCACTGACACCTGCGGTTCCCTTTTGACAGCTCAGCGCGTTGCACTCACACACTGCTCTGTGCAGAGCGCTCAACTGGCCAGCTGCCACTTGAGAGTCCACATCTGGTTATCGTTTCTCTCTCCCCTCCCATCCCTCCCCTCCGCCGCTCCTGCTCTCAAACTAAAATCTTGCTCGGGAACAGCCGTGATCTGTAAGTTGTGTACAAGTGAGAAGGACCTATCATACCTGTAAGTTGTGTACAGGTGAGAAGGATGATCATATCTGTAAGCTGTGTACAGTTGAGAAGGACCAATCACGTAAGTTGTATGCAGGTGAGAAGAACCGATCATATCTGTAAGTTGTGTACAGGTGAGAAGGACCGATGATATCTGTAAGTTGTATACAGGTGAGAAGGACCGATGACATCTGTAAGTTGTGTACAGGTGAGAAGGACCGATGATATCTGTAAGTTGTGTACTGGTGAGAAGGACCGATGATATCTGTAAGTTGTGTACAGGTGAGAAGGACCGATGATATCTGTAAGTTGTGTACAGGTGAGAAGGACTGATGATATCTGTAAGTTGTGTACAGGTGAGAAGGACCGATGATATCTGTAAGTTGTGTACAGGTGAGAAGGACCGATGATATCTGTAAGTTGTGTACAGGTGAGAAGGACCGATGATATCTGTAAGTTGTGTACAGGTGAGAAGGACCGATGATATCTGTAAGTTGTATACAGGTGAGAAGGACCGATATCTGTAAGTTGTGTACAGGTGAGAAGGACCGATCAATGTGTAAGTTGTGTACAGGTGAGAAGGACCAATCATATCTGTATGTTGTGTACAGGTGAGAAGAACCGATCATATCTGTAAGTTGTGTACAGGTGAGAAGAACCGATCATATCTGTAAGTTGTGTACAGGTGAGATGAACCAATCATGTAAGTTGTGTACAGGTGAGAAGAACTGATCATATCTGTAAGTTGTGTACAGGTGAGAAGAACCGATCATATCTGTATGTTGTGTACAGGTGAGAAGAACCGATCATATCTGTAAGTTGTGTACAGGTGAGATGAACCAATCATGTATGTTGTGTACAGGTGAGAAGAACCGATCATATCTGTAAGTTGTGTACAGGTGAGAAGAACCGATCATATCTGTAAGTTGTGTACAGGTGAGATGAACCAATCATGTAAGTTGTGTACAGGTGAGAAGGACCGATTATATCTGTAAGTTGTGTACAGGTGAGAAGGACCAATCAATCTGTAATGTTGTTACAGGTGAGAAGGACCGATAATATCTGTAAGTTGTGTACAGGTGAGAAGGATCGACCATATATGTAAGTTGTGTAAAGGTGAGAAGGACGATCATATCTGTATGTTGTGTACATGTACAGGTGAGAAGAACCGATCATATCTGTATGTTGTGTACAGGTGAAATAGACATTTGCCCCCCTCCCCCCGTGGGTATGCCGAGGGCTCTTTCAATATCAATAGTATGTCCACCTTCTGGAAATTGTGTCCTAGAAATATCCTCTTTTCTGTCACTCTTTTTGTTTCTGTCTTGTTCTTTTGCTTGCTGTCATTTCTTCCTATAAATTTCTGCCTTGCTGGTCCATTCACCTGCATGTGTTCGACAAAGTCTTACGTACTGTCTCGTAGGATTGATAATTGGGTACATGTATTAGGTGCATTTTTGGTTCTAGAAAAATGATATGCGGAAGTAATTTTAGGTAATTTAGCCCGTTTATATACATATTTTAGTGTCCTTAGTTATGTTCATATTTGTATTCATGTTTGATCTTTTTTAAATCCCAGGTGATGAATTAGACGGAGTGGTCAACGCCAGGGGCATTTCCTTAGATTATGTGTGAAAATGCATTGATATGTGTACTTAATTATCTGTACCTTTTTCCCCTCTTTTCCTGTTGAAATATTGTGGGCTTTAAACATTTGTAACAACAATTGTATCTTTGACACCAAAAGTCCGAAGAAGCTGCTTCGTGTATCCTCCCTGGTACGTGTCTTTAAAACCAAACGTCTGAGGATACCGCTTCGCGAATTTCTATCTCGAACATAAGACCGATGAGAAAGTATAGAACAAGATTTCAGTTTCAGTTTCTCAAGATGACTTCTCGGCGCTCGAAATGAATTGTATTTGCACTGACTCTACTGTTGTCATATGATGGAGTAGATACAAAATGATCATGGCACGAGCCTTAACCCTTTGACTCCTGCACCCCATCCACCAGCATCCTGCACTGTCAACCATGTTAGCAAAGCAAAAACTTAACCCTTTGATTCCCGCACCCTGTCCACCAGCATCCTGCATTGTCAACCATGTTAGCAAAGCAAAAACTTAACCCTTTGATTCACTCACCTATTCACCAGCTTCCTGCAGGAAGCTGATGGATAAGTTAAGGGAATCAAAGGGTTAAGTTTTTGCAGTTGGGAGATAGCGTGCGGGAATCAAAGGGTTAAGCCAGCGCATAAACCTATGAGTTGGCCCGAGGTCCCGTTTACCCTGAGGGCTTTGTATCTTGTACTAGTATTTGTATCAATCTGTCATTGGAATAATCTGGATAATCTTGGCTACATCGTAATGACGTGTGTATCTCGTCTTTAAAATATAACAAAATAAAATGAATGAATGAATAGATAGACAAATAGATAAATAAATGAATGAATAAATAAATGATAGGTAAATAAATGATAAATAAACAAATAAAAATAAATAAATAAGTAAATAAATGAATAAATAAACGAATATAAATGAACGAACAAACAAACAAACTTTAAAAAATAATGAAAGTAAAACGAATGAATAGATAGATAGACAGATGAATAGACAAACAAATGAAAATAAATGAACAGGTAAATAAACAAATAAATAAACAAACAAACAAACAAACAAACAATAAATAAATAAATAAATGACTTAACCTACAAATAGAAAATACATAAATGGAACAAGATCGATACTCACTGAAACTCCTGGTAGCAACAGTGAACAACACAAAGAATGCTCAGTTTGGTCATGTCACCCGTTTGCCACCTGGGCGAGACTTACTGCAAACCTTGTGGCTGCTGTGTCCTTTCCATTTTTTAAGTAGGCCTACTGTACAATTGGCACCATACCATTGTTGAACGTCCCATGGATGGGTGTGAAGGGGAAAGAGACAGAGGAATCTGAATGATCTATTTTGTGATCAGTCAGGATTCGAACCTCTCAATTCTAAACTGTTCGCTTCCACTCCCCAGAATAGGTGTTTTATCCGTTATGTCACACTCCCCCATCTACTGCTGCTACTACTACCACCACCATCACTGTTACTACTACTGCTACTGCTGCTGCTATTACTACTCTACCATTACTGCTGTTGCTGCTACTGCTTCTACTTCTGCTGTTGCTGTTGCTGCTGCCGCCGCTATTAATACTAATTTACTATTACTACTTCGCAGCTGCTGTTGTTGCTGCTGCTGCTACTACTATTACTACTACTATCTAGTCCTACTGCTGCTGCTACTACTAACTATTGCTACTTCCGCTAACTACTACTACTACTACTG
The DNA here is from genome assembly GCA_030674185.1 of Monoplex corrugatus. Classification (NCBI taxonomy): domain Eukaryota; kingdom Metazoa; phylum Mollusca; class Gastropoda; order Littorinimorpha; family Ranellidae; genus Monoplex; species Monoplex corrugatus. Next base: position 62,025,515 of record CM060313.1, read on the forward strand.
CTGCTAACTACTACTACTACTACTGCTGCTGCTATTACTACTATTGATGTTGTTGCTACTGCTGGTACTATTACTACTACTACTACTACTGCTGCTACTGCTGCTACTACAGCTGCTGCTACTACTACTACACTACTACTAATGCTGCTGCTGCTACTACTACTACTGCTACCACTACTACTACTGCTACTACTACAGCTGCTGCTGCTGCTACTACTACTCCTACTACTACTGCTGCAGCTGCTACAACTGCTACTGCTATTACTAATACTACTGCTTGTGCTGCTGGTGATGCTACTTCTACTTCCAGCACTACTACTACCAGACACTTACCTGTGTTTGGTGAATTCCACCAGATTCCAGTGGTGGGAGTGGAAGACCTTAGGATAGCGTATCTTCTGCTGCATCGCATAGTCGAGAGTGAAATTCATTAAGTCACTGTGCAGAAGCCATTCCGTTCAATGTCAAAGCTGCACACGACACAAAGGAAAGCCTTCTTTACGAGCTTTGTCTTCAGCATTTGCTTTTGTAGGTTTTGAGCATACCATCATTGCGATCATCGTTATCATCGTCGTCATCGGCACTATCATTGTCAACATCAACATTGTTATCGTCATAATAAATATTTTCGCTGCCATCGTGGTGGTCATCGTCCTCATCCCAAAGGATCTCGTATTATCATCTCTAAAGCTTCCAGTATGAGGGAGAAGAGAGTAGGCCGTTAGACTGTTACTGCCAGTTCCAGTTTCAGTTTCTCAAGATGACGTCTCCGCGCTCGGAACGAATTCCATATGCACTAACGTCACAGGTGCCATGTGTATGGTGATCACGGCTAAACCTTAAGTCTGCTCATAAACCCATGAACTGGCCAGGTCCTGAGGCCCTACCTAGACTATGTTTTACCTAGTCTATATTTTAGAGTGGTATTCTATCAGACTACCACCGGAATAATCTTGGTTACATGTAAATAACATGTGTATCTGTGTATCTTACCTTCAAAAAAGGAATATATACATAGAGCAAATAAATAAATAATCACAGGTCTGAATCAAAACACAACTAGCTATTCTGTATAAACTCGTCTACATGACAGAACCCCCCCCCCCCCCCCCCCCCAGTCAATGCCCAAATGCTGAGCTGTCTATCAACTAGGTGAAGACAAAATTTTCTTAATCATAGATAGGTATGTAAGCAAGCAAGTAAGTAAGTAAGTAAGTAAGTAAGTTGTAAGTAAATGAGTAAGTAGGTATAAGTAAGTAAGTGAGTACGTAAGTGAGTGAGCAAATGAGTCAGTGAGTAAGTGAATAAGAAGTAAGTAAGTAGGTGAATAGATAAATACAAAATACAGGTAAAGGAGTATGTAGATAAAAAAACAGGTAAGAGATGAAAGTAACAAATAACAGTAAATGTTACTGTTATTATGACCATGGTGAATGCAAACAGATTCTCCTTTGACGACTAGTGGGCTAGTCGGTAAAATCATGGACTTAGGATCTGATACTTGAGTTCAATCCCAGCCCGCAAAGTTAAAAAATTAGCCTATTCGCTGCCCATCTTAATGCTTCCCTCATACTGGTGATGTCCGCTTAGTGTCTGATAGGTTCTTTTTCCCCCTTTCCCCGTTTGAAGACCTTATCAGGGCATAGGGTTTTGTGCAGGCTCAGGAAATCTGTCAGATGATTGCTGGCGGATTTGGGTGGAGCGCATATGGAGCTGTCCGAGCGCGGTGAATCCCTCTTGAAATGACACCGACGACTCCTTCGACCAAAAAACTCCCAATATTGATAAACTCGTATGGTAGATTAATGAATAGAGTGCACACCAGACAACTGGAATACACTTGCAGCGACAAAAGATTGATTCGTATGGAGGGCCATGATCGCCAACACCATCCGACAGGGCACATGATAATGACACTCATCATCATCATTCAGGTGCCTGCCGCATGGCCTTGGCGATCATTGACTTCCATGTCTCTATCTCTTGTTGCCTCAAGCATCTCCTCCACCCTCCTCGTCTTCAGCCACTCTGCAAGTCCGTCTAGTATTTTTTCCCTGGGTCTACCTGGATCTCTCTTTCCCTCCAGCTTTTCCATTGTGACCAGGTGCTCCAAATCCCCTTTCCTCATAAAATGGCCTATAAATGTTGCCTGTCTTTTCCTAATCTTCCTTATGAATGATCTACTTGTGTCTGCCTCCACCAGACTGTCTCGTTTTGTTTTCTTTGCTGTCCATGGAACTCTCAACATTCTTCTCAGAAACACATCTCGGCTGCCTCAATCTTGCTCTGGCTTTGCTTGTTGACTGTCCACGCCTCACAACCGTACAACAGTATTGGTTCTATATAACATTCAAGAATTCTCTTCCTGTTGTTAATTGATAGGCATTTCATTGGTAAGAATGCTTGTCATCTTCTTGAATGCTGTTTTGGCTTGGCCGATTCTGCCGGCTATTTCTGATGTGCACCTGCCGTCTGATGAAACGATCGTTCCCAGGTATTTAAAACTTATCAACCTGTGAAGACTCAAGGTTGTGCCGTTTGCTGTTATTTTGTATGAGGGATTTCATGTTTTTTACTGATCACCATGACTTCAGTCTGCCTGCTGTTTAGTTCCAGCCCCTTACCTTTGCTTTCTATTTCTAGTGTATTCACAAAAGGGGTAAAAACCAAGCGACAGACAAGCAGAAAAATATCGGTCTTCAGAAAGCGACTATCAAATGATGTACACTCTTTTGCCATTGGGGGAGAGGAGAATGTTATGGGTGATCATGAGGGGGGAAATATATTTTTTACGTTCAAATATTAGATAGCATAATAGCATATCAGGCATCAAACGAATCAATCAAATTTGAATATTGTCTCTTTGGCATATTTATCACAGTTTGTAAGGTACTAATACTGATCGAATTCAAGTAATCGTTCAAATCGGCTCTCAACGTGAGCGTTCTCGCTTGCCCTTGTCGCAGGTGGAATCCGTTGTCGTCGAAGTCGATCAGGAGCATGCCGAGTGGCGACTGTGACCTATTCTGCATCCGGAGGATGTGGTCAATGAGTCGAAGTCTCCGTTTGCGTAGTGTGACGCTGAGACGAGAGAGCTTCGACGGTTGTAGAACTCGTCTGTCGAGAGTCGGTCTGGTAGAAGACGCCAAGTGCTGCTCGTACCATTCTTCGATGCCTGCCGTCTTCTTTCATGGTTTTGGTTCATACCACTTCTATACCTGCCTACCTGAGCGCGGGTCAGAAGGGTGGTACCACTCACCGTGGAATAAGAAGTGAATGGGTTTTGCGTGAGCGTCGTCGAGGGGGGAAAAGATCAGTGATACCAATGGACTTTTGAGGTATGATTTAACGAATCATCATCATCATCATCATCATCATGTGCCTTGCCGCATGGCACTGGCAATCATGGCCCTCCATATGCATCTATCCCTTGTTGCCCCAAGCACGTCTTCCACCCGCTCTGTCCTCAGCCACTCTGTAAGTCCGTCCAGTATTTCTCCCTGGGTCCACCTGGTGTTCTCTTTCCCTCCAGCTTTCGTGTTGTAACCAGGCGCTCTAATTCCCCTTTCCTCCTAAAATGGCCTATGAATGTTTTAACCAACTGAAATAATTTAACAAATAGGATAAGCTTTTATTTGCATGATAATTTGCATCATCGGGTTTGCGTGTTTGTCAGTGGGTCTGTATAGATATGCATGCAGAGACGAAATGAAAATGTTGATAAATAAAACTACAGGACTGAGGCAAACTGTGACACACCTCGGCTGATGATCTAAGGAGCCGTTGAAGCTGATCAGGTCCTTCTTGAGATGAGGCAAGTTGATGTTCAGGTCCCACTTCAGGTCAAAGCCATTGGGTTTGGCGCTGTTCTCCATCAGCTTGGGTTTAAACCTGTCAAGTTATCATGAGACAATGAATGACAGCCAGAACTGTGCGTTATTAAGAGAAACAAAATCCTCGTCTCTCTCTCTCTGTCTCTGTCTGTCTGTCTGTCGGTCTGTCTGTCTGTCTCTATCTCTCTCTCTCTCTATCTCTATCTATCTATCTATCTATCTATCTATCTATCTATCTATCTCTCCTGCCTGTCTGTCTGTCTTTCTGTCTCTTTCTCCCTCTCTCTCTCTCTCTCCCCTCCTCTCTCTTTTGTCTGTCTCTCTCTGTGTTTTTGTGTGTGTGTGTGTGTGTGGTGTGTGTATCTGTGTGTGTGTGTGTGTATGTGTATGTGTATGTGTATGTGTGTGTATGTGTATGTGTATGTGTATGTGTGTGTATGTGTGTGTATGTGTATGTGTGTGTATGGTGTGTGTGTGTGTGTGTGTGTGTGTGTGTGTGTGTGTGTGTGTGCGTGTGTGTGTGTGTGTGTGGTGTGTGCGTGTGTGTGTGGTGTGTGTGCGTGTGCGTGTGCGTGTGTGTGTGTGTGTTGAAAATATTTCGTTTGTCATTTCGTTTGTGTCATCTTTCTGTGTTGTCTGCTTCATTTTAGAAACTGAGTGTGCACTTCATATACATACAGACATAAAAGTTACATATGGATAAAGACAACAACAGCAACAACAACAACAACATTAACAACAAAAACCGTAAGAAGAGGTCGGGACATTAGCTACACCACAACAGACATTTTCTGATGTCACACAGAAAACAGCGTAGTTGAAGCAGGTTTGATTTCGCCTGTCCGTGTGTTTCTATAAAGATTGTGGTTTAATGAATCATCCTGGTCTCAAATCTAGACTGCTTGAATAATGACGATGATCAGATAACAGATTAACACTTTGGCTCCCACACCCTCTCCACCAGCATCCCACATCGTCAACTCTACCAGGAAAGCAAAAACTTAACCCTTTGACTACCTCACCTTATCCACCAGAAAAACTTAACCCTCTGACTCCCTCACGCTATCCACCAGAAAAAAGATAACTATTTGACTCCCTCACCCTATCCACCAGAAAAACTAAACCTTTGACCCTCTCACCTGCAGGAAGCTGGTGGATAGGGTGAGGGAGTCAAAGGGTTAATTTTTTACAGTTGGTGGATAGGGTGCAAGAGTTCAAGGGTTAAAACAGACACTGAATTCATAGCCGATACGTTTTGATATTTCGAAGAAAACAAAAATCATAGACCTATTATTCTTGCCGAAATAAATTTCCCAACAACATTCCTACAATCATGGAAGCATCTGGTCTGTCGATTAATTTTCTATTTACAGACACAGATAGCTTAACTAGACGTCGTGGTGCAATGTTTAGGGCAATAGATTACCGACTGGGAGGTTGTGCGTTCGAATCCTCGCCGTGGTGTAGTGGTTAACGCAACGGACTACCGACTGGAAGGTTATGGGTTCCAATCCCCATCAGTCCCTTCAAAAAATCACTGTGGGATTTTTCGGCCCTAACCGGCTCCTACCCAGAGCTGGGTGTGCTACGGGCTCATTGGGAAGACTAGGACCACACAGTCGAGTCTCATCCACATCACGGATGCGTCATTGAGGGTGTTGTCAAATCTTCTGACCAGCACCGCAGATGTCTGTATTTCTCGGGCGTGGTTGACGCCAGGGTATTTAAATGACAGTAAGCGTAGAGCACAGCCCTGTCACACAGTCTCAATCCTAGATGGAACTCCATAGCATCATGATTATCATCCTTATCGACATCGTCATCATGACATTGTAAAAACTGTTCCAGCTTCTGTGGTCATCAAGGTGGCGTAGAAAATGGAACAGAAAAAGGTGAGCACAAAGGTAACCTCCCTGGGTGCGATGATACTTTAAAAAAAAAAACCCGTCAAAATCATTAAGGGATTTTTCGGGCCCAACCAGCTTCTCCTCAGGGCTGAGTGTGCTAAACGTCATCGCTCACTGGCAGGACTGGGACCTTGCAGTCGAGTCTCATCAACTTTGAGGATGCATCACTGAGGGTGTTGGTCAAGAGTCTGACTAACACCGCAGGTGTCTGTATCTCACATGCCTGGTTGACGCCAAACTATGTTATGATAGTAAGCGCAGTGTACAGCCCCGTCACGCAGTCTCAGTCCTAGATAAACTCCACAGCGTCGTAATTTATCGTTCCCATCATCATCATCATCATCATCATCATCATCATCATCATCATCATCATAACATTGTGTAAATAAAAAGTCCCTAATTCTGTGGCTATCAATGTGGCATAGAAAGAAAAACCTGACTTTCTTTGATTCCGGAAACATTCTAGTGGGTTGCTACGCATGACGTGATCAAATCATGAACGCTATCCATCTGCCCTCAAAAATCACTGACTCTATCTCGACCTCTGTTTACAAGCCTTCCCACCCATCCTTCCGCCTTCTCCCAGAACAACACAAACTCAATACACAGCGAAACGCAACAAAAGAAGAAGACAGACGAACAAACCATAAAATCCCTTCCACTCACTTCAAGTTGGCATCAACTTCCACCTTCCACGAGGGACGTCCAAAGAGCTGCGTGATGTAGCCCACATTCACAGGATCTGCAGAGACTGCAAGAGCCTTCCGTTTGGCAGACACCTCACCTGCTTTAACTGCTGCTTTACCTCCCTTAGCCAGGTCCGTTGGTTGTTGTGCTGGTTCTCCAGCAATCCACTTGATGATCATTTCCTGCCAGAGTGACAAATTTGATGGGAGGTCCACATGAGGACAGCTTGAAAATGACACTACTTATGCTTTGTAAATGATGATAGCAGTAGTAGTAGTAATAGTAGTAGTAGTAGTAGTAGAACAGTAGTAGTGGTCGTAGCAGCAGCAGCAGTAGTAATAGAAGTAGAATTAGCGGTAGTGATAGTAATAGTAGTAGGAGGAGGAGGAGGAGGAGGACAGGAGGAAGAGTAGGATGAGGAGTAGGAGTAGTGATAGTCGTAGTAGTAGCAGTGGAAGTAGTAGTAGTAGTAGGAGAAGCAGAAGGAGGAGGAGCAGGCGGAATAGTAGTAGTAGAAGTAGTAGCAGTAGTAGTAGTAGTAGTAGTAATAATAATAGTAGTAATAGTAGTAGCAGTAGCAGGAACAGGAGCAGGAGCAGGAGAGGAGAAGGTTAACCCCTTCAAAGCAGACCTAATTTCGCATAGTACATGTAAATCTGTTGTGAAGACAGACATAATATACCGGGAAAAAACACCAAAGACATACTGTTATTTTTGTTTAAAGCCCAGTCGATTGCGTAGAAACATATCAGGGCTATAACGTTTCAAAATATACACAATACTACAACAGGGAAAAACAAAAAAAGAAAGAAAATTAAGTAAGCATATCAATGCTTTCGCGCACATAATCTAATAACATGACCCTGGCGTTGACCACTCCGTCCAATTCATTACACAGAGGATTTAAAAAACATACCTAACTACAAATTTAAACGTAAGTAAGGACACTAAAACATATACAAAAACAGGCCTAAATTACCTAAAATTGCTTTCGCGTATCTCATTTCCCTAGAACCAAAAATGCACTACATACATGTACCCAGTTATCAATCCTAAGAGAAAGTACGTAAGACTTTATCGAACACATACAGGTGAATGGACCAGCGAGGCAGAAAATGACAGAAAGCAAAGGAACAAGGAGAGTGACGGAAAAGAGGAAACTTTTAGCACAGAATTTCCAAAAGGTGGGGGATACTATTTATACTGAAAGAGCTCCCCCCGGCATCCCCACGGGGGTACCACAGAAATAACAAACCCACCAAGCAAATGGAAAACTAAAGACTCACGGTGAGCTCGGCTCCCCTCCGTACCACCCTCTCCTCCACAGTCTCCATGGCGTTCTCCACACTCTTCTCTATCCGCCTCAGGCGGTTGCTGATGCTGCGCAATGATCGCCGCGCTCTCTGCTGGGCAATATGATTATTATTGTTATCATTACTGTTGTTGTTTATTAGTATTGCTATTATTATAATGATTATGATTATTATTATGATTATGATTATTATTAGATTATTATTATTATTTATTATTATTTATCATTGTTATCATTATTATGTATATTAGTAGTAGTAGTAGTCTAGTAGAGGTAGTAGTAGTAGAGTAGTAGTAGTAGTAGTAGTAGTAGTGGTTGTTTTTGTTGTTGTTATACTCTGTTATCAAAATATTGTTATTATTATTACAATTACTATCATTATTGTTATCATTATAATTGTAACTATTATTAGTTGTTGTTGTTGTCATTATTATTGTTGTCATTGTTATCATAACTATTATTGCTGTTGTTATTGTTGTTATTCTTATCATTATCATTTGTACTACTACTACTACAACTATTATTACTATTACTATTATGATGATGATGATGATGATGATGATGACGACGATGACGACGATGATAATGTGTGTACTTAATTTTCTTTTCTTTTCTTTTTTTTATTTTTATTTTTATTTTTCCTGTTGAAGTTTTGTATGGCTTCAAACAATAATACCAATACCAACAGATTGAGAGTTTTCCGATCTCCCGGGCTTACTAGTACCTAAACCCCTTTCGTGTGCAGATTATGAAATGCGCACGTTAAAGATCCTGTAGGCCATATGTCAGCAACAGACGGATCATGTGTGATGTGTTGTACGTCCCAATGAATTTGTAGAAAACCACTACACACGAACGGTTTATAATCTTGATGATGATGATGATGATGATGATGATGATGGTGGTGGTGGATGATGATGATGGTGGTGGTGGTGGTGGTGGTGGTGATGATGATGATGATGGTGGTGGTGGTGATGATGATGATCACCACCACCACCACCACCACCACCATCATCATCACCGCCGTTATTAAGATTATAAACCGTTCTTGAGTAGTGGTTTTCTACAGATTCATTGGGACGTACAACACATTACACATGATCCGTCTATTTCGGTGTGAGCACGAAGCAATCAAGTGGTTAGTTAAGGAAGCCACCACATTCCTCTATGGTGATGCTCAGTCTGCATCACTGTTGGACCTGCCTGCTGGGTGTTTTCGTCTGTCCACACAAACCTGTTGCTGACATATGGCCTACGGGATCTTTAACGTGCGTATTTCATATTCTGCACGCCTGTTCACAATAAATGGGGATTTAGGCACTGGTAAGTCTGCGCACATGTTGACCCGGGAAATCGAAAAACTCTCAATCCTTTGGTACTGGTATTGTTTTTTAAAGCCCAGCCGACTGCGTGGAGCCATATCAGGGCTATAATCGCTTCAAAACGTACAAAACTTCAACAGGACAAATTTTAAAAAAAAAGAAAAACAGAAAAGAAAATTAAGTACACACGTCAATGCATTTGTGCACATTATCTAATAACATGTCCCTGACGTTGACCACTCCGTCCGATTTATCACACAGGGGATTTAAAAAATACACCTGAATACAAATTTAAGCATACCTAAGGACAACAAAACACGTATAAAAACGGGCTTAAATTATCTAAAATTGCTTTCACATACCTCGTTCTCCAAGAGCCAAAAATGTACTTAACATACGTACCCAATTATCAATCCAAAGAGAAAGTACGTAAGACTTAATCGAACACATACAGATGAATGGATCAGCAAGGCAGAAAATGTTAGGAAGAAATGACAGAAAGCAAAGGGACAAGACAGAAACAAAGAGAGTGACAGAAAAGAGAAAATTTCTAGAACAGAATTTCCAGAAGGTGGGGATACTATTTACACCGAAAGATCCCTCGGCATCCCATGCGGGAATGCTTATAACCAAGCCGACTACTATGGCAATTTGAGGATTAACAACTCCGTCCAAGTCTAACTGAAAAGTTAACAGTTAAAAACCAAGCACATGATTACCCTTCCAGCCTTAAATGTATTT
>CM060313.1:62040316-62065316 GCA_030674185.1 Monoplex corrugatus
CGAACAGCAAAAAATTAATCCTTCGATTCCCTCACTCCATCCACCAGCTTCCTGCTGGAAGCTGGTGAATAGGGTGAGGGATTCGAAGGGTTAAGTTTTTGCTTCGCTAGCATGGTTGATGCTACAGGGTGCTGGTGGCCAGGATTTGGGAGTCACAGTGTTAAAGATGCTGTAAGTCACGTCAGTGGCTTATGGAAACATGAAAATACCCAGCATGCACACCCAATGAAGATGAGCAATATGTCGTCTGCACAGTGTGGGCAAAACCACGTGCATACACGCATCCGAGAAAAGTGGAAGGCTAGTAAACAGAAGTCAGTCAGTCAGTTAATGGTCAGTCAGTTGGTCAATCAGTCGGTCGATCGGTCGGTCAGTCAGTCAGTCGGTCACTCAGTCAGTCACTCAGTCAGCCAGTCAGTTATTCGATCATTCCTCTGAAGAAAACAGACAACGAATACATGACATTAACAAAATTCAATCCAAACCAAACCAAACCAAACCAAACCAACCCAAACCAACCCAACCCAACCCAACCCAACCCAAACATAACTCAACTGACCAGTAGTAACGGACGTATAGCCCCTGGGTGAAGAGCCCGGGCTTTGTACCCGAAGACGATTTGGTGACGACCTGCAGGGACACACCTGGCAAAGACATGTTCAACTTGAGAAGCATGCGCTGGGTCTTCTCCGACAGGGAAGGTAAGGGGATCCCGATTGCTCTCTTTGTCTTGTTGGGTACAACAGGGCTGGTCGCTGCTTCCTCACGCTTGTCGTCTAGTGCCTAGAGCGAAAAGAAAAGATGAAAGAAATCGAGGAACGAGAAAGGGAGAAAAGGAAGAGAAAAGAAGGAACAAAAGAAGAATAGAGGGAAGAAAAGACAGTAGCAAAAAATAAAGATGGATGGAAGAAATGAAGAAAAAAGGAAAGAAAGTTGAAAGAAAGGCTGAAAGGTTGGTAGGTTGAATGAATTTAAGAAAGTTTAAGAAAGAAGAAAAGAAAAGGAGAAAAGAAAGTACGGATGAATGGAAAGAACGAAGGCAGAAAACAAGAAGAAAGATATGAAAGAAAGATGAATGGAAGGACGGACAGGACAAAAGCGAAAAAAAAATGACGGAATGAAGAACGAAAGAAAGAAAAGATGGATGGTTGAAAGGAAGGAATGAAAAGGACAGAAACAAGAAATAAAGAAGGCGAAGAAAAGAAAACGGCAAAAAAAAAAAATATATAAAAAAAGAGAAACAGGCAGGACATGAAAGGCAGAGGGAAAGAATGAAAGTCAGAGGGTAGGACAGAAAGAATGAAGAAGAAAAAACAAAGAGAAAAAAGATAGAAAGAATTATGGAGAAAAGTATGACAGAAACAACAACCAAACAAAAATAAAGAAAGAAAGAAAAAAAAAGAAAGAAAGTGAAAGAAGGCGGATAAAACAGACAAGAAGACAGAAAAAAGAAGCATACGAAGAAACAAAAACTTAGCGGAAAGTAAGACAGAACTAAACAAACAAAAAAATCGGCAGAAAAGAAGAGAAAGAAAGTATGAAAGAATTATTATTATTATTATTAAGGGCATTTAGAGCGCCTAATCTTTCTGGAAAGCCCTAAGCGCTTACAAACTGTACAATACACATTACATCGAACATAGAAACATAGGCCTAATATAATTTTCATCATACATGGCGGACCTCTGTCACTCCATCCCATACACACCGTTAATAATATCAAATATTAGTACCTACTCTCTGGCACACACACACATATCCTCCTCCCACCCCGAGACATATCTATAGGCGCACAGCAATAACATACACAGAAGCACGCTAGCGCGCAGACAGCATAGCTCTTTTAGGTTAATAAATTTCAGAGAGGAAAGAGATGCGTTTTCAAGCCAGATTTAAATGACTGAAGACTTGTTTTGTGCCTCAGCGGGTAGGGAAGTGAATTCCATGAGGAAGGGGCTTGAAAAGAAAAGGATCGCTCACCATATGATTTTGTTCGAAAAGTTGGGATTCGAAATAAGCGGGTATCGGCTGAGGTACGAAGATGACGAGATGGAACGTATAGTTGAAGATATTCAGACAGGTAAGAGGGAGTAGAATTGTCGAAGTATCTGAAGCACTGAACAGCAATTTTATGTTGGATCCTTTTCAACACAGGTAACCAATGCAAGTCTTGGAGAAGAGGAGAGACATGCTGAAATTTGGAAGACCGAAATACTAGCCGAGCGGCATGGTTCTGTACTTTCTGAAGTTTGTCAAGGAGCTGTTTTGGGGAACCAGACAGAAGGGAATTACAATAGTCAAGACGAGAAAGAACGAAAGCACAAACTAATATTTTAGTAGCTTCGAGAGTAAGGAGATGACGGATGGAACCTATTCTACGAAGTTCAAGGTAACAGACACGACAGATGTTTGAGACATGCTGCTGAAAGTTAAGAGTGTTGTCGATGGTGACACCTAGATTCTTAACTTTTTGGGAGAGGGTGATGTCTGTCCCATTCAGTGATATGGAAGATGGAATTAAGTCACAGTTGAGAAGTTTTTTAGGAGTAATGAAAATCATTTCAGTTTTGTCTTGGTTTAGTTGTAATTTGTTGCAAGTCATCCAGTCTTTCACGTCGGAAATGCAGGCTTTAGTGGTTTGTACAATGTTGTTTACATTAGAGATGGGACCAGAATTGTAAATTTGATTGTCATCTGAGAAGCTATGATGTGATACAGAATGGCGGAGAATAATATTTGCGAGAGGCTGCGTGTACAAAACAAAGAGAACTGGACCCAGGACGGATCCTTGAGGAACGCCATATCTGAGGGCTGAGGGAGGTGAGGGCAAGCCATTTACAGATACAGTCTGTGTGCGGTCAGAGAGATATGACTGAAACCAGGAGAGAGCGGAGCCAGAAATTCCGTAGCAGTTGTGGAGGCGCCAAAGCAGTATCTCATGGTCTATAGTGTCGAAGGCAGCAGACAAATCTAAGAGAGAGAGAAGAGAAATGTCACCATCATCAAGGATGTCAGAAGATCGTTCACAATTTTCAATAAAGCAGTTTCAGTGCTATGTCCTGATCTATATGCTGACTGATTGGGATATAATAAATGGTTTGATTCAAGATGTTCTAGAAGTTGGTGTAAAATAATTTTTTCAGTTACCTTGGAAAGAAAGGGGAGATTGGAGACAGGCCGGTAGTTTTTGAGAATATCTGGATCAAGAGAAGGTTTCTTTAGGAGAGGTTTGACAATAGCTGATTTGAATGAGCTTGGGAAGATGCCTGACACCAGTGAATGATTGATGACAGATGTAAAGAATGGGAGTAGAGTATCCAAACATTGTGTCAAAACAGAAGCCGGGAGGGGGTCTAATTCACTGGTTTTGATAGCAGAGTCCTTGATAGTTTTCTTCACAAAAGACTCAGAGACAGGCTGAAAGGATGTCAGTGGACAGCCAGAGAAGGTTGGTTCAGGCATTGAAAGAGGAGGGGTATTTTGCGAATCGAGACTATCACGAATGTCAAAAAGTTTCCCATTAAAGAAGTTAGAGAATGCTAGAGGAAGGTCAGCAGGTGGAACATGAGAAGGTATAGGGCTGTTTTTAGTTTTACAGAGAAGAGTGTTAGTAATGTTGAAGAGCTGTTTAAAAGTTGTGGCAGACGTAATTTTAGCATTATAGAATGAAACCTTTGCACTATGGACAAGTTTATCAAATGCTTTCTTTGCAGACTGGAAGGATTGTTTATGCACAGTTGATTTGTGTTTGATCATCCGTCTCTCAGCACGTCTTCTCTCACGCTTGGCAGCCTGGAGCTGAGGTCCAGCGGCAGCATACCAGGGTGAAGGGGGACGATGAGAGACCTTCCTTTGGGTGGTTGGAGCATGCTGATCGAGGCAATTGCAGAGGACAGCGTCAAGATCGTCGGCAGAAGTTGGCTGAGAATTGAGGAGTTGGGAATGGAGGTTGCTGTTGAACGATGGAAAGTCGATGGTTGACAGGTTTCTGGCCATGACGTAGATTTGACGTGGAGGAGGTTTTGATAGTTGAAGTTGGCTCAGGATGCAGTAGTGGTCAGAAGGGAGAGTTTGAATGACATCAGTGGACTGGAGGATATTGTCACTGTCTCTGTGTACAAGCCAGTCTAGTGTATGTCCTTTAATGTGGGTTGGAGTTTGGATGGCTTGAGTTAGGTCGAAGGTGTTGAGTAACTCGGTAGTCTTTGCAGTCAGATTGTTGGAGGGTACGTCGTAGTGGATGTTGAAGTCGCCGGTCAGAATTAAAGATCCTTTCAGATTGTTGCAGTATTCTAAGAGGTCATGAAATTGGTCAACAAAATCAGAGTCAGACAGAAGGTTCTTTCTGTTTGGTGGTGGTCTATAGAGGCAGAAAATGTGGGCGCAAGATTGAGGAAAAGACAGAGTCAGTTGTACAAGTTCAAATGAGGAGTGGTGGAAGGGAAAGCCGGACACAGTAGAAACATATGGCAGAAGGGGAGAAGCAATGACGAGAGCGATGCCACCTCCACGGGATGACCGTGGGAAAGAGAATGTCTTAAATCCCGGAGGTGCCAGATCCTTCACTTTCGGTTCATCACCCTCAGATTTGAACCACGTTTCGGTGACACAGAAAATGTCAACATTGTGTTCAGTAATGAAGTAATTCATAGCTGACCGTTTCACTTTCGGGCAAGCAGACTGAGCATTGAAGATAGCTAGGTTCATGGATGTTGCATTGTGAGAAGTGGCAGCAGCAGGAAGAAGAGGAATGTCGATCAAATTTCTGACATTGACTGAAGGTTTGGTGTCGACACATGGAGAAGAATTGTCCAGTTTCAGTGGCAGATTCGAAGTTGTAGGGTGATAAACTTCATGCACCTGTGGATTTTTAGTATCATGTTGGCCAAATCTGGAGCTTAACACAGTTATTTTTCTTTGTTTTCGGCGTCCACCTCTGTGGGTACGTGTTTTCGGAAGATGGTAGCCAATGCCAAGATTCTTGATGGCAGAGACAGCAAAGGGCTTCAGAGTTGAAGGGGTTACGACCAGGAGTTGTTCACGTGTATAAACAAAAGTAGGAGAGCGTGGCGGAGAAAATGACTCTTGCAAGCGCCTGTCTGTGAAGAAAGAAGGGTTGAAACTGGAGGAAACGGATTTCTCGTGCAGAAAGAAGTGTTTACGTCGAACTGTTTGAAATGGCGGATTGTGGCAATGAAGGCTGTTGGCGAAATTTAAAACAAAAGCAAACCAGATCACACGACATTCAAAAGTTAACATTGTACAAAACACATACCAAAATAAAGTCCAATCCATTACGAAACAGCAGACACCAAAATCACAGCGACACAGTACACACTTCCACACTAACGAGACGAAATGCTAAGAGCAACGAAGTTATGCTGCCTGCTAGGCGTAACTCACTACCATATCCAATGATAGAAGAAAAAACAGAAGACGTGCCAACAGAGAGACAGACAACGACTGAGATACAAACAAGAAGACAGACAGATAGACAAAAATGCTATGACAAAAAGACAAAAATCCTTAGACAAAAAGACAGACAAAATGCTAAGATAAAAAGATAGACAAAAATGCTAAGACAGAAAGATACACAAAATGCGAAGACAAAAAGATAGACAAAATGCTAAGATAAAAAGAGAGACAAAAATGCTACGACAGAAAGAAACAATATGTTAAGAAAAAAAGACAGACAAAATGCTAGGACAAACCCTCAACAACTTCCTATCCCTGGCGAGTTTGGCTTGGAGGTAGCTATTGGAGTTATTTCAAGAAGGATCCACGGCGATCCCTTACCTCAACAATGAAGGAATGCATGACATCTGGTCCCACGGTCAGAATAGAGGACAACAGATGATGGGAGGACATGCTAGGTTTGTGAAAAGTGGAATTGAAATCCAGATGGTAATGCAGACCAAACTCAGGCACTGCTGCTCGTCCGTGAACGGCCTTGGTGGCTGGGTTGACGCTCAACGTCACGTCAAATTTTCTTTTCAGCTTCTCACCTGCACACGGGTTGAAGCATCAGAAAATAAAAAATCCAAAACATGTGTGAATGCCCAGCAAAAACAGATCCAGATGATGTTCTGAACAGATGGTATGATTATGGCAGTGACCTCTTCAGTGACGACACAAAGAATAACTCTCCGCAAGTTGACAATGATGACGCCGACAGGTAACAGGTGAAGTAGGTCGGAAAGAGTTGGAGCATAGCGCTGTCCAAGAACGATTTATTATATGAACTATTTACTGATGCCAGAAAAAACACGAAAAAAACCCCCAATAAGAACGCGTATTTAATACAACAAGACAAGACAGGCGCAGATTTTCCGCCAACTGGCCTTTGTCAAGCGTAAGATCACAAACAAACACCAGATACAAAAATTAGGAGAGAAAGACTGAAACTTTCCCGCTGCTTCGTCTAGTGTTAGAAAAGGACGTTGTATTAAAATTAATACACACTGGACGGAGCAGCAGGAAGTTTCAGTCTTTTTCTCCTAATGTTTGTATCTGGTGTTTGTTTGTTTGCGATCTTACGCTTGATAAAGGCCAAAATTTGTCTTGTCTTGTATCAAATACGCGTTCTTATTGTTTTTTCATGTTTTTTCTGGCATCAGTAAGTAGTTCATAATGTTCTTGAACAGCGCTATGCTCCAACTCTTTCGGACCTACTTTACCTGTTACTGTCGGCGACATCATTATCAACTTGCGGAGAGTTATTCTTTGTGTCGTCACTGAACAGATCACTGTCATAATCACACCATCTGTTCAGAACATCATTTGGATCTTTGAAAGTTTTCCGTCCTTGTCATTGATACATAACTGTTGTGGTTTCAATTCTTTTGTCTTTCCTTTACGTATCTGTTGGAAGTTCTTTTGACTTCTTTGCTGCATTAAACTCGTTAATCTTGCTGCATTCTTGGTCTAGCCACTCTTTCCTTTCCTGTCTAATTTTAATTTGTATGACTCCTTTTAAGTGTTTTATATCTCTCAAGGTCTACATTTTTTGGCCTGTTTTCGGTGTTCGATCAGTTCAATGACATCATCACTAACATATGGTTTCCTCATCCGTCTTTTTCGCTCGCCATTAACTTTCTCGCCACACGTTGCAGACCTACTTAGCATTACACAAAACCAAACTTTTTAGTAGAGCATTGAGAACTCAAGTTATTAGGCAAACTGACCACTTTCCACCCTGTTGTTGCAGATTCTACATCTTTAGCTAGGTTCCGTGTTGGGTGTTTTCATATTTCCATAAGCCTGCCACAGGGTCGTTAACGTGTATATTTGAAATTGTGCATGCATATACACAAGAAAGGGGGTGAGGCACTGACAAATCTGCACACATATTGACCTTGGAAGTGAAAAAAAAACTTCACCCTTTACACACCAGCTAGAGATGTCCAAAGAGATCGAACTCTGGACCTTCCGATCGGAAATCTGACTGAGGTCGAATCCCATCAGTCCCTTTATAATCACCGTGGGATCCTTTGGCCCAAACCGGCTGCTACCCAGAGTTAAGTGTACTATGAACTCATTGGAAAGAAGGAGACCACACAGTCGAGTTTCATCTACTTTACAGACTGCGGGCGATGCTCAAATATTCTGATCGATTCCGCTGGTGTTTGTGTATATTTAAGGTCTCGTTGTCATCAGGATTAATTATAAAAATAGGCGTAGAGTATAACCACGTCACACGGTCTCAATCCATAATTAAACTCCACAGCATCAAGATCATCATCCACATTATCAACATCATTACAGCACTGCTAACAATTGTCCTGGATTTTGTGGCCACTAAAATGACATAGAAAACGGAGCAGGCAGACCAACCAATCAACCAACCAACCAATCAACCAACCAACAAACCGACCAAGCAAGCAAGCAAGCAAACTTCCAACCGACCGACCAACCAATACTAATTAATTAATAATTTGAATATTCATATGGCGACAAATTTTGACAGTTCAAATCAAAGTGCACTCACGCACCAGGCATACGCATACAGTCGGCAAAGACCACCTTACAATATTTAATACACAGACTGAGGGAAAGAAATAGTAGTTGTAGAATTCATTTCGGGGGAAAAGAGGTGGGTTTTTAAATTGGACTTGAAAGCAGAAAGAGTAGGTGTTAGGCGAAGGAAGAGCGGAAGTCTGTTCCAACCAACCAACCAACCAACCAAACAACAAAACAAACTAACATTTAACCCTTTGACTCCCGCACCCTGTCCACCAGCATCCTGCATTGTCAACCATGTTAGCAAAGCAAAAACTTAACCCTTTGATTCCCTTACTCTATCCGCCAGTTTCCTGCAGGAAGCTGGTGGATAGGGTAAGGGAATCAAAGGGTTAATTTTTTTCAGTTGGTGTATAGGGTGCGGGAGTCAAAGAGTTAACACCACAACGGTACCTGGTGCCGAGAAGTTAGCCCCGACGATGATGTCCATGCCAGGCTGACTTTCCTTCCGTTGACGTGTCAAGAAGAAAAGGGCCGTGTATTCTTTCAGGGATCTGAGGACACCCCATCCCACCCCCACCACCCAAAATCAATATCACTGCATGTCCAGTATCCTGTCAGATGCTTAAGAACCATATCATAAAAACAAAAACAAAACAAAAAAAAACAAACAGGAATACGCCAGTATCTCTTTCTCGGAAGTTCTGTGCTGAAAGATGTTTTTGTTAACAAGTTTATTTGTGAACAAATGCCTTGTTCCATGAATCAGCAAAAAAGAGCTCAGAGATGTACGCCTGTTAATATCTGAGACGATACCAAACTAACCAAACAACCACTCAAACAATCATTCAGCCAACAAACCAATCAATCAATCAACCAACCAACCAATCAACCGACCAATCGATCTACTGGAATTCGCTCTTGTTAAGAAAATATTCCAAAAAGATCACGCCACGCACTGACCTGTATATAAAAAAGAAAAGTATAAGAAAGAAAAAACAGGAACAGAAGGTCACTAGACATCTCCATCCCACTATTCTCCCATGATGTTTAGAAACACTCACCTTACCCGTATTTCACCAGTCTTTACGTATTCAACATGATAAATACTCAGAAATATTAATACCTATCCCTCATACTAAACCATCAAAAAGCATTGGCATAATACATTTTGGTTTCAGTTTTTCAAGATGGTTATCTGTCGTACTAAATCACAAAAATCATTGGCATAATACATTTTGGTTTCGGTTTTTCAAGATGGTTACCTGCCATACTAAATCATTAAAATCATTTATATAAGTTTCGGTTTCAGGTTTTCAAGATGGTTATCCGTCATACTAAACCATCAGAAATCATTTGCATAATGTTTCGGTTTCAGTTTTTCACGATGGTTATCCGCCATACTAAATCAGCAAGAAATATTTGCACAATAAATTTTGGTTTGAGTTTTTCAAGATGGTTATCCGTCATATTAAATCAGCAAAAATCATTTGCATAATACGTTTCGGTTTCAGTTTTTCAAGATGGTTATTCGTCATACTAAATCATCAAAATCATTTGCATAATGTTTCGGTTTCAGTTTTTCAAGATGGTTATCCGTCACACTAAATCAGCAAAAATCATTTGCATAATAAGTTTCGGTTACAGTTTTTCAAGATGGTTATTCGTCATACTAAATAATCAAAATCATTTGTATGATAAGTTTTGGTTTCAGTTTTTCAAGATGATTATCCGTCATACTAAATCATCAAAATGCATTTGCATAATAAGTTTCGGTTTCAATTTTTCAAGATGGTTATCCGTCAAACTAAATCAGCAAAAACCATTTGCATATTAAAAGTTTCGGTTTCACTTATTCGAGATAGTGTCTTCCTGCTTGGAATTAACCCTTTGATTCCTGCAAACTGTCCACCAGCATCCTGCATTGCCAACCATGCAAGCAGAGCAAAAAACTCAACACTTTGACTCCCTCACCCTATCCATCAGCTTCCTGCAAGAAGGTGGTGGATAGAGCGAAGGTGTCAAAGGGTTAAGTATTCTGCAGTTGATGGATATGTTGTGGGAGTCAAAGGGTTAAAGCAGACTGAGTTATTGTTGACCCAGCAACTCAGATGTACATGTCTCAGAAACTAATAAAGAAAGAGTTAATTTCTTTTATTTTTTCTGTCCATTTCGTTGAGCATGATCTGTTGTTGCTGAAAAAGTAATACGCGCAATACCTGTGCTTTTTCCATTTACTGTAACATTTCCGTAACAGGATAGTCACTACTGTTGTGCATGTGATAAACAGGGTACGGGAGTCATCAAAGAGTTAATCCGGCTAGGCACCATACTTGACGCCACAGAGCTTCCTTACTTGTCCACGGAGCGGCTGCTGAAGTCCAGATGCACGGGCCCGGACACGAGCGGCACGGGGTTGGAGGGCACGAAGGGCAGGTACTGATAGAAGCCCTCCACACAGAGTTTCTGCCCGCTCCACGTCTGCACGAACTCCGGGACACACATCTTCATCGGCACCTGGGTGCGCGGGGTGTGGATCTCCTTCTCCTCTCCGTTGTGAAGCTGGTAGATGTCGCTCCTGAAATGACAGGGGCGACAAATTCCTTACCTGGTAGTAATGAAACGATGATGATGATGATGATGGTGATGATGACAATGATAATAACAATAATGATAATGATGACGACGACGACGACGACAACAACAACAAAAACAACAGCAACAATAGTAATAATAATAATCATAATACTGAAACAATAATAATAATAATGATAATAACAATAACAATAATACATAAAATAGTAATGATAATAATAGTTATAATAGTAATCATCATCATCATCACAATAATAAAAACACTTAATAATAACAGTAATTGTCATCATTATCATCATCCTCATCATCGTCATAAATGAGAACGACACATTTCTTATTAGTAGTAATGGCATAACAATGATAATAATAATAATAATAATAGCAACAACTACAACAACAACAACAACAGTAATAATAATGACATTTATAAGGCTCTAAATCTTGATACAAGAATCAGACCAAAGCACTCACTCTCACCATTCACCAAACCAATCACCCAACAACGACCAACACACCAGAGCACAAAGCACACACAATCCAGGATGGGGGAGGGAGGATAGGAAAGCAGTGGAACAAAAGGATGGGCACGTGGAAGGAAAAAAAATCACTCTGGACACAAACGTGTGTCTTCAAGTTAGACTTGAAGGACGATGGAGTATGTGACCATCAACACGATGAGAATTCGCAAGAATCAATGGCATACGTGTATCGTATATCACCGTCACTTTGCTTCAAAGGACACGACACACACGCACAACCACACATACACAGACATGGGCGCGCACGCACACAGACACACAAACACACAAACACACCACACACACACACACACACACACACACACACACACACACACACACACACACACACACACACACACACACACACACACATACACACATACCTTGCCGCTTCCTTTTAATTTTTTTCCGTCTCTTACTCTGTTCCCTTCTGTCCCCTCCCCCCTCCAAAAAAAAAATTCATCCTCCATGCCATTTTTACCCGTCTAATATCACTTACAGTGCAGTGAAAAGACGTTAAATCAAGGAAGGAACGAACGAACAGACACACGCCAGTACAAACACATGCTCACGTAATACTTTTGTGATACTGACCATAATGTTTCAGTGATTGCATAGCTATTCGTCTGTCGTATCGCTTATGTGGGTGAGAACGTTAAACCCCAAACAACAAACAACGCAAACACCCCCTCCCCCCCACCCCCCGTGCATGCAAACACATACAGACGCATGCACATTCGCACACACAAACACCAGTACACACACACACACACACACACACACACACACACACACACACACACACACACACATTCGTCTAAAGCACATATGTGAATAGACGTTAAAAGAAATAGCGAACGAACACACACACACACACACACACACACACACACACACACACACACACACACACACACACACACACTCACTCACACACACACTCTCTTTCTCTGTCTATCTACTTTCACACACAGACCACACACACACACTATGACACACACACTATGACACGCTCTCTATCTCTCTCTCTCTCTCACACAAACACACCACACACACACACACACACATATATACACATACACACACACACACACACACACACACAACACACACACACACACACACACACACACACACACTCACACCCCCACACAAACCATAACCAACCTGGTCCTGATGAGCGTAAAGGGATTTTTCAAAGCGCCCAACCCAAGTTCCAAGACTTGGGCTGCCGGGCCGTTCTTGCTCTGAGGCCGTGGGGCATACTTCATGCGACCGTCCAGACCCCCAGTCACCAGTACCGAGATATTCAGACGTACTCCCGTTGACATCATGTCGCCAATAGCAACCGTCTCCTCGCACAAGACTCGTACACCAATGCTATTGACAAGCAGACCATTAAAACCATAAAAAAAAACACGAAAAAAGAATAAGAACGCGTATTTAATACAAGACAAGACAGGCGCAAATTTTCGACCAACTGGCCTTTGTCAAGCGTAAGATCACAAACAAACATCAGATACAAAAATTAGGAGAAAAAGACTGAAACTTCCCTGCTGCTCACATAAACACCAGATACAAAAATTAGGAGAAAAAGACTGAAACTTCCCTGCTGCTCACACAAACACCAGATACAAAATTAGGAGAAAAAGACTGAAACTTCCCTGCTGCTCACACAAACACAGGATACAAAAATTAGGAGAAAAAGACTGAAACTTCCCTGCTGCTCACACAAACACACGATACAAACATTAGGAGAAAAAGACTAAAACTTCCCTGCTGCTCACACAAACACAGGATACAAAAATTAGGAGAAAAAGCTGAAACTTCCCTGCTGCTCCGTCTGGTGTGAGAAAAGGAATAAACTAACCATTGTTAACGTTTAGGATTGTTACAACATGACGTATGCAAAAAGCACAGAAACGCAATATTTTTTCCTCCCCAGACTAACTTTCGGATGAATTTCATGTAGTTTTGTGCTTGCCTGTTAACTTTTCGCAAGAAAACTTGAGGTAGCGTATATTATCTTTTGGCAGGAAACATGACAGAGCTTTGTGAATGCATAATATTGTTATAGTTTTGCAAAAAAAACCAAACAACAAAAAAAAAAAAAAACGAGGGAGTGTTGCGACCACATATTATCGTTAATTAAGCAAGAAATTAAACTAAGGGAGTTTTGTTAGTGCGTATTACTTGAGGGATATGTATGACTGCATATGACTCTTTTCATAAAAAAGTGTGTACCGTGGAGGCTTTATGAATACCTGAGGGATCTTTATGACTGCATATGACTCTTCTCCTGGTAAAGTGTAAAAGTTTTATGATTACCTGAGGGATCTTTATGACTGCATATGACCCTTTTCCTAGAGATGCGTGAAAGTTTTATGATTACCTGATGGATCTTTATGATGCATATGACCCTTTTCCTAGAAAACAGTGGAAGCTTTATGACTACCTGAGGATCTTTATGACTGCGTATGACCCTTTTCCTAGAGACGCGTGAAAGTTTTATGATTACCTGATGGATCTTTGACTGCATATGACCCTTTTCCTAGAAAACAGTGGAAGCTTTATGATTATCTGAGGATCTTTATGACTGCGTATGACCCTTTTCCCAGTAAAGCGTGAAAGCATTATGATTGTCTGAGGGATCTTTATGCTGCATATGACCCTTTTCCTAGAGACGCGTGAAAGCTTATTGCTTACCTGAGGGATTTTTATGACTGCATATAACCCTTTTCCTAGAAAAGTAAGTTTTATGCTTACCTGAGGGACCTTTATGACTGCATATGACCCTTTTTCTAGTAAAGTGTACAAGTTTTATGATTACCTGAGGGATCTTTGTGACTGTATATGACCCTTTTTAACCTAGATAAAACTGGTGACAACTTTATGATTACCTGAGGATCTTTATGACTGCATATGACCCTTTTCCTAGGGACGTGTGAAAGATTTATGATTACCTGAGGATCTTTATGACTGCATATGACCCTTTTCCTAGGGACGTGTGAAAGATTTATGATTACCTGATGGATCTTTATGACTGCATATGACCCTTTTCCTAACATAAAAAGTGTGTAAGTTTTATGATTACAACAACAACAACAGCAGCAGCAACAACAACAATCACAAACACACAAACAAACAAACCAAATCGAATCAAAGATTCAGAAATTAGGTCAGAAGAGGGTTTTTGTAAAAAAGATTGGAAACATACAATGTATGTAACATACAATCATACACACATATAATCATGTCACCGTCACTCCCGTCTCTCTAACATACACACACACACACACACACACACACACACACACACACACACACACACACACACACAACACACACACACATACAATCATACACACATATAATCATGCACCGTCACTCCCGTCTTTCTCTCTAACATACACACACACACACACACACACACACACGCACACACACAACACACAATACACACACACATACAATCATGCACACATATAATCATGCACCGTCACTCCCGTCTCTTTCTCTCTAACATACACACACACACACACACACACACATACACATAACACACACACAGCAACACACACACACACAAACACACACTACACACATATATATACACACATACACACACACACACTCACTCAAACACAACACACACACACACACACACACAGAGACAGACATGGACACACACACACACACACATGCACAAGCACACACACACTCAGATACGCACACACACATGCATACACACACACACTCACACACACACATGCATACACACACACTCACTCACACACACACACAAACATGTTTATACACACTCACACACCATACACACACATATACACACAAAACACACACACATAAAGTACGCACACACAATTTTATACTGCTGTAGCCCCCTAAAACAAAACAAAAGCAGCCAACAACACAAATTATGAGAGGAAGCCACCACAAACCTGTCAAATCAACCATCATGCAACCAGTCACCCATCCACCAACCAACCCACCCACCGACTATGTGACCCAGTAGATCAATAAACCAGACACCCATCAACCAATCAACCAACCAACCAACCCACTAGACTACCTAAACCCAGTAGATCAACCACCCAGCCACCCATCCACTAACCCTAACCCACCAGCTATCTAACTCAGTAGATCAACCAACCAACCACCTAACCACCAACCCAACCAACCAACCACCCAGCCACCAACCAACTAACTAACCCACCCACCAACTACCTAACCCAGTAGATCAACCAGCCAGCCACCCAGCCCACCAACTACCTAGCCCTGTAGATCAACCAACCAGCCACTCAGTCACCGACTACTTAACCCAGTAGATCAATCAGCCAGCCACCGACTACCTAACCCAGTAGATCAACCAACCAGCCACCGACTACCTAACCCAGTAGATCAACCAGCCACCAGCCACCGACTACCTAGCCCAGTAGATCAACCAACCAGCCACTCAGTCACCGATACTTAACCCAGTAGATCAACCAGCCAGCCACCCAGCAACCGACTACCTAACCCAGTAGATCAACCAACCAGCCACCGACTACCTAACCCAGTAGATCAACCAGCCAGCCACCCAGCCACCGACTACCTAGCCCAGTAGATCAACCAACAGCCACCCAGCAACCGACTACCTAATCCAGTAGATCAACCAACCAGCCACCAACCCAACTATAACCAACCCACCCACCGACCGTCTAACTCAGTAGATCAACCAACCAACCATCAGTCACCAACCAACCAACCAACCCACCGATTATCTAATTCAGTAGATCAACCAACCAACCAACCACCCATCCACCAACCCAACTTACTTATCCAACCACCGACTACCTAACCCAGTAGATCAACCAACCAAATACCCATCAACCAACCCAACAACCAACCACCCATCAACCAACCCAACCAACTAACCCACCCATCAACTATCTAACCCAGTAGAACAACCAACTAACCACCTATCCACCCCAATATATCACGAAACCATCCACCAGGCCACCCACCCACCCACCCACCCACCCAGCAGAGTAACCACCCGACCAACCCAAACGACACAAGACCCGTAAGTAAGTACCTTGCATTCACACTTCCGGTGACCTTGAGCGGTCCCTTCCGGCTCAGGAACTTGCCCACGTCGCCTGCAGCCTTCAGTTGGGAGGACGCTACCATGGTGCCATGCACTTCTGCACGCCAAGGGAGACCAGCCACGGTGGGGAACATCCTCACCACCTCCACCAGTTTGGATGATTTGCCCACGAAGAACTGGAGGCCTTTGGATAGTTGCTGTAAAGTTGCGAGAGAAGTGTCAAGGTATACCATGCAAGCTACATTTGTTTTACAGTGTCAAGGTATACCATGTAAGCTACATTTGTTTTATGTCTTGTAACAAGATGGGTTCCCAGAGAAGTGTCAAGGTATACCATGCAAGCTACATGTGTTTTACAGACTCAAGGTATACCATGTAAGCTACATGTGTTTTACAATGTCAAGGTATACCATAAGCTACATGTGTTTTACAGTGTCAAGGTATACCATGCAAGCTACATTTGTTCTACAATGTCAAGGTATACCATGCAAGCTACATTTGTTTTACAGTGTCAAGGTATACCATGCAAGCTACATTTGTGTTACAGTGTCAAGGTATACCATACAAGCTACATTTGTGTTACAGTGTCAAGGTATACCATACAAACTACATTTGTTTTACAGTGTCAAGGTATACCATGCAAGCTACATTTGTTTTACAGTGTCAAGGTATACCATACAAGTTTTACAGTGTCAAGGTATACCATACAAACTACATTTGTGTTACAGTGTCAAGGTATACCATGCAAGCTACATTTGTTTTACAGTGTCAAGGTATACCATACAAACTACATTTGTTTTACAGTGTCAAGGTATACCATGCAAGCTACATTTGTTTTACAGTGTCAAGGTATACCATGCAAGCTACATTTGTTTTACAGTGTCAAGGTATACCATGCAAGCTACATTTGTTCTACACTGTCAAGGTATACCATGCAAGCTACATTTGTTTTACAGTGTCAAGGTATACCATGTTTACATTTGTTCTACAGTGTCAAGGTATACCATACAAGTTTTACAGTGTCAAGGTATACCATACAAACTACATTTGTTTTACAGTGTCAAGGTATACCATGCAAGCTACATTTGTTTTACAGTGTCAAGGTATACCATGCAAACTACATTTGTTTTACAGTGTCAAGATATACCATGTTTACATTTGTTCTACAGTGTCAAGGTATACCATGCAAACTACATTTGTTTTACAGTGTCAAGGTATACCATGTTTACATTTGTTCTACAGTGTCAAGGTATACCATGAAAGCTACATTTGTTCTACAATGTCAAGGTATACCATGTTTACATTTGTTCTACACTGTCAAGGTATACCATGTTTACATTTGTTCTACAGTGTCAAGGTATACCATGTTTACATTTGTTCTACAGTGTCAAGGTATACCATACAAGCTACATTTGTTCTACAGTGTCAAGGTATAACCATGTTTACATTTGTTCTACAGTGTCAAGGTATACCATACAAGCTACATGTGTTCTACAGTGTCAAGGTATACCATGCAAGCTACATTTGTTCTACAGTGTCAAGGTATACCATGTTTACATTTGTTCTACAGTGTCAAGGTATACCATGTTTACATTTGTTCTACAGTGTCAAGGTATACCATGTTTACATTTGTTCTACAGTGTCAAGGTATACCATACAAGCTACATTTGTTCTACAGTGTCAAGGTATACCATGCAAGCTACATTTGTTCTACAGTGTCAAGGTATACCATGCAAGCTACATTCGTTCTACAGTGTCAAGGTATACCATTCAAGCTACATTTGTTCTACAGTGTCAAGGTATACCGTGCAAGCTACATGTGTTCTACAGTGTCAAGGTTTACCATGCAAGCTACATTTGTTCTACAGCGTCAAGGTATACCATGCAAAGCTACATTTGTTTTACAGTGTCAAGATATACCATGCAAGCTACATTTGTGTTACAGTGTCAAGGTATACCATGCAAGCTACATGTGTTCTACAGTGTCAAGGTATACCATACAAACTACATTTGTTTTACAGTGTCAAGGTATACCATGTTTACATTTGTTCTACAGTGTCAAGGTATACCATGCAAGCTACATTTGTTTTACAGTGTCAAGGTATACCATGCAAGCTACATTTGTTTTACAATGTCAAGGTATACCATGCAAGCTACATTTGTTCTACAGTGTCAAGGTATACCATGCAAGCTACATTTGTTCTACAGTGTCAAGGTATACCATACAAGCTACATTTGTGTTAGTGTCAAGGTATACCATGCAAGCTACATTTGTGTTAGTGTCAAGGTATACCATGCAAGCTACATTTGTGTTAGTGTCAAGGTATACCATGCAAGCTACATTTGTGTTAGTGTCAAGATATACCATGCACGCTACATTTTTGTTAGTGTCAAGGTATACCATGCAAGCTACATTTGTGTTAGTGTCAAGGTATACCATGCAAGCTACATTTGTGTTAGTGTCAAGATATACCATGCAAGCTACATTTGTGTTAGTGTCAAGGTATACCATGCAAGCTACATTTGTGTTAGTGTCAAGATATACCATGCAAGCTACATTTGTGTTAGTGTCAAGGTATACCATGAAAGCTAGATTTGTTTTGCTGTGTCAAGATATACCATGCAAGCTACATTTGTGTTACAGTGTCAAGGTATACCATGCAAGCTACATTTGTTTTACAGTGTCAAGGTATACCATGCAAGCTACATTTGTGTTACTGTGTCAAGGTATACCATGCAAGCTACATTTATTTTACAGTGTCAAGGTATACCATGCAAGCTAGATTTATTTTACGTCTTGTGACAAGATGGATAGAAAGTGTGAACGAAACCACCGAAAGAATCAAACCTAACTATGGTAGACGCTACCCATCTGGCCCACGTCCGAAAGCTGCATCTCCCTCGATGCTTAACAGCACAAGAGGACAGATAAAGTAAAAAGTAAAATTAAGTTCTAAATATAGGTGTGCGTAGTTGTGTAAGTTCACAACGTCGAATCAATGTTCATGCTGTATTAATTCATTTTGTGTCCCAAAGTTTTATGCACTGAAAAATACATTTTGTACGTATGTTGTAATTACAAAATAACATTTTAATGCTACTTTTATACTATTGCTATTTTTACATTATTGCTACTTTTACATTATTTACATGCCATACCTGAAAGATATATTCTGTACACATGTTTTAACTACAAAATATCATTTTAATGCCACTTTTATATCATTTACATGCCATACGTTCTTACGCTTTGAAACACACGTTCTTATGCTTGTAAACACACTGCCTATGTTTTTACTATAACCACGATTTAGGAATGTGTCACCTGTATATTTGCTTGGTCTAAAACCTTTCATTCATTTTCCTATCTCTGTTCACAGTTCTAATGGTGTTGATGATGGCGATAGTCCCATAACCCTGCGGGTCATAGAAGAATGAGGTGGCAGAGACCTCAACTTTTCTCGGGGCCAGCATTATGAGGGCGGTGCTCATCTCCTCTCCCTCGATTCATATTCATATTTATATTTACAATTATATTCATATTCATATTCACATTTTTTTTACCAAGACTTCAGCAAGGCAAGAAGGCTAATTGGTCTTCAAGGGGAGAGACCTGGGAAATCAACATATCCGTCAATTGGTTTTATACCAAGGCAGCCGGGTGTTAGAATGATATAACATTTAATTTTCAAACAAACTGGATCTGTCTTGCTTGCTGTATAAGTTGTGAACCCAAAAAGGGATTTTTCATTTGGATATATGTATTGACGGACAAAACCGATCCAGAGGCCTGCTGGGTGCACAGGCAGATTACTTGCCATCCATTCTGACTGTACGGGGTACGTTCGGAGACAATTCCATATGAGCTCCACCCGAATCTGTCAGTTATTATCTGAAAGATTTCATGAGCCTGCACAAATCCCTATGCTTCTGGCAAGGTCTTGAAATGGGAAAAGGGAAGAAGGGACCTGTCAAACACTAAGCCGACACCACCAGAATGATGGAAACATTAAGATGGGCAGCGAACAGGCCAGTGGACCTATGAAACAGTAAGCTGACACCACCAGAATGATGGAAAGATTAAGATGGGCAAGGAACAGGCCAGTGGACCTATGAAACAGTAAGCTGACACCACCAGAATGATGGAAACAGTAAGATGGACGGCGAACAGGCCAGTTTTTAATGGTGATAAAAAAAAATTCAAAAAGACGAGTTATCTTGCGCCTGTCTTGTTTTATGTTAAAAACGGATTCTTGTTCTATTTTAATTGGCTGTTTAACCCTTTAGCTTCCGCACCCCGTCCACCAGCATATTGTATTGTCAACCATGCTAGCAAAGCAAAAACTCAACCATCTGACTCCCTCACTCTGTCCACCAGCTTCCTGCAGGAAGCTGGTAGATAGGGTGAGGGAGTCTATGGGTTAGGTTTTGCAGTTGGTGGGTTTACAGTTGGTGGATAGGGTGCGGGAGTCAAAGGGTTAAACAAGCCAATGGTGGTGTTATACGGAAAACACAGATGTCTATTACCTGTGTGAGAGTGGTGATGGGATTCTGCTGTTGGCTGCCTGAACGCTGACTCCTCACCATCCTCATAATGTCCTGTAGTTCTATGTAGCCAACTTCACTGCCTGCATCACCAGATAAGCTTCTATGGTATAGGATAATTGATCATGATAATAATAACAATAATAATAACAACAACAATAATAATAATATTAATGATAATAATAACACAATAAGAATAAAATAACAGTAATAACAATTATCGTCATCATCATCATTATCATCATCATATTATTATTATCAGTAGTAGTAGTAGTGGTAGTGGTAGTGGTGGTGGTAGTAGTAGTAGTAGTAGTAGTGGTGGTGGTAGAAGTAGTTGCTGTAGTGGAAGTACTGGTAATGATAATAGTGATGCTGATGGTGATGGTGATGGTACTAGCAGTAGCAGAAGTTGGTAGTAGTAGTAGTAGTAGAAGCAGCAGCAGTAGTTGTAATAGTAGTAGTAGTAGTACTATTAGTAGTGGAAGCAGTAGCAGCAGTAGTAGTAATAGAAGTAGCAGCAGCACCAGTAGTAGTAGCACTAGTGGTAGAAGTAGTGTAGTGGTAGTAGTAGTGGTGGTGGCAGCAGTAGCAGTAGTGGTAGTAGTAATAATGGGGTGATAGTGGTGGTAGTGGTGGTGGCAGCAGTAGTAGTAGTGGTAGTAGTAATAATGGGGTGATAGTGGTGGTAGTGGTGGTGGCAGCAGTAGTAGTAGTGGTAGTAGTAATAATGGGGTGATAGTGGTGGTAGTGGTGGTGGTAGCAGTAGTAGTAGTGGTAGTAGTAATAATGGGGTGATAGTGGTGGTGGCAGCAGTAGTAGTAGTGGTAGTAGTAATAATGGGGTGATAGTGGTGGTAGTGGTGGTGGTAGCAGTAGTAGTAGTGGTAGTAGTAATAATGGAGTGATAGTGGTGGTAGTGGTGGCAGCAGTAGTAGTAGTGGTAGTAGTAATAATGGGGTGATAGTGGTGGTAGTGGTGGCAGTAGTAGTAGTAGTGGTAGTAGTAATAATGGGGTGATAGTGGTGGTGGCAGTAGTAGTAGTAGTGGTAGTAGTAATAATGGGGTGATAGTGGTGGTAGTGTTGGCAGCAGTAGTAGTAGTGGTAGTAGTAATAATGGGGTGACAGTGGCAGAAGCGGCAGTAGTAGTAGTGGTAGTAGTAGTAGTAGTAGTAATGGAAAGAAGAAGCGAAAGAAAGAGAAGACGGTGCAGTGCGGAGAGGGAGAGAAGAAGAAGAAGTAGAAAAAAAAACAACAACAACGAAGAAAACGAAGAAGTAGCAGAGTGATAATAAGAAAAATTAAGATAACAAAACACTGATGTGAAACACCGCGCGTGCACACACACACACACACACATACATACACACACGCGCGCGCACACACACACACACACACACACATATATAAAATTGCTGTTCAGTGCTTCAGATACTTCGACAATTCTATTCCCTCTTACCTGTCTGAATATCTTCAACTATACGTTCCATCTCGTCATCTTCGTACCTCAGCTGATACCCGCTTATTTCGAATCCCAACTTTTCG
The DNA here is from genome assembly GCA_030674185.1 of Monoplex corrugatus. NCBI lineage: Eukaryota > Metazoa > Mollusca > Gastropoda > Littorinimorpha > Ranellidae > Monoplex > Monoplex corrugatus. The sequence continues at coordinate 62,062,586 of CM060313.1, forward strand.
AACAAAATCATATGGTGAGCGATCCTTTTCTTTTCAAGCCCCTTCCTCATGGAATTCACTTCCCTACCCGCTGAGGCACAAAACAAGTCTTCAGTCATTTAAATCTGGCTTGAAAACGCATCTCTTTCCTCTCTGAAATTTATTAACCTAAAAGAGCTATGCTGTCTGCGCGCTAGCGTGCTTCTGTGTATGTTATTGCTGTGCGCCTATAGATATGTCTCGGGGTGGGAGGAGGATATGTGTGTGTGTGCCAGAGAGTAGGTACTAATATTTGATATTATTAACGGTGTGTATGTGCTTGTGGGATGGAGTGACAGAGGTCCGCCATGTATGATGAAAATTATATTAGGCCTATGTTTCTATGTTCGATGTAATGTGTATTGTACAGTTTGTAAGCGCTTAGGGCTTTCCAGAAAGATTAGGCGCTCTAAATGCCCTTAATAATAATAATATATATACATACAAACACTTATAGTGAAAAGACGTTAAATCAAAGAACGAACGAACGAACGAAACACGCATGCACGCACACACATATATATACACACACACACACACTCGCAACACCTCCCCCCCCCCCCACTCACACATACAAGCAAATACAAAGAATACACTTGCTAACATCAAAGCATAATATAATATCTGACTATGACTTAGCGGTTCTTTTGAACGGAACCATGGACTCAAGATCTGATATCTCGAGTTCAATCCCGGTCTGGAACATTAAGAACTGGCCTGTTCGCTGCCCATCTTAAGCCTTTGACTCCTGCACCCTATCCGTCAACTGCAAAAACTTAACCCTTTGACTCCCTCATCCTATCCACCAGCTTCCTGGATAAGGTGAGGGAGTCAAAGGGTTAAGTTTTTGCTTTGCTAGCGTGGTTGACAATGCAGGATGCTGGTGGACATGGTGCGGGAGTCAAAGGGTTAAGTTTTTGCTTTGCTAGCATGGTTGAAATGCAGGATGCTGGTGGACAGGGTGCGGGAGTCAAAGGATTAATATTTCCATCATTCTGGTGGTGTTAGCTCAGTTTCGCAGGTTCCGCTCTCCCTTCCCTCTCCCCCATTTCAAAACCTTGCAAGCCCCTGCCGGCAGATTTGGATGGAGCGCTTATGGAATTGTCCGAGTGCAACAAATCCCTCTTGAACAACGTGTAAACTGCAAAAGCCTACTTTCTGATCAAACGTAACATAAAACCGAACAGGAACAATTTTTACCGAAAACTTTGACATGGAAGTGAGCCTGTACTGAATCCCCCCTGGGCATGTTGGCTTTGACGAACAGTTTTTTCAGAGCATCCACCACGTTCTTGTCGTGGAAGAACAATGTGGGTGCCTCCCCCGCCTTGGGCAGCATCGCCTGCAACACCCGGGCAATGGTGGTGCCTATGTCTTCCTTTAGATCGAAGCCATGCCCCAGGAACTCGCGAGCGATGTTCTCAAAACCTTCAGATGAAAAGAAGACAGAAGAATGTGAGAAATGTTTATTTGACTCTGGGAGGAGGATGAAAATGTGTGCACGTATGGGATATATTTATTTTTGCTATGTATGGTTTAGCGGAGTGCATGATATGTATGTATGAAATTATGTATGTATGATATGTATGTATGTATGTTTGTATGTATGTATGTATGTATGTATGTATGTATGTATGTATGTATGTATGTATGTATGTATGTATGTTATGTATGTATGTATGTATGTGATGTATGTATGTATGTATGTATGTATGTATGTAGTATGTATGATAGTATGTATGTATGTATATATGTATGCATGATATGTATGTATGTATGTATGTTGTATGTATGTATGTATGTAGTATGTATGCATGTATGTATGTATGCATGTATGTATGTAGCATGTATGTATGTATGTATGTATGTCTGTATTTGTATGTATGTATGTATGTATGTATGTATGTATGTGTATGTATGTATGTATAACATATGTATCTACGTACCTATCGGATGTATAAGTAAGAAATGATTATCTACATACTCAATTTCTTTCTTTCCTTCTCTTTTAGTTTTCAAATACATACACATTCAAAGCTATAGACAGACAAAAACAAACACGCTGCAAACACTCCACTCGTTCCCTCACTGACTGACTGACTGATTGACTGACCCACCCTGCATGTCCAGCCCAAGGTCCAGCAGGTCCACAGAATGGTTGAAGAGCAGGAAACTGACGGACATCCTCAGCTGGCTGGGCACCAGACGGGACGGTTCAAAGACCACGCTGACCCCCAGCTTTGCCCCCAGCTGGTCCTGGCTTAAAGGCAACACCACATAGCGTGACAGCTCGGCGTACTCAGAACTACGGCCTTTCATCTGCTCCAGGTCAGGAAGGGGGGTGTACTTCAGAGCTGATCGCCATAAAACTCGCAGGCTGAAAAAAAAAGTGGGGGTGGGGGTGGGGGTGGGGGTGGCAGCGATGTGAGGAAGTCTATGTACACACACACACACACACACACACACACACACACACACACACACACACACACACACACACACACACACACACACGCGCACGCACACACATAACTCCAGGGTTTTCTACCAGAAGGGTGTATCTGCCGTCTGTGTTCCTTTTGCGATACTCCATTCTGACAGGTCCTTGGTATGATGATGATGATGCTTCTAAAGATGATGATGATGATGATGACGACGACGACGTTGATGACGACGCGACGACGATAGTGATGATTATGGTGATGATGACGAC
>CM060313.1:62070316-62082816 GCA_030674185.1 Monoplex corrugatus
ACTCCTACCCTTTACAAATCAAACTCCCACCCTACAGTATGTAAATCACACTGCTACCCTTTACAATTCACACTCCCACCCTACAGTATGTAAATCACACTCCTACCCTTTACAAATCACACTCCTACCCTATGTAAATCACACTCCTACCCTATGTAAATCACACTCCTACCCTATGTAAATCACACTCCTACCCTTTACAAATCACACTCCTACCCTTTACAAATCACACTCCTACCCTATGTAAATCACACTCCTACCTATGTAAATCACACTCCTACCCTTTACAAATCACACTCCTACCCTATGTAACTCACAGTCCTACCCTATGTAAATCACACTCCTACCCTTTACAAATCACTCCTACCCTATGTAAATCACAGTCCTACCCTATGTAAATCACACTCCTACCCTTTACAAATCACTCCTACCCTATGTAAATCACACTCTTACCCTTTACAAATCACACTCCTACCCTATGTAAATCACACTCCTACCCGTTACAAATCACACTCCTACCCGTTACAAATCACACCTTTCCACCCTATGTAAATCACACTCCTACCCGTTACAAATCACACTCCTACCCGTTACAAATCACACCTTTCCACCCTATGTAAATCACACTCCTACCCTTTACAAATCACACTCCTACCCTATGTAAATCACACTTTTCCACCCTATGTAAATCACACTCCTACCCTATGTAAATCCCACTCCTACCCTTTACAAATCCCACTCCCACCCTATGTAAATCACACTCCCCTTTACAAATCACACTCCTACCCTATGTAAATCACACTCCTACCCTTTACAAATCACACTCCTACCCTATGTAAATCACACTCCTACCCTTTACAAATCACACTCCCACCCTATGTAAATCACACTCCTACCCTTTACAAATCACACCTTTCCACCCTATGTAAATCACACTCCTACCCTTTACAAATCACACCTTTCCACCCTATATAAATCACACGCCTACCCTTTACAAATCACACCTTTCCACCCTATGTAAATCACACTCCTACCCTTTACAAATCACACTCCCACACCTATGTAAATCACACTCCTACCCTTTACAAATCACACTCCCACCCTATGTAAATCACACTCCTACTTTTACAAATCACACTCCCACCCTATGTAAATCACACTCCTACCCTTTACAAATCACACCTTTCCACCCTATGTAAATCACACTCCTACCCTTTACAAATCACACTCCCACCCTATGTAAATCACACTCCTACTTTACAAATCACACTCCACCCTATGTAAATCACACTCCTACCCTTTACAAATCACACCTTTCCACCCTATGTAAATCACACTCCTACCCTTTACAAATCACACCTTTCCACCCTATGTAAATCACACTCCTACCCTTTACAAATCACACTCCCACCCTATGTAAGTCACACTCCTACCCTTTACAAATCACACTCCACCCTATGTAAATCACACTCCTACCTTTACAAATCACACTCCACCCTATGTAAATCACACTCCTACCTTTACAAATCACACTCCCACCCTATGTAAATCACACTCATACCCTTTACAAATCACACTCCCACCCTATGTAAATCACACTCATACCTTTACAAATCACACTCCCACCCTATGTAAATCACACTCTACCCTTTACAAATCACACCTTTCCACCCCACATGAACCACACTTTCCTATCCTATATGAAGTACAAGTACATGTACACTTTCATTGTCATAGTCTGTGTTCCCTTTATTATAAAACACTTATGTTTTATCGGGAACATCGTAATAGAGCTAGAGGTAGGCGTTGGATCTCTTTTGAGGCAAGCTTGGTGGTTCCCATTGCCTCTCCCTTGTTGAGTTATACTTCCCGTCTTTTAAAAAGACAGGTATCCATTAACTCAACATTGAGATAACCTGACTAAGTTAATATATCTAGGAACAGTCATTTCACCAGACGGCAGATGGACATTAGAAATGTCCAGTACAACTGGCCAAGATAAAACAGCATTCAGAAAAGAAAATGAAAAGCGTTGTTACCAGCATATGCATATCAATTTGCATCAGAACGAGAGTTCTTCAGTGTTGCATAGAACCGATACTGTTCTACGGCCGTGAAGCGTGGACAGTCAACACATTAAGTCTAAAAACTTAGGCAGCTAAAATGTGGTTTCTACGAAGAACAGTTCCATGGATAACAAAGAAATCAAACGAGACAGTCTTGAGGGAGACAGACAAGAAAAAGAACATTAATGTAGAAGATTAGGAAAACACGAGCAACATTTAAAGGACCTTTTATGAGGCAAGAGAAATTAGAGCACTTAATCACAACAGGAAAATGGAGGGAAAAAGAGCACCAGTTTAACCCAGGGAGAAATATTGGACGGACTTGCGGAGTGGAACAATTGACGCTATTTGAATAAAGTAGAGTACATTCTCTGTATCACGACCTCACAATTTCGTACATTTTCTGTTTTGCCTTGGTTAATATTACACTTTCTCTATATCATATCTTCACCATATAAACTATTGATCTATTCACTACAGAGTACCTTCAAAGCCAAGAGAGTAGGGGCCATCTTTTGTTGCTGCAAAAGGAAAGGTGTGCGGGCCAGAACGTCAGCTTTGCAGGTGTTGCCCAGCATTCCACGCAGGAGTGTGAGGACCTGACGTATAGCCTCCTGTCCTTCCTGTTGCAGGTTGTCGGAATCCTCGTCCTTGGCGTCACGAATGGTATGCGTCAGTCTGTGCACCATTGTGCCCAACGTCAACCAACAGTTGGTGCTACTGGTCTTTGATGTCTGACACAATGCCTGTAACATACAGCCCTCATCTTGATTACTGACAGTGATGAATAGAATTATTACAATGACGACGATGATCATTTTCACCTTGACCACCTAATGTATAGCTGGTAGCACATACCACAGCCTCTCTCACATACCACAGACTCTCTCACACCCCACGACTCTCTCACATATCACAGCCTCTCTCACACACCACAGCCTCTCTCACATACCACAGCCTCTCTCACACAACACAGCCTCTCTCACATACCACAGCCTCTCTCACACAACACAGCCTCTCTCACATACCACAGCCTCTCTCACACAACACAGCCTCTCTCACATACCACAACCTCTCTCACATACCACCACAACTCCTTTCGCAAACACCAATACCATCATCTGTGAACGAGACGCCAAGCCTCACCCATCAATTTAACCCTTTGACTCCCGCAACCTGTCCACCAGCATCCTGCATTGTCAATCATGATAGCAAAAGAAAAACTTAACCCTTTGACTCCTTCACCCTATTCACCAGCTTCCTACAGGAAGCTGGTGAATAGGGTGAGGGAGTCAAAGGTTACATTTTTGCAGTTGATAGATGGAGTGCAGGAGTCATCAACATCACCACCACCACCACCACAAAAAGCGACAAAATGACGTCACCAGCAAACTGGTCACGACGGCAGGGGCAGGTTGGTAGAAGAGCGCCATGTTGAAGAGAGACAATTCCGCCTCTGCACGGGAGACCACTCCTTCCTGGACACAGCGGAGGTAAACGGTCACACAGGCTTCTGTACCGCACGACAACATGCCGTCTGTGAAAAAGGACTCGCGGCGTTTCTGAAAAAAAAAAAGAGTACATGAGTACATAGGTCAGTAATACCTATAATTTTCCATTGCTTTTATTCTTTCTCCCCATTTATAGCCGTGTGTGTGTGTGTGTGTGTGTGTGTGTGTGTGTGTGTGTGTGTGTGGTGTGTGTGTGTGTGTGTGTGTGTGTGTGGAGTGTTGTGCGGTGCGGGTGCGTGTGTGTCTGTTCAGCGCTTAGATTTGATTTTTATCAAGATTTTGCGCTATATAATATTGTAATTATTATTATTATATAGGAATAAGTAAACAATGAGGAAATATAAGTACGTTAAGTAAATGTAACAGAATGTATCACAACGCAGTACAATATAATACAACACAACTAAATACAATGCAAATACAGTACGTTACGATACACGCGATACAATAAAACGCAACATAATGCAATAGAATATAGACAAAGACAATTGTTATTGTTGTTTAAAGACAAGCCGACTGCGCACAGCCATATCAGGGCTGAACACAAGACAAGCAATACAATGCAATACAATGCAATACAATAGATATTATTTTACTACTCCAAATCAAACAGTTACATATTGTGTCTATTCCTGGTTGTCGTTTTTGACGTGGTGTCAGCCCTGATATGGCTCTAATAGTCGGCTGGGTTATAAGCAGTATGAACATGAACTTGTGTCTTCACTGGGCTCGCGTCAAACAGTCTTATTCTTTCAATGATTAAAATGTAATCACAAGTCACGGGAACACGACACTTCTAGTTTCAATTTCTCAGGATGACGTCTCCACGCTCGGAATGAATTCCATATGCACTAACGTCACAGGTGCCATGTGATGGAGAAGATCCAGAATAATCACGGCACAAACCTTAAGCCTGCACATAAACCCACGAGCTGGCCAGGTCCTGAGGCCCTACCTAGATAGTTCCATAACCCTGGGGTCGTAAGGGAGTGAGGTGGCAGAGACCTCAACTTTTCCAGGAGCCAGCACCACGAGGGCGGCGCCAATCCCCTCTCCTCGCTTCAAATTCATATTTCAATTCACTTTTTTTTAAACCCAGATTTCAGAAAGGCAAGATGGCTAATTGGTCTTCAAGGGTGGGACCTGGGAAATCTACGTATCTCTCCAATGTTTTTATACCATGGCAGCTGGGCAATGCCCTGCTCTTCACGATTTTCAACTGCCGGGGGATTTTTACCGTGCACAAACAAGCACACGGTCCGAACGTTTGTCCCCTTCGAAGGACTAGACGTTCAGTTCGAAATCCGGTCAAACCGAGGAGAAAAGTCGAGGCCTTTACGGGAAGCGAACTCTGGAACCTCGAGCTTAGTTACTGGCAGCCTGACGTAGAGAAAAGAAAGAAAGATTATGACAGAAAAGTATAGCCAAGCGCACGATATGTCTGCAAAAATATGTACAGAACTCACGCCAATTCTCAGGAAAAACTTCTTGTCCCCACCACACTCACACACACACACACACACACGCACGCTCGCGCATACACACACGCGCGCACACGCACATACACACACTCAGACACACACACATACACACACAAACACGCACAGACACACACACTCACACACACACAGACAAACAGACACACACATGCATTCGTCTGTCCAAGCTTCCACCAAAACACAGGCCTCACCTGTAACACAGTACGTTCCACACCCACAGCAAGCTGCTGTAGTGGACAGCCACTCTCTGTTCTGCACATCAACAGCTCATCCAGAACATGCCCCACAACTTCAGCTGGCGCATCGCGCGCCAAGTCCACAAAGAAACGAAACTTCTCTGGCGCAAGGTTCTCTGATGACGCCGCAGAGGACGAAGTCGTGATGATCTCGTCCAAGACCTCGTGAAGACGAAATGATGTGACGTCTGCTGGGGGCGCCACCTGCAGCTCCATCATGAGTGGAACGAGTTTACGGCCGTCGAAAGACTGCTTCCGCCGGGATAATTTGCCGAATGATATCAGAGCCAACGACTGACTGCAAATAGTTAGGTCTGGATTAGTTGGGGCTAGTTCTAGTTTTAGTCTGGATTGGTTGAGGCTAGTTCTAGTTTCAGTCTGGGTCAGTTGGGGCTAGTTCTAGTTTCAGTCTTTGGGGCTAGTTCTAGTTTCAGTCTTTGGGGCTAGTTCTAGTTTCAGTCTTTGGGGCTAGTTCTAGTTTCAGTCTTTGGGGCTAGTTCTAGTTTCAGTCTTTGGGGCTAGTTCTAGTTACAATCTGGTGTGAATGGAACTAGTTCTAGTTTCAGTCTGGGTCAGTTGGGGCTAGTTCTAGTTTCAATCTGGATTGGTTGGGGCTAGTTCTAGTTTCAATCTGGATTGGTTGGGGCTTGTTCTAGTTTCAGTCTGGGTCAGTTGGGGCTAGTTCTAGTTTCAGTCTGTGTCAGTTGGGGCTAGTTCTAGTTTCAGTCTGGATTGGTTGGGGCTAGTTCTAGTTTCAGTCTGGATTGGTTAGGGCTAGTTCTGGTTTCGGTCTGGATTGGTTGGGGCTAGTTCTAGTTTCAGTCTGGATTGGTTGGGGCTAGTTCTGGGTTCAGCCTGGATTGGTTGGGGCTAGTTCTAGTTTCGGTCTGGATTGTTTGGGGCTAGTTCTAGTTTCGGTCTGGATTGGTTGGAGCTATTTCTAGTTTCAGTCTGGATTGATTGGGGCTACTTCTAGTTTCAGTCTGGATTGGTTGGGGCTAGTTCTAGTTTCAGTCTGGATTGGTTGGGGCTAGTTCTAGTTTCAGTCTGGATTGGTTGGGGCTAGTTCTAGTTTCAGTCTGGATTGGTTGGGGCTAGTTCTAGTTTCAGTCTGGATTGATTGGGGCTACTTCTAGTTTCATCTGGATTGGTTGGGGCTACTTCTAGTTTCAGTCTGGATTGGTTGGGGCTAGTTCTAGTTTCAGTCTGTGTCAGTTGAGGCTAGTTCTAATTTCAGTCTGGGTTAGTTGGGGCTAGTTCTAGTTTCAGTCTGGGTCAGTTGGGGCTAGTTCTGGTTTCAGTCTGGATTGGTTGGGGCTAGTTCTAGTTTTAGTCTGGATTGGTTGGTGCTTAATCTAGTTTCAGTCTGGGTCAGTTGGGGCTAGTTCTAGTTTCAGTCTGGATTGGTTGGGGCTAGTTCTAGTTTCATTTTATTTTGCTTGGGGCTAGGTCTATTTTCAATCTGCATTGGTTGGGGTTAGTTCTAGGCTGGATTGGTTGGGGCTAGTTCTAGTTTCAGTCTGGATTGGTTGGGGCTAGTTCTTGTTTCAGTCTGGATTGGTTGGGGCTAGTTCTAGTTTCAGTCTGGATTGGTTGGGGCTAGTTCTAGTTTCAATCAGACTTTTCAAAAATAGCAAAATTACTACAAACACACTGACAGATAGACACAGAGACATACATTAATAATCGATATATCATAATAGTTGGTTAACAACGACTCTCAGATTTGAAAATATCAAGAACAAAAGGTATGAAAAAGGTAAAATATATGCTCTTTGCATCCAGCGTTCGCTCAAAAAGGTCTACATCACACCACACATAATTTGTACCTTAAATAAGATAGATATTATCATTACACTATCGGTCAAAAAATACAACTGAAGAGAGAAAGAGAGAGAGAGAGAGGGGGGAGAGAGAGAGAGAGAGAGAGAGAGAGAGAGAGAGAGAGAGAGAGAGAAATAGGTTTCTTGTATGTGTGTGTGAGAGAGAGAAAGTACATGTATGTGTGTGTATGTGTGCGGGCGTGTGTGTGTGTGTGTTGTGTGTGTGTGTGTGTGTGTGTGTGTGTGTGTGTGCGTGCGTGTGTGTGTGTGTGTGTGCGTGCGTGTGTGGTGTGTGTGTGTGTGTGTGTGTGTGTGTGTGTGTGTGTGTGTGTGTGTGTGTGTATGTGTGTGTGTGTGTGTTATAGCCCATGCTGATTCATTAATTTGACAATCTAAAATATTTGTAGCAGACATGATCATCATGAGTCGACCGTAATCAACCATCGACACGATTTATCGAAAAAAAAAGATAAAAAAAAAGGGCCAGGCTAAATCATTCAGCATCAGTATGTAAAACTCCCTCTTGTTTTTCTTTTTAACAGAAGGGCAAGGTAGTCTGGTCAAATGGGTAACCTTCGGCCCTGCAATTGGAAGTTCTTGGGTTCGATCTGCATGAAGACCTCCGACTGAAAGGTAGAGGGTGTAGAATTTCCTGATCTCCCAGGTCAACCTACGTGCAGACTTGCCAGTGCCGAAACACACTTCGTGTATATATGCATGCTGAATATCAAATATGCACGTTAAAGATCCCCTCATGTATACATGCATCATCATCAAGTGCCTTGCTGCATGGCGTTGGCGATCATGGCCCTCCATATGTATCTGTCCCTTGTTGCCGCAAGCACACCTTCCACCCTCTCTGTCATAAGCCACCCTGCAAGTCCGTCCAATATTTTCTCCCTGGGTCTACCTGGTGCTGCCTTTCCCTCCAGCTTTCCTGTTGTGACCAGGTGCTCTGATTCCCCTTTTCCCTCATAAAATGGCCTATAAAAGTTGCTTGTCTTTTCCTAATCTTCCTTATTAATGATCTTCTTGTGTCTACCTACATGAAGACTGTCGCGTGTTTTCTTTGCTATCCCTGGAACTCTCAACATTCTTCTTAGAAACCACATCTCGGCTGCCTCAATCTTGTTCTGGCTTTGCTTGTTGACTGTCCACGCCTCACAACCGTATAACATTATCGGGAATAAGTAACATTCAAGAACTCTCTTCGTAAATATCAAACATGTACGTTAAAGATCCCCTCGTGTATGTGTGCATACTGAATATCAAATATGCACGTTAAAGATCCCCTCGTGTATGTGTGCATACTGAATATCAAGTATGCACGTTAAAGATCCCCTCGTGTATATGTGCATACTGAATATCAAATATGTACAATAAATATCCCCTTGTGTATATATGCATGCTGAATATCAAGCATGCACGTTAAAGATCCCCTCGTGTATATGTGCATACTGAATATCAAATATGTACAATGAAGATCCCTCGTGTATATATGCATGCTGAATATCAAATATGTACAATAAAGATCCCCTCGTGTTATATATTGATTCATATGCAATCCCTCGTGAAATAATCAAATAATGTACAATAAAGATCCCCTCGTGTATAATTATATGCATGCTGAATATCAAATATGTACAATAAAGATCCCCTCGTGTATAATTATATGCATGCTGAATATCAAATATGTACAATAAAGATCCCCTCGTGTATATATAATGCATGCTGAATATCAAATATGTACATTAAAGATCTCCTCGTGTATATATCCATGCTTGCTAAATATCAAATATGTACAATAAAGATCCCCTCGTGTATATATGCATACTGAATATCAAATATGTACAATAAAGATCCCCTCGTGTATATATAATGCATGCTGAATATCAAATATGTACAATAAAGATCCCCTCGTGTATATATGCATGCTGAATATCAAATATGTACAATAAAGATCCCCTCGTGTATATATGCATGCTGAATATCAAATATGTACAATAAAGATCCCTCATGCTGTGTAATATATTAAATCGCGAATGCTGAATATCAAATATGTACAATAAAGATCCCCTCGTGTATATATGCATGCTGAATATCAAATATGTACAATAAAGATCCCCTCGTGTAATTGCTACGATATCAATATGTCATAAAGATCCTCTATGCAACTGAATATCAAATATGTACAATAAAGATCCCCTCGTGTATATATGCATACTGAATATCAAATATGTACAATAAAGATCCCCTCGTGTATATATGCATACTGAATATCAAATATGTACATTAAAGATCCCCTTGTATATATGCATGCTGAATATCAAATACGCACGTTAAAGATCCTCTCGTGTATATATGCGTGCTGAATATCAAATATGTACAATAAAGATCCTCTCGTGTATATATGCATGCTGAATATCAAATACGCACGTTAAAGATCCTCTCGTGTATATATGCGTGCTGAATATCAAATATGCATATTAATTAAAGATCCCCTCGTGTATATGTAATGCATGCTGAATATCAAATATGTACATTAAAGATCCCCTCGTGTATAATCATATGCATGCTGAATATCAAATATGCATGTTAAAGGTCCCCTCGTGTATATATGCATGCTGAATATCAAACAATCACGTTAAAGATCCCCTCGTGTATAATTATATTCATGCTGAATATCAAATATGCACGTTAAAGGTCCCCTTGTGTATAATTATATGCATGTTGAATATCAAACAATTACGTTAAAGGTCCTCTTGTGTATAATTATATGCATGCTGAATATCAAATATGCATGTTAAAGATCCCCTTGTGTATAATTATATGCATGCTGAATATCAAACAATCACGTTAAAGGTCCCCTCATGTATATATGCATGCTGAATATAAAATATGCACGTTAAAGATCCTGTAAGCCATGTAAATGGCTGGTTTATGGAAACGTGAAAAAAAACAGCATGCATGTCTATCAATGGTGTAGACTGTACAAAAACATATTGAAATATGGTCAGCTCTCCTCACAACTTGAGGTTTCCGTACTCCGCTAAAAATCTGTTACGTGTAATGCACAGTGAGTCCAAAAATGAGTTTGGCAGGTAGCACTTTTCAAGAATAATTTATGATTTTACGACATGCAGTGACAGAACGTGTAACTGACGTGACGTTGATGGCAGTGGCAGCCCTCAGCTCTCCATCAAAAGTAATAGGTTTGAAGGTCTGCCCGTGATGACACGTGGACCGCATTATACGCATGTTTCCGATCTTGTACTGGCATTCCACTTTCGACTCGAACGGGTATACAACCTGTGAAGTAAACAGATTCTTTTAAATTTTGAATCGTCAATACATACCCCCACCTTAAAAGATGAATTGATTTGATTGGTTTGGTTCAGTTTTTACGTCGGCAGCCATTCAGGTGATATGGCCGACGGGGATAACCATCCCCAGGGAAGTGGGGGAAGGGGGACCTATCTACTCCTATACCGACACCACAGAACAACAATGATGTTAAGATGGGACGGTGAGAAGGCCAGTTTTAATATAGCGCACCCCGCCCGGGATTTGAACCCACAACCATTTGTATGTGAATCCGACGCTCAGCCAACTGAGCTGCTGAATCATTGCTTATCTGAATATAAGTGTCTTGAATTATCTGCACATATCCCACTTTAGAAAAAAAAAATTCAACTGAAATATAGTTCTATAGACGTCTTTTATGGGTGAGCTGGAAAGACAAGAGAACTGACAAGAGCATACTCAACAAGCTGAAAACCCGGAGAAAACTTGTACAAGTCAACCTTAAAAAGAAACTGACCTTACTTAGACATATGGGCAGAAACAAAAAAAATGCGCTCTCATGAAAGAATATCATTAAGGGAAAGTCGAGGGAAAAAGAGGAAGCGGATGACCACGAATAGATTAGCTAAGAAACATCAAGGAGTAAGTGGACAGCTTGCAACAGTCCAGAGATTTTCAACATGGTTGAGGAAAGGCTGATGTAGAGGACAGACACTCAGAGAGCAGTGCGGGCAGCCAACATTCCAAGGAGTGATGCTGTAGACTGATTGACTGACTGACCCCACTTTAAAAGATGAATTACCATTTATCTGAATATAACCGATTCAAAAAGGTAACATTATCTCCGCATACTTATTTAATCATCATCATCATGTGCCCTGCCGCGTGGCGCTGGCGATCATGGCCCTCCATACGAAGCTATCCCTTGTCGCTGCAAGTACATCTTCCACCCTCTCTGTCCTCAGCCACTCTATATACGTTATATATAATAGCTTGATTGGCTTCAGTTTAATTTTACTGAAGATGGCGTCACAGTATATGTACAGTATCACACGTGTAATACCACATATTCCATAGAGTGAGGACCTAAAATAAGCATGGCAACTGACATACATCTGAATGTTTACCCTACGGAACAAAGTCTTCGTATTCTACCATCATTAAAAGCTTCTTAACTGAAATAAGTGATGTCATTTCTGAACAGAATAAACGCCAGCATTCGCAACTGCATCTTCTTCTTTCAGCTATCGAAAGTCTGTTGTTGGACGTAGGCCTTCCCCAGCTGTGTCCATTAACTACGTTCCAGCGCTTTTCCTCTCCAGTTCTTATCAAATCCATTTAGGTCGTCTATCCATCTAGTTTTCTGTCTTCCTCAATTGCGAGTGCCATCTCTTGGTATCCAGAACGTGGTTTTTGTTGTTCAACGATCGTCAATTCTCTGGGTGAGATGTCCTGCCCAGTTCCATTTCAGTGTGTTGATGGTTTCCAGGGTGTCTCACACTTTCGTTTTTCTCTGATCTACTGTGCCGTTTTGCGATCTTTTCAGGTAATACCAAGCATGTGCTCGCTGCATGGTTCTTAGTTTCAAAACGAGTTTTTTCGTCAGATTCCACGTTTCTGCAACGTAGGTGACTGTAGGCAGACTGCATTGGTCGTAGACTTTTTGTTTCAGGACAGCTGGAATTTTGTCATTCTTGAAGACCGCATCAGTGGTCCCCAAAACAATTGCAAGGTTCCACCTAATTCAAATTCCAATCAAGTATCATATACTTCGCGCGTTCTATTCACAAATGATTCCATGGCTTCCTCTTTATCTTCCTTAGTAAAGCACAAGCACACCTGACGCCAAACAAATAAAAACAGATGGATCTGAAAATACATTTTATCTCCCTGCAGAGGAAGAAACGTTGAAACAACCGAGATATCTTTACATTATTAACATGCATTATTACATGTATATGCCATATGTACCCATGCATTAGATCCATTAAATGAAGAAATACCAAATCCTTCCAATGTCCCAACAACGCCAAGCCCTTTCTGTGTCCCACTAATACAAAAC
>CM060313.1:62087816-62090316 GCA_030674185.1 Monoplex corrugatus
AACAACAAAAAGAAGAAAAACAAGAACAAGAACAAGAACAAGGACAAGAACAAGAAAAAGAAGAAGAAGAAGAAGAACAAGAACAAGAAGAACAAGAAGAGGAAGAACAAGAAGAACAAGAACAAGAAGAGGAAGAACAAGAAGAAGAAGAACAAGAAGAAGAAGAACAAGAAGAACAAGAACAAGAAGAGGGAGAACAAGAAGAACAAGAACAAGAAGAACAAGAACAAGAAGAGGAAGAACAAGAAGAACAAGAACAAGAAGAACAAGAACAAGAAAAACAAGAAAAAGAAGAACAAGAACAAGAAGAAAAATGAAGAATTGCACAGTGCAACGTACCAGGAAGCAAGCTTTTCAACGCTTTACACTTTACATATGACATTATGCCACTAATCATGATTCAGCAACAAAATCAATCATACAAGCCAGACACGAAAAGGAAAAAACAAGAAAAGAAAACAGTATAATCTTATCAGATAAATCGTACACATACACTCTGAAGGACATACTTCAGTGAAAACACGTCCGCACATACATCCATAAACACCCACCCCTAAACACACACACACACACGCGCGCGCGCGCGCGCGCACACATGCGCGCATGCTCATACACACTTACAGACGCACACATGCAGGCATGCACACATACAATGACGTAAAGTATTTGTAGACCGAAAAAAAAAAAACACCACACAAAATAGAATTTTCTCACACAAACCATTATACAAGTGAACATTACAAAGACTTGGGTGGAGGGAAGATTCGAGTCTAAAAGCATTATCTGATTTGAGAGAGAAAAACAAAAAACAAAGAAAATCAACCAACAAAGAAAATAACATCAGTAACAACAACAGCAGCAGCAACAACAGCAGCAGCAGCAGCAGCAGGAGAAGCAACAACAATAACAACAACAAAAGGTTATAATGTACCAGCATGCAAATGAGGTCCATTAACCTTTTGACTCCCGCACCCTATCCGCCAACTGCAAAAACTTAATCCTTTGACTCAGTCACTATATCCACCGGCTTCTTGCGGGACACTGGTGGATAGGGTGATGGAGTCAAAGAGTTAAGTTTTTACTTTGCTAGCGTGGTTGACAATGCAGGATGCTGTTGGACAGGGTGTCAAAGGGTTAAAAAAAGCATTACCCGAAAAGACCAGTTTTTAGAACTCTATTAAAACAGTGCAAAGTGTGGCGAATATCTGAACGAAGCGAGTTTCACCGTTTTAATACACAGAAAAATAATAACTACTGGCCGAAAGTTTGGAATGTATTTCGGCTGAAAAGGCAATAAAAAAAAAAAGTTCAACGGCATCACCATTTTTTCCTGGAGAGTTTGAAAAGCTTCTTGCCGCTTCAGCTGGATGATTTCATGTCAATTGTATCAAGCCAAGCCAAACTGCATTGTTCTATGTTGATCGTAGTATGCTTTAGTGTTTTATAGTTTTACGGAAGGTTTTCATTTTTAAAGATGGCTGATACTTTTTGAAAGTATAACGGTTATCATTCTCAGTTTCTTCTAAAGACGGCTTTACAGCGCAATAATGCAACAATGTCACAGATGCCATATGATGGAAAGATAAATATAACCATGGCATTAGTCATAAGTCTGTGCATAAATCCTACTCACAGAGAGATATTGAGCTACACCGAAGGTTTAGTTCTAACGTTTTCAGGCTTGTCAAATAACAAATAATGTTGCACCAATCATGCTTCAACCTAATGAACAAATCAATAATCATAATGCTACCAATTTTGAAGAACAAGGTCTCCCAACAGTGTAAAAATCGCTACTCACAGTTCCGTAGCTTTCGATGGCGTTCTCGCCATCTTCGTCAGCGCTCTAATGCTGTCTGCGTGAATCTCTACTCAGATCTCGCGAACATGGGATGAACCCAGTTCACGAGATCGAATCAGAGAATGGTACACCGGGGGCAGGGTGTAACGGCCCCGGTCCCTGTTGAGCGGGGGGTTGGTGGCTGCGATGTAGATGGCCTCCTTGACTCCTCGCTGGAACCACTTATTTTCTCTGTCCAGGATGTTGACATTGTCCGCACTGAATTGATGTTTTTCGGCGTGTAGGTGAGCTCCTACTGGAGAAGAGTCCCTCTTGTGTTCTGTTAGTCTGAAAAAAGTGCTCACCATCTCGGGCTACAAAAAGTGGGCCTGGAACAGCCCGGGAGGCAGGAAATCCAACACCGCATCCCAACAGCCAGTGAAACAACACCAGCGCAAGGGACACATCACCATCCCATACGTAGGAGGTGTGAGTGACGCTCTGTCCAGAAAGATCAGAAAACTGGGGGTGGCTGTACATTCCAAACCTTCCAACACCATACGCAGCCAGCTGGTCACCCCCAAGGACAAAACCAGCAAACTCGACAAAGCTGGCATTATATACAGAATAGACTGCCAGGACTGTAACCAACATTATGTCGGTGAAACTGAACGCCCCCTTCAGAAGAGACTAACAGAACACAAGAGGGACTCTTCTCCA
>CM060313.1:62102816-62107816 GCA_030674185.1 Monoplex corrugatus
TTGGATGGCTAGGACACGTCCGCAGAATGCACGACGGCAGGATTCCCAAGGACCTGTTGTAGAGGCAAGAGCTCAGGGCTGTCCTCAACTCCAATTTAAAGATGCCTACAAAAACGACATGAAAGCCCTCAACATGGACATCGACAGATGGGAAGACTTTGCCCGGAATCACTCCCGCTGTACACAGGAACTGAAGAGAGTTAAGAGGGAGTCATCGCACTCGGACAATTCCATATGTGCTCAACCCAAATCTGCCAAGAATTATCTGGCAGACTCCCTAAGCCTGCGTAAAACCATACGTGCTGGCAAGGTCTTGAAATTGGGGAGGAAGGTGGAAGGGACTTTTGAAACACTAAGCTGACACCACCAGAATGATGGAAACATTAAGATGGGCAGCGAACAGGCCAGTGGACCTATGAAACACTAAGCTGACACCACCCCAGAATGATGGAAACATTGAGATGGGCAGCCAACAGGCCAGTGGACCTATGAAACACTAAGCTGACACCACCAGAATGATGGAAACATTAAGATGGGTAGCCAACAGGCCAGTGGACCTATGAAACACTTAGCTGACACCACCAGAATGATGGAAACATTAAGATGGACAGCCAACAGGCCAGTTTTTAATGTTGCAGGTTGGGGTTGAACTCGAGATGTCAGATCTTGAGTCCTCGGCTCTATCAAAAGAACCACCCACTCCGCGGTGGAACTGAATCAAAATCTGCGAAGAGGGGAAAAGAAGCTAAAGCTTATTGCAGATGAACAAAGAGTGAGGTGCAAGAACAGCCAACAAACTCTATCTGCAGACACCACCTGAAGTGCAGCCACTGTGGCAAGGACTGCCATTCCTACATCGGCCTGCACAACCACAATAGGGGATGCTCTAGTGCCAACTGATCGTGAATCTCGAGGCACAGATCCATGGCCACTCCTGATCGACACATGCCAACAAGCACAGTAAACAGGAAATGGGAAAAGTCCAATAAAGCACCTGCTATATTGACAAAAACATGTAACTAGGGCTTGAGCACATATATACATGTAGATGATTTAGTTATATCTTAAGTGTATTACTGACAGAGGACCTTTCAGGCATTTTGATAGATTATTCAAACAGCTTGTGCCGGGATATGTTGAACTCAATTCGAAAAGATCCTGTCTTGTTTTTGGCGATACCGAAGTACCTTTTTCTGGAATTTGATCCACGTTTCTCTTTTCCCGAGGCATTCCACTTTCGCTATGAAACTGTATTTATGAATAACTCCATGTATTAAGATGCATTTGTTAAATTTGAGATGATCAGACGATGACAGAGCGATTGATAAAATATTTGTTGCCTATTATTATAATTGTAATGCGTCCCGTAGAATTTTTAGGGCAGCTTATACATAAATTCATATTTCTTCATTTGTATTTGTGTCCAATTGTCCCATACATTTGAAACAAATCAACTTCAATCATAACAATTTGATATGGACATGGAAGAATAGCAAGCTTCGGGACTGGCAACATACCACAGACGAAATAACAAGTAGGCCTATCTTTTATGGAAACAGATTTAGGTGATGTCAGTTTTCCATTTTAATCGGCTATCAGTTATAATACCAAGGCGCCAATGTTCTGAAACCTGTTCACTGATATGGGATTTAAGCGATAAAGCTTAGTGCAGGACAGCCAAGTCAAATCAGCTCGTCAACTGTATTTCCTCCAAATGAAAATTACAGGACTTCATACTGGTTTGGAAGACATAGGTATGGTTACATGCAATCATCCTAGCCCTGCTCACCAGATGACTAACAAGCACGTACGTGAATAGATGATAAAATAAACAAAGAACGCACCACACGACGTCTCTACAACTGACTAACACTCATCTATATTTCACCTACAATCACCAGTCTGTCCAAAATACTCTGAACTTTATACTCAGTTCATCACACAAATGGAATTGGTAACACACACACCAAAAAGAAACGATGAAAGGAATCTGACAACATATTTGATATACTGGAAGTTAATGATGATGTTTTTTTTTTGTTTTTTTTTTGTCGGGATGTTGTTAATATGTTGTTCGTTTTTTTTAAGATTTACTAAACATAGCGTTGTCTCTGTACCAATTAGAAACTTCCAGATGGTTTGTCTGCAATTTACAATTGATGTGACTGACACGACCCATCAGTGTGAAGAGATGAATCATCACGAAATATGTTAGCACGCTACATCACATACACAATGGGAGATCACCTACGAACTTGTTGAAGAGTACGGGATCTATACTTAGATTCTTGTTTAACACCTACATTGATAATCTCTTTTGATGAAACGTCATGTTCATTAAGTCTGGGTTGTTTTTTTCTTTAAAGCATGAACTGAAGAACAAGATAGTATTTGGACTATTCTGACACATAAGGAGCTTGTTAAGAAGTATATCATGATCAAGAAGATGTACATTTTTTCTTCACATCTAAAAATATTACATCGCTAAGCTTTGAGTTCATAATAGATGACAGCAGCCTGTAGGTGAAATAAGGAAATAAGTGAGTTCTGTCGGACACGAGAGTTGAAAACGAAATCCTGACTGATTCGAATAGAAGGAAATCATGTTGGTTTTGATACTGTCATAACCATTTATGTACATTTATATACATGCTTTTCTCATGCCTAGTAATTTAGGATAATCTTGAGTCCGGTCTATAATCATTTATATTTGTTTCCATATCTGACTTCGAAGAAATCAAATGACTTGAGCTGTTTCTATCATTGAAGAAATGCAGTTTTTCCTCATGCTCAGATTGTGACTATAGGTAGGATTAGACACAATGTATGGGAATGACAATTTTATGACTTTGTTGCTAATTCCGTCATATTTTGAAAACTTTCGTTCGCTTAAGAGAGAGAAAGGGGGAGAGAGAGAGAAAGAGAGAGAGAAGAGAAAGAGAGAGAGAGAGAGAGAAAGAGAGAGAGAGAGGGAGAGAGAGAGAGAGAGAGAAAGGGAGGGGCTGAGAAGAGAGAGAGAAAGTGAGGGGCACAGAGAGAGAAAGGGAGAGAGAGAGAGAGAAAGAGAGAGAGAGAGAGAGAGACAGACAGACAGACAGAGACAGACAGAGAGAGAGACAGAGAGAGAGAGAGTAGCAGACAGACAGAGACAGAGACAGAGACAGAGACAGAGACAGAGAGAAATTTAATGCCGCAGGACGGAGAAAAACGTGCAGAACTGCAGAGAAGCTGAAAGAAATCGGAGAGACGTGAAGATAAGATCTTCATTTCCAAAGAAGACAAACAAAAACAAAAACTGTGCGCGCGTCTTTTTTCATCCAACTCTCGTCCCATTGGGAACTAAAATATCTACATTTTTTTAACATTCCAATTTTTCTCCAAGTAGGTCTACGCACTTTCTTTCGCCCACACTGTGCAAGCGGCATATTGCTGCACAGTCTGCATACTCCAGCTTTCGGTGAGCGGGCATGCTAGGTGTTTGAAGTTTCCGTAAGTCTCTGGACACTAACATGAATTACACTGAGACAGAAAATCTTTCACATGCATATTTGATGTTCTGTATGCGTATACAGACCAGTGCAGTCTACCATGACAACAACAGTGCAGTCTACCATGACAACAACATAGGAGAATGGTTCCGAACCACAGTTGGAGTACGCCAAGGATGCCTGCTCTCCCCCACTCTCTTTAACATCTTCTTAGAGAGAATAATGGCTGACGCACTTGAAGACCACGAGGGAACAGTCAGCATCGGAGGTAGAACAATCACAAACTTGACGGACTAGCTGGGCAAGAGCAAGAGCTAGTCAGCTTGATAAAACATCTTGATGAGGCCTCCACAGCATATGGCATGCAGATCAGTGCAGAGAAAACCCAGTTGATGACAAATAATACCAATGGCATCAGCACTGACATTACCATAAACAAGAAACTTGAGACCGTCCATAGATTTAAATATCTGGGAGCTATAGTATCAGATGAAGGATCAAAGCCCGAAGTACTTTCCAGGATTGCCCAGACCACAGCTGCAATGACCAAGCTAAAAGTCATCTGGAACGACAAGAATATCGCAATCGGCTCCAAGATCAGACTGATGCGTTCCCTGGTCATGTCAATATTTTTGTATGCAAGCGAAACATGGACCATAACAGCAGACATTGAAAGAAGGATACAGGCAATGGAGATGAGATGCTTCCGCAAACTCCTTGGTATCTCGTACAAAGATCATATAACCAATAAGGAAGTGAAAACCCGAATTGAAAACGCCATCGGGCCGTATGAAGACCTCCTGACCTCAGTGAAAAGACGCAAACTGAGGTGGTACGGGCACGTCACACGATCATCTGGATTGGCCAAGACCGTCTTGCAGGGAACAGTTCAGGGAGGGAGACGAAGAGGCAGACAGAGAAAAAGATGGGAAGACAATATCAGAGAGTGGACTGGCCTTGAATGGAATATCATTCTGCGGAAAGCTGAGGACCGTGAGGAGTGGAGGAAGTTGGTTGCAAAATCTTCAGTGGTGCCCCAACGGTCAACCAGACTACGGGACTGATGATGATGATGATGATGCGTATACACACGAGGAAGATTTTAGACACTAACAGGTTTGTCTCATGTTGACCTAGGAGATCTGAACCTAGGAGATCTGAACCTAGATCTGAACCTAGGACATCTGAACATAGGAGATCTAAACCTAAGACATCTTAACCTAGATCTGAACCTAGGAGATCTGAACCTAGGAGATCTGAATCTAGGAAATATGAACCCATGAGATCTGAACCTAGGACATCTGGACCTAGATCTGAACCTAGATCTGAACCTAGACATCTGAACCTAGGACATCTGAACCTAGGACATCTGAAACTAGATCTGAACTTAGGAGGTCTGAACCTAAGATATCTGAAACTAGATCTGAACCTAGGAGATCTGAACCTAGGAGATCTGAAGTATCACCAACCTGTACCCACCAGCCAGAGTTGTTTAGGCAGATCGAACCCAGG
>CM060313.1:62112816-62170316 GCA_030674185.1 Monoplex corrugatus
ACGTACAATGGACCTTGTATAATGCAAATGTTACGTATGGTACCACGTACAATGGACCTTGTATAATGCAAATGTTACGTATGGTACCACGTACAATGGACTTTGTATAATGCAAATGTTACGTATGGTACACGTACATGGACTTTGTATAATGCAAATGTTACGTATGGTACCACGTACAATGGACTTTGTATAATGCAAATTTACGTATGGTACCACGTACAATGGACTTTGTATAATGCAAATGTTACGTATGGTACCACGTACAATGGACTTTGTATAATGCAAATGTTACGTATGGTGCCATGTACAATGGACTTTGTTAATGCAAATGTTACGTATGGTACCACGTAAATGGACTTTGTATAATGCAAATGTTACGTATGGTACCACGTACAATGGACTTTGTATAATGCAAATGTTACGTATGGTACCACGTACAATGGACTTTGTATAATGCAAATGTTACGTATGGTACCACGTACAATGGACTTTGTATAATGCAAATGTTTACGTATGGTACGCACGTACAATGGACTTTGTATAATGCAAATGTTACGTATGGTACCACGTACAATGGACTTTGTATAATGCAAATGTTACGTATGGTACCACGTACAATGGACTTTGTATAATGCAAATGTTACGTATGGTACCACGTACAATGGACTTTGTATAACTGACAAAATGAATTACGTATGGTACCACGTACAATGGACTTTGTATAATGCAAATGTTACGTATGGTACCACGTACAATGGACTTTGTATAATGCAAATGTTACGTATGGTACCACGTACAATGACTTTGTATAATGCAAATATTACGTATGGACCACGTACATGGACTTGTATAATGCAAATGCTACGTAGTACCACGTCAATGGACATTGTATAATGCACAAGTCTACGTAGGTATCGGTACAATAAACCAACAACAAAAAAGCAAATTCCGTACCTCTCTGCCTCCCAGGCATGATTAGTCATGTGTTACTAATGAAAACAACGATCAGTAGCACTCAAATGGATCTTCAGTGGACTGTGGTCCAGTCGATTGATATAGGACCAGTAGTCGATGGGCACCGTGACCTCGGTGATTGTGATAGCGACCAGTAGTCATACAGTCAAGCGTCATCAGTGAGAAAGATACAGCAAGCTGATAGTTAGCGATAAAGTCATCGTCAAATCAGTCAAATTCAGTCGAGCTTTGGTCTCCCGACACACTGATTTTAGTGTCTTTGGTTATCAATACAAATCTATCTCCTTGTGTCCTAAATTAGTGGAGTGGTTACTGTTATTGTTATTAAAGCCAAGCCGACTGCGTAAAGACATATAAGGACCATAACCGTTTCAAAACATACAAAACTTCAAATGAAAAAAAAAAAAAAAAAAAATTAAGTACACACGTTAGTGCATTCGTGCACATAATCTAAGAAGATACCCCTGGCGTTGACCACTCCGTCCAATTTATCACACAGGGGATTTAACAAACACACCTGAATACAAACTTAAACATACCTGTGGACACCAAAAGATATATTATAACGGGCATAAACTACCTAAAATTGCTTCTGCCTATCTCATTTCCGTAGGGCGGTGCATGGGGACCTAGTAGTCAGAGCACAAAGCTAAAAATCGAAATGTCAAAGGTTTGATTCTCGATTGCACTGATGTGTCTCCTCTCTTCAGGGCATGGACACCTTTTTCTTTTTTTAAAGCATATGGTAACACGCTTTTAAAAAAAGAATGTCCTCTTTTTAAAAGAATATGATAACACGCTTAAAAAAAAAAGAGTGTCCTTTTTGAAAGCACATGATAACACCAAAGGCTGGTCTAAACTTGAAGGCCAAGAAAACACAAGTGCTACATATCAAAGGCAATGACACTGAAAACAATCGTGATATCTTAATTAACAAAGTTCTTTTAGAAAATGTTAAGGATTTTAAATATCTTGGCTCTGTAAAACTGATGATTAAGCCTGCTCCAAAAACATCAAAATAAGAATTGGAATGGAAAAGCAAAAAAAAAAAAAAGGTCTAACTCAACAACATCTGGAAAGACAGAGGCATACCAAACGGTCTGAAAGTTTGATCTGGCCAGTTATGGCTGCGAAGCTTGGACTCTGAGAAAAACTGATTGTAGAAGAATTGAGGCAGCAGAGATGCGGTTTTATCGGAGACTACTACATGTCAAATGGTGAGATAGAAGAACTAATGAAAGTGTCCTGGAAGAATTTGATACCACCAGAAAACTACTAGCAGACATCAACAAGAGAAGACTAAAATACACTGGCCATGTGTCACGCAACAAGAACACGGACCTCATAGCAACCATCTTTCAAGGAAAAACAGTGGGAAAAAGGAAGAGAGGCAGGCCTCCAATCTCATACATCGAGAACATAACCAACATCAGAGACCTAAATATTCAAGAAATTGTCCACAAAAGTCAAGACAGAGCGGCCTGGAGGGAGATGGTGGTCTCCAGGTGTGCAGCAGCCAACACTGAACCCGGCGATGATGACAAGTGAGACAGGTGATATAACACGAAGGTCGTGGTTTTGACCCCCATGCAGGCGAATTTTGTTGTAGGCTGGCTGCAATGTCGATAGAGCCATGGACTCAAGATATGATGTTTGGAGTAAAATCCCTGCCGGCAACCTACAATCTGGCCTGTTCCATGCCATTCTTAATACTCCAGACACTCTGGTCCCCAGCCAATTTGATGGTGTCAGCTTAGTGTTTCACTGGTACTATTCTTAAGTGTACTCCCACCTCCGCCCAGTTTCTAAACTTTACCGGCGCATTGGGTACAGAGCTCCATAACTCCATTAACTGCTGAGTGCTGATCTGGATGCCAGCTTTTGTATGAGACGATAAACCGTGGTTGTGTATGCGGTGTACATCTATTACTGTTAATTTTGTTTGAAGCCCAGCCGACTGCGTGGAGCCATATCAGGGCTATAACCGTTTCAATACACACACAATACTTCAAAAGGAAAAAACAGGGAAAGAAAATTTAAGTACACATATCAATGCATTCGCGCATATGATGTAAGTAGATGCCCCTAGCGTTGACCAATTGTTCCAATTTATCACACAATGGATTTAAAAAACATACCTGAATACAACTTTAAACATAACTTATGACGCTGAAACATATATAAAACAGGTCTAAATGACATAATTGCTTTCGCATAGTTCATTCCCAAAGGCCCAAAAATGCACTTAATACATGTACCCAATATATTTATTAATCCTAAGAGAAAGTACATAAGACTATCGAACACATACAGGTGAACGGGCTAGCAAGGCAGAAAATGATAGGAAGAAATGACAGAAAGCAAGGGAACAAGGCAGAAACAAGGAGAGTGTCAGAAAAGAGGAAATTCCTAGCACAGAATTTCCAGAAGGTGGGGATACAATTCATACTGAAAAAGCCCCCGGCATCCCAACAGGAAGCGGCGTATGTCTACCGTACTTAAAAAGACTCAGTACCAACAAACAATTGTCCATAACATAATTCTGTGGAAAAACTCGCTTTAGCAGATTAGCGAAAAAAATCACACACACACAACATACAGAAAGAGAGAGAGAGAGACAGAGACAGAGAGACAGACAGACAAAGTGATGGAGACAGACAGACAGGCAGAGTGACAGAGACAGACAGGCAGAGAGAAAGAGACAGACACAACAGACAGAGAGACAGAAGAAGACAGAGAGACAGAGAGAGAGAGAGAGAGAGAGAAGAGACAGAGAGACAGAGAGAGAGAAAGAGATATATACAAACGTTTCTGTATACATCACACTCTGTGTCATATAACTGTCAATGCGCAGTGAGTCCAAGTGCGTTTGGAGAACAGCGCAATTCAAAGATTTTTTTACTATGTTTAAATTCCCCAAAAAGTAATTGTGAAAATGTTCGGCTCATACTGGCGCCTACCAAAATATTTCAACGCAAAACAGTCTGGTCTATGTTCACGGCAGCCGTGCGGAGATATGTGTGTCGGCAGATTACAGGAGGTTGATAAAACAGCTGATATCCACGTGTACTTTAACCCAAGGTCTGGACTCCATTTTGCCTTGGCCTAACACAGCTTTACTACATTGGAACACCTTGCATAACTGTTAAAGCTTCTTTAAATCCAGAGGATCGTCATCATCACATCATCATCATTATCATCGTCGTCGTCATCATCATTATCATCATCATCATCATCACGTTATTATTATTACTATTACTATTATTAGTATTATTATTGTTGTTGTTGTTTGCTATTATATTTTTTTATTTTTTTTATCACCACCATCATCATCATCATTTTTGTTATTATCATTATTTTGTCATCATCATCATTGTCATCATCATCACCATTCTTCTTCTTCTTATTGTTTGTTGTTGTTGTTGTTAATATTGCTGTTATAAATCCACTCCGTCCTGGGACAATAGAATCCCGCTTCCATGCTCTCGATGTCTTGTCTATACCAGGCCAGTTTGCTGCCTACTGCCCTGTAGAACTTTGCCAGAATTTCCCGTTCTTTGTTTTTCTCTTCCTGGCGGTATTAATCGCTCGTGTAGTGTTTCTAAGCACTTGACTGTGCCTCCAACTGTACCTTACTTGTGTTAGCGCTACTTTGCATGAGCTCAAGACATGTTCCATTGTTTCTTTACACCGGCAGAGTGGGCACGTAGGGTCGTCTGGTTTTCCCCATTTTACCAAATCTGCAGTCGAGGACAGGAGGTCAGATACAGATCTGAGGAAGAAACTGAACCCGAAAGGGACTATATCCTACATGTCATCTCAGCTGACACTTCTTTGGAGTGCACTTTCCCACACTGTCCACTGCCCTTGTTGGTCAAACTGGATTGCATTCTGGATTCTTCTGGCGTCATCTTTTTTCTTCATCTCATGTGTTACCATATCTGTCTTTCAAAACAAGTGTGACTGCCCACGTTCAAGCAAACTGGAACCAGATGCATAAAAAAGAAAAACACGGAAAAAAAATAAGAACGCGTATTTAAAACAACCAGACAAGACAGGCGCAAAGTTTCGGCCCACTGGCCTTTATCAGGCGTAAGACCACAAACAAACAAACACCAAATACAAAAATTAGAAGAAAAAGACTTAAACTTCCCTGCTGCTTCGTTCAGTGTGAGAAAAGAACTAAACTGACTGGAAAAAAAAACAAAGCATCATCATGGTGTTGGTTTGTGATCTTACGTTTGACACAGGCCAATTGGCCAAACATTTGTGCCTTCTTGTTTGGTTGTATTAAATATGCGTTCTGATTCTTTTTTCGTGTATTTTTTCTGGTTCATATCTGTCTTTGTTTTCGTTTTTGTGTACCTTGGCTTTCGACCATCATTGCATTTTTGTTGATCCTACTTCTGGCCAACTGGCTTGTGTGTGCCTTATTATTTCTCTGAACCTGAAGCTTTCCGTTGCCATGCCCACTGCCTCTCGGACTTATCATTTCCTGCTAATCTTCAGCCTGGGCTGGACTGATCTTACAAACTTATCTCCCTCTTCAAGATTGCTTATAATTCTGACATTCTCCACCTTGTACTCCTCAATGATAGATTTTTGGCGACTATAAAAGCACAACGTCAATGAGACCAGATGAAATGCCAGATTATTTCCTTGTGTATTTGTAGATTTTGAACTCCATCGATTCTACTATGCTGGTGTTGAAATCTATAAGTAGAGACCAGATGAGCTTTGTTTTTGACATGGAAGCCACACTGGCCTCTTATTTGCAAATGTTCTGCCATTTGCTTGGTTTCGTTTCCTTTCTTTGTATCTTTCAGAGAGTCATCATACAACTTCCAAGGCCTTGCCTGGTTCTTCTGTCACTGTTGGAACGGCTTGGGTGGCTACAGTACACGCTACTTTTTTACCAGCTTTTCCGTTTCACAATAACAGGTTTTGTGATATCTTTGTTTTGAAACTCATCATGCACGAGACGACTAGCTCGTCTGCTTCAGTAATCTGTGTATTTCATCATCCTTTGTAGAAAGCA
This sequence comes from Monoplex corrugatus, assembly GCA_030674185.1. Lineage (NCBI taxonomy): Eukaryota > Metazoa > Mollusca > Gastropoda > Littorinimorpha > Ranellidae > Monoplex > Monoplex corrugatus. Next base: position 62,118,833 of record CM060313.1, read on the forward strand.
TCGTTGAGTTGTCCATGAAGGCTTTTAGAGATGGAAGTTGGTATCAATTTCCGAGGTCTACTGGACCTAAACTGCTCACTGTTGCCTTCAAGATGACATCCACTGCCAACAGAACAGCACTGGACAGACTGCACAGCACACCGCTATGCCAACTTCCAAACTAATCCGGTCTCTCGTGTATGTCTTTGTGGAAAACGGCCATGAGAGACCATGAAAGTCTTCTTCTGCATTTCTCGGATGTCCTCTGGGATGTGATGCATCTCGAGAGCACGTTGAATTATCCTGTGCGGGACTGATCCATACGTATTTCCCACATTAAGGCACACCACATCGAGGTTCCTTTTTCTGGTTCAGCTCTCTGGAATGCTTTCTAAATCAGCGTGGCATACTCAGCACAGACTCTGCTGGAATGCCTACTTTTCGGTCTGAGATATCCAAATATTCAAGTACTCTTTTTCTATGAGGTCCTAGTCAGCTTGCTGCCATGCCATGACAGAGAAGATCTTCCCTTCAAAGTTCAGAAATGATACTGGTCTGAACTGGCTAGGTCAATCTTTTTGGAGGGAGGGGATGTACACTTTGTCATCTATCTTCCTCTGGTTACTGATCAAATTCTTCTGTGCTTCAACAGGGTATTCCGTCAGGCCTAGGTGATGATTTGGCTCTGACTTTCTCAACCACTTTCTTTACTTCATCCAGTGTCAGTGACTTGTCACTAAACATCTTCTCGGGCGCTACAGGCCACACCAGACCCTGGATTTCAGGTGGTGCCTCGCTCTGAGGATAGGAATATGTTTCCCCCGAGATGCTGTTCCAGAGTTTCTTTGTCCTTCTTTCGGTGAATCCCAACAGCATCTTCCGTTTATGGGACTAGACACAAGCTGGAGAAAGGCAAGGTGGGGAGCCATTCCACAGATCCCATAAATCCAATCTTTCCGAGAGACACCCGATCATTACAGGACATCCTGTTCCTGGCATTCAATGTCTAGTGTTGTGTCAATAGCAAGTAAGTCAGCAGAACATTCTCCAAGGAAAAGCAAACCTTAAGCAAGTGTTTTAGCCCTAAATTTCTTACACTCTAAAGAGGCCGGTCTCATCCACGTGTTTAGATGTTTCAGTAATTTGTATAAATTCGAAAACGGTTTTGCAGAAAATTATGTACTTACATATAGTTATTTTCGTAATGGCATAATCTGCGTTTCGCTTGGGTCAAGATTGTAAACAAAAGCAACAGCGACACAAGCAGAAAATCACAACTGATAATGGTGGAAAAGAATATAAAGAATATACAAAACACAAAAAACATTCATCATTCATAGGAGCAATGTTCCATCTAAAGAGTTGTGAACAAACTTTTGTAAGACCGTGATATGCACATCACCATCATCATACATAAAGGACAGACACAAGAATATAAAAACTATTTTGTTAAAGAAAAAGGTCACATAGATTAATAGGTACACGATAATGATAAAACAATAGAAAATGTATGACAAGACAGAAAGAAAACTCACGTACACTTTTACGCGTCGTTGTGATTCAGTGTCGTCCTGACTGAATGTCTGCGGTTTGGAATCTAACACCGACAGAAACAAGGTTGAGAATGAAGGACAGTGAGTGTAAGCAAGAAACTTAGAAAGAGAGAGAGAGAGAGAGACGGGTAGGGAGGGAAGAGGGAGCACGAAGTGGAGAGAGATACGATAAGTGGGAGAAGAAAGAAAGTGTAGAAAATATAAGGGAGAGGGAGAGGAAGAGGAAGAGGAAACACGAAGGGAGGAGGGATGGCAGTGTGGGAAAAGAAACGTAAGCAGGAAAAGAGAAGGAAGCAAAGGAAAGAAGGATGAAGGAGGGAACAGCCGGATGTTATAGCCTGTTTACGAGGCTCTGATAACCTAAATATTTTGGCGTATACTGTTGAATGCTGCTTTTGATAAGCTCAAATTGCAAGTTTGAGGAAGAAAACGGCTGTGTTTAGCTACCTTCTGGTGTACGAGAAAAATTATTCTGCTCGAGTCACTGAAAACAGACAAACATACAAACAACAAGCATGCAAGCAAGCAAACAAACAAACAAAGAAACAAACAAATATGTAGGGAACATTTTTTGTTTCTCCTTGTGTTACAAGGCTTATTAGTACACTAATAGTAGATATCAGTGAACCCACTCTCGATATCAATAAATCCATTGTAGACAGACTGTCTCTAGATAACATACATGTAATTACTCACACTGAGGGCCGCGGTAGTCAAGTGGGTAAGTCATTGGACTTCCAGTCGGGAGGTCCTTGATAAGATCCGCACAGTCGCCTCTTGCCTGGTTGGTAAAGGGTGGAGAGTTCCAATCTTCAAGGTCAACATGTGTGCTGACCTATCAGTGCCCAACCCCCCTTCATGTATTTATGCAGGCAAATATCAAATATGCGCTAATAAGATCCTGTAATTTATGTCACTGTCTGGTAGTTTCTGGAAACATGAAAACACCTAACATATACTCCTTCCGAAGAGGAGTATACAGACTGTGCAACAACATACCATTTGCACAGTGTTGGTAAAACAATGTAAAATACGCATCCAAGAAAAAACACTATGTTAAAAAAAGTGCATAGTAGATATCTATAAACACACACTGAACATACATCTCTGGAATCAATAAACACTCATAATAAATGAATTATGATATCGACATACTACACTTAACATCAACATACACATGTAGTATACCAAAACAACCTGTTCTGGATAGTAACAGACCGATATTACATGTCGATAAATGTATATTGGGTACACAGTCCTTGTTTCTCGATAAGTATACACCAAACGTCAAGGTTTCAAAGTTGACTAAACTCTGAGCCTAAGACAATATAGCGTACTAATGAGAGCCCAAAATGCTCTATAGCAAATATATATGAAACACTGAAAGTGGGGAGGGGGTGTGACCCCCCAAATAGTGGACGGCTTAGTTGTCTTAAAAAACAAGACTTAAGCGTAGAACTTCAACTGAAAAGAACAACTGTGTATTTTGCTTTGCAGTTTACATTCTATCAATAAAACCATACTCGATGTACACAGACATCGGCTGATTGTCGTCGGATATCAATAAATTCACACTGAGAGAAAATAATATTTTTGGATGTCAAGCTTCAAGACCGTTTCACACGAAAATTCAGGGCAGTTTTTTCTTTCTTTCTTTTTTTTTCTTTTTTTTTTTTACACAATAATTTTGTTTTAATTCCATTTTAAGTTTGTGCCAAACATTGCCAAAAACTTACTTCAAAGTTCTGTCGATTAGTTGTTCATATTTGTTTTAATTTAATCAACTAGATGAACCTTACGCCCATTCAACCATTTTTCTTCATAATTCTTTCCTCTTTGTTGATGTCTTGTTGCTATTCATGTTGTCATTGTTGTTGCTACTGCTGTTACTGTTGTCCTTTTTCTTTTTCGTTTTCTATAAAACCGCTTACTTTGGAACAGATATCAAATTTTAAGAAAACCAATCAACAAAGAAATAACTAGATTTCGATAGACAAGATTAAAATTAGTCTTCATGATCAGACACACATTTTGTTATGGCTTCATTTTCAAACTTAAATTCCACAATTTGTCGCCAGTTAAAAGGATTGCTTTTTTTTATGTTTATGGTGGAATTAGAATTTGGAGCTTGAAATTTCTTGAAAAGACGTTCATCGCACATAGTAACTGATATGTCTCTCCCCAAGTTGCCGGTAACGATCTAATAGACTTCTTGAACTTGCAGCACGAAAGGGCCAAGCCAGGTCTTGTCGACAAAGGGAAAAGGAACATTTGGGATTTCTGCGTTGTAGCTTTCAGAACGAATTAAATTCACAATGACACACACAAACACACACACACACACACACACACACACACACACACACACACACACACACACACACACACATACGAGCGCGCGCGCACGCACGCACGCACACACACACACAACCCCACTGAAAATGGCAGTACTTGTGTTTTATAGCTTGCTGATGAAATATGTACTTCGAAATAGAGAAGAATACATCGTATCTGGGCAGTTTACATGCGCTCCGTTTTAAACTTGCCAGTAATTATCTCGCTGACTACTTGAACTTGCACGAAACCCAATTCGCTATTGAAGTTTTAAAATGACAGCTATAGATGGGATCTAGAATCTATTTCAAAAACAGCACCAGAACGACTGACATATCATGAAGGTCAGTGAAACAGTTTCTTTTTCTTGTGCTACACTGGGATTGAACTTGAGATGTCAGACTCGAGTCCACAGCTGTATCCGTTGACCTAGCCAGCTCAAAGAAAATGAAAGTTAATATATCTTTTCTAATAAATTTCGATTACACTATATCCCTTGATCTTGAATAGGGACCGATCTTTTTTAACATTCCATCAGGGTACATATATTAGCTATTCCTCTACTTTATACATTTTACCTGAATGCAGGGCTGGCGAGATCCACTCGCCTGGTCGCCCGAGGCAAGTAAAGAAAACCTGTCGGGCGAGTCAAAATCAAAAACTACAAGTCCGTTGGGCGAGTGACAATTCACACAGACTAACACTTTAAAAGTAAGTGATTAAGATTATAAAAAGGGAAAAAAATTTGCAGAATGACGATGAAATAATTTGAAAAATATAACAAACGACCAGTTGGACTAAAATAAACTTTGGTTACGTAAGCAAAAAGAATGATTATAAATATACATTGAACTAAGAATTCTGTCTAACTTACACAGAAAATCCATGTTAACTTCGAGATCAGTCATCTACGTTTTACATCATGTTACCACCTGTACTCCCACTGTTCACCTCCTCCCCCCCCCCCCCCCTCCCCGATCCTGATGAAAGTCTCCAGAAGAAAATTTGACCACCTTTGTTGTAACAATGGGTTATTCTGCTAAATATTTTTGATCATTATCATGAAGAGAATTTCACTATTTTTCGGGGCAATATGTTGGACTAGTGAAAATATCTGCGGGCTAGTAGATCTTGAAATCCACTAGCCCGGCTGGCTGATAGAAAAATTGAATCTTCTCCAGGCCTGTGAATGTATTACACGAAAGCGAGGAAAGGAACTATACCATATTTTTTGTAGAGGTCACACAGTCTTAATTGTATTCACCCCCTGGCTATTTTTTTTTTTTTTTTTTTGATTGCTTGCATTGCAGCTGGTTAATTCCGCACTGTGAGAACTTTCAATACTAACATTCCAAGCTCAAGCTTAGTTTTAACCGTTGAAAGCTGATAACGACAAAACTGCCACGTTTTCATCGATGTAATGTGAACTATCAACAACAACACCTGGACGGCTACACAGTGCATGTAGGTCACCATGTCAGATCTTTACAAGGCGATGACAGGACAGGTGAAAAACGAGGACTGCGACGGTATGCAATGAAAAGGAAGTAGAGGAAACGGAATATGTTTAGTTAAAGGGCACAGTCCTTTCTGAAGGCGAGACATAATACAATTAAAGGCCACAGTCCTTTCTGAAGGAGAGACATAATACAGTTAAAGGCCACAGTCCTTTCTGAAGGAGAGACATAATACAGTTAAAGGCCAGACATAATACAGTTAAAGGCCACAGTCCTTTCTCAAGGACAGACATAACACAGTTAAAGGCCACAGTCCTTTCTGAAGGAGAGACATAAAACAGTTAAAGGCCACAGTCCTTTCTGAAGGAGAGACATAAAACAGTTAAAGGCCACAATCCTTTCTGAAGGAGAGACATAATACAGTTAAAGGCCACAGTCCTTTCTGAAGGAGAGACATAATACAATTAAACAATGATTATAATCAAAATAAAACAACCAACTGTAAATAAGGTAGTATCATCACATATGCCTGCAGTATTATACTTGCAACGAATACGCAGTATGATTACTTACAATTAAAGACTTTCATTTGATAACCATATTTGCTAGTAGTTTCACAGATTTATATAGGTATAAACAAAGATTCCTGAGAATTTATTTTCTTAAATTTTCATTTGCCAAAAGTATACCAGCTCGAAAAAGATTGGGGGGTTTTTCAGAAATTTACGAGGAATGAAACCCCTACTGAATATCTGAAAGAAAAGAGCAATAAAACAAAAAGTGTACTTCATCTTCTCTTGCATTCCAGCATAACGGACATATACGAGTGCATTTCCAAGAACATCGTTATAGGGATTATGCCAATTACAGCGTCTGTTATTTTGAATCTGAATTACGTGTTTAAACACTTCATGACTATGTCTCTCAATGTCTTATGAAAGATATGTTTCGTTAATTCCAGAAAGTTTTGCAGAACGAAAACATGTTACTGTTTTGCATATGTTCTTCCCAGCTTTGCCATCTACAATCGGTCAGTCTCGTACCCAGCTCTTGCTAAAAATATTACAAAATAAACAAGTAAAAATATGTTTTCAACAGCATCATTTAACCAAATAAATCCAAAACCACACTGAAACAATACCTCACGTATATACCTGATACCCAATCAGTTTTACCCTATATCTCTAAGTCCAGCAAATTTTATATGCTTTGATTGGTAATCTGTTTTCAATCATGCGCAAAATTTTATGTAAGAGAAGAACCCGGAGAAAGATAAGGACTTTGTCAACCGTTTCCTTTGTGCTGATAGTGGGAAAATATGGATATAAGACTTATAATAATAAATAAGTTTCAGTCTCTCAAGTTTCTGTTTCAGTTTTTGTCAAAACAGCGTCTCACGCTCAGAATATTTCCAGTCACCGACACAGTAAAATGCCTTTATAATGAAACTGGAAAGCCTTTTCCAAGAGTTTGCGCATAAACTTTGTGTGTGGCCAAGGACTTGAAGTTCTATCTAAACTACAACGTACGCTAAAGGTACTTCCATAAATCTGAAATCGTATGGGTGTGAGGGAGTATCAATGAAAATAAGAAAAACCAACAATATGTGTCATTTCTAAATTACCTCCGCACTAAGGTGGCTAAAGATCTAGATCTAAAAGCCACGTAAGGCCTACCGCTGTTCCGGCAGACGAAGCCGATAAAGACGCAGAACAGGAAAATAGGCACGGTGAAATTAGATCTAATTACTGAGAATTGTGGCTGAAGCGTAGATTTTAGATTGTTGATGTGAGTTAGAACCCGACTTATGTGTACTCTGTGACTGTCAAAACTAGGTCAGATTCTTATCATTCTAGTACGAAAATTCAAACACGACAGATGTCGAAACCAATTTGAAAATCACGCTCACGCCGTCACGGTAGTCCAGGTTTGCAGGCAGCTGTAAAGATCCATGCAAGGGACAAAGAAAAAGGGTAATCAATGTTGTACAATAGAATACGAAAATAATTGGAGCTAATTTCACGCACTTTTACGGGTGTTTTCTGTTCTGCTCGATGTAAAGAGACGTAAGACACCCTTACCTTCGATGTAAAGAGACGTAAGACACCCTTACCTACTCGCTTTGACCAGTCCTTCCCCACAAACATGCATTAAATATCCCTGAATGACTGGCGACCATAACCCTGATCACGTGGGTGACGTGGGTGAAAACGTCATCACTGTTTGTGTGTTTTTATTTGAAACCGAAAATAGGAAACACGTGGTAATGTTTACATCTAGATCGAGACCAGTAAACTCCGGAAAATGCCGAAAAAAACGCGGAAAAAGCCAAAAAACGCGAGGTAACCGAAGGGGTAAACAAGTGTTGCACTGCACACATATTTTAGGTCGGTGATTGCACTGACACACGTGGTTGATGTTACTATTTATAGACAATAACTCCCCACTAGTGATGACGTTGTGCCCATGTGATCAGCAACCAAAATGGCGTGCAGGTGACTGCTGGAGCTGTGGTCGCCAGTCATTCAGGGATATTTTGTGCATGTTTGTGGGGAAGGACTGGTCAAAGTGAGTAGGTAAGGGTGTCTTACGTCTCTTTACATCGAGCAGAACCGAAAACACCCGTAAAAGTGCGTGAAATTAGCTCCAATTATTTTCGTATTCTATTGTACAACATTACCAGAAAAAGTATTTTTTACTTCATGAAATTAGACCCTAACCTTACAGTACTGAAGTATCGCTCTATTTGCCATCTCATCGGTCGACGTTCTTTTCGCTTCAGCCTCCATTGTATTGCCTCTTTCAAAAATTGTCGTCTGCGATTTAATCATGATGAGTAACTCTTGTGGAAAAATTGACGAATACTAAAAGGTTTGCTCGCTTGTTTGCGGAACTTTTTCTCCCTATCGTTCTACTAGCGAAGGCCTTTTAGAAATGTGTTCTGATTTCAAGAACCGTATGTCTTGTTCGCTTTGCTTTGAGATCTTATATGAAATTAGCAGCATGAAAAGGTTTAGTTTCTGTCCCTGTGGAAAATCACCTGGCTGGGAAACGAAAGAAATCAGTGTGTGATTTAAATCATGGTTGGACAGGGATTTTTGAACACTTTCCACCCCAACCACATCACCCAAAATCTAATCATCTGGGGTGGCGTAGTCGGGGTACTAATCTTTCCGATGAGACTATAAGCCTACACTGAGGTTCCGAGTGCAGAATACACTTTAGTAGCGCAAATAAAAGAACTTACGGCAGTACAAAGTTTATCTCTGGAAAATTCGGAGGAAAATCCACTTTGACAGTATGAAATATAAAAATAAAATATAAATGGCACTGAATTATGACGACGTGATTTTTTTATGCATAACACCACGCGAGTCGAGCCATTTATACCGCACGTTCGGTAGTCATGGGAGATAACCGTCAATTTACAAATTTTCAGCTAAGGGTATGCCTTGTTTCCCCTGAAAACGAAAACTCCTAATCGGCGAATTTGGGAAACAGGTGCGTAAGTGCTGGGGATGGAGTAAGCATCAACTAGTAAAAGTGGATTTTATTGTAAAGAGATGTATGTTTATCGTATAAAACAGTATGTACATGTTATGGGAAAAGATTTTTCAACTTCATTGCAGAGACTTCTTCGTGTCTCAATTGAATCCGACCAAGCAACATAAACTTTGGCTTGTTCACTGCTCGCCTTAAATTAATTCCACTCTTACTGTGATGCAAGCGTTTCATAGATTCCGATCCGTTCTCCTTCTCAAATCCTTGCCAGCGAATAGGGATATGTGGGTGAAGGAGTCTGCCACATAACTGCTGGCAGATTATGGTTGGAGCATGTATGGAATTGTCCAAACTGAGATAATTCCCTCTTGAACAAGCCCCATACACGTCAAGTACACCATGTGCTTGTCACTTATTTGCCATGGCAACCCAGTGGTCAAGTCATGGTGCATACTGCAGTAGGTCAAGTCAGATTAGGCCCTTGCAAATAAATAAACGAAGAAAAGGGGAAAAACTTAAGATGATGCCTTACCGAAATTAGAAACTATGATTACTTCCCTTGCATACGTTTTCCGGGCGTTATTCCAGCCATCCCCCGACACCCACTCACCGACCCACGCGTTGGTGTGAGGAAACTGTGATCTGTGATTCCTTCCTTCCTTGTTGTTGTTGTTTGTATGTTTGTTTGTTTGTTTGTTTGTTCGCTTGTTTTGTTTTGTTTCTGGTAGCTGGCTGCTTTCATAACTTCACACACACGTGCATGGGCACGCGCGCGCGCGCATACACACACACACACACACATACACACACTCACACACACACACACACGACACACACACCACACACGACACACACACACAACACACACACACACAACACTCACTCACACACACAAACACATACACACACACAGGCACATACATACAGACAGAGAGAGAGAGAGACGCGTGCGCGCGAGCACACACACCACACACACACACACACACACACACAACACACACAACACACACGCACACAAAAACACACACACACACACACACACACACACACAAACACACAATCACTTACACACACCACACACACACACCACACACACACAACACACCAACACAAACACACACACACAATCCCTCACACACGCACACACATACACACACACACACACGCACACACACATATACAAACACACACACACACACACACACACACACACACACACACACCCCCCCCCCCCTTCTTCCTCCATTTCCCATCTCCCACCTATTGTCCCTCATATCTCATTCAGACACACACACGCACATTATCATTACAGGAGAATGTTGAGTTTCACGGTTGCATGGCTGTCTGGTCTACAGCGGCATAGCGTTGGGCTGTCTGTGCCGTGTGGGTATGTGTTTGATGTGGATTGGCCCTGAGATGGGCATCACGATAATACATTGAGCTGACTGTCGGCCCTGCACTCCACGGGTACATAGCTACATGCTATTAGGGCACCCGTCACTTGATGAGAGAGAGAGAGGGGGGGGGGTAGAGAGACAGAGAGCGAGAGAGAGAGAGAGAGATTGAGATTGAGAGAGAGAGAGAGAGAGAGACATTGAGAGAGAGATTGAGAGAGAGAGAGAGACTGAGAGAAGGGGAGGGGGAGAGACAGATTGAGAGAGAGAGATTCAGAGAGAGAGGTAGAGAGACAGAGAAAGGGAAGGAGGGAGAGATAGAGGAGAGGAGAAGGAGGGAAGAGGAGAGAGAAAGAGAGAGAGCAGGACACAGAGCGAGAGAGACACACAGAGAGGGGGGGGGGGAGGGAGCGAGAGAAAGAGAAAAGACCTGCGAGAGAGAGAGCGAGAGAGAGAGAGAAAGAAGAGAGAGAGAGATTGAGAGGTAGAGAGACAGAGAGAGGGGAGGAGGGAGAGATAGAGGAGAGGGAGGGAAGAGGAGAGAGAGAGAGAGAGCAGGACACAGAGCGAGAGAGACACAGAGAGAGGGGGAGGGAGGGAGCGAGAGAAAGAGACAAAAGACCTGCGAGAGAGAGAGAGAGAGAGAGAGAACAATTAGCTCTTTATATCTAGGGAAAATAATAATAATAATATATTTTATTTATATAGCGCAAAATCTTGATAAAATCAAATCTAAGCGCTGAGCGTAACATGCATACATACCTACATACATATGAGCGTATACATGCATACATACATGCATACATACTTACATACATAAATCAAGCTGAGCGTATACATGCATGCATACATACATACATACATACATAAATCTAAGCGTATAATTACAATATTTATATAGCGCAAAATCTCGACAAAATCAAATCCAAGCGCCGAAAAGACACACACGCACACACGCACGCACGCACACACACGCACACACACACACACACACACACACACACACACACACACACACACACACACACACACACACACACACGCACGCATGGCCACAAATGGGGAGAAAGAATAAAAGCAATAAAAGCAAGAATAAAACCAATGGAAAACCACAGAGAGCACATCATATACAATTATATATTAAAACAAAGTGATTCCCCTCCGAGAGGAGACAGGCTGCAGAAGGGGGTTGAATGAGGTTAGGATTTTATGCAGAGGAGAAAAGGTGAGTTTTGAGAGCGGACTTGAAGGAGGCAAAAGTAGGTTGCTGACGGACTGAGAGAGGAAGTTTGTTCCAGGAGAGTGGACCAGAAACAGAGAAGGCTCGTGGACCATAGGTATTGAGCTTAGTGCGTGGAAAGCGAAAAGTCAGAGGATCGGAGGCAGAGCGGAGGGTACGTGAGGGAACATAGATCTCAAGTAGGCTTGACAGGTAATCGGGGGCTGCGTTATTGAGGCTTTTGTAGCACATGGTGTCTAGTTTGTACTGTATGCGCTTTGATACAAGGAGCCAGTGAAGTTGTGCCAGGAGAGGAGATATGTGGTCAGCTTTTTTCTTTTTCAGTACAAGGCGTACAGCATTGTTTTGAATGCGCTGTAGGATGTGAATAGTGGAGGCAGGAAGACCAGACAGGAGTGAATTGCAATAGTCAATGCGAGACATTATGAAGGAGAGAACGAGTTTTGCAGTTGTTTCGACAGAGAGATACTTCCTGATCAGGCTTATACGATGGAGATGATAGTAGCAAGATCTGGCAGTTTGAGAAACAAAGTTGTTCATGGACAGGGTAGAGTCAATGCAGACACCAAGGTTTTTAGGTGAATCAGAAATTGGGACTGATGTGTTACATAATGGGAGAGAAAGAGGAGGCAGCTGGGCAAGTTTCTGACGGGTGCCAATGAGGATAGCTTCTGTCTTGTCGTCATTAAACTGAAGTCTATTGTGTGTCATCCAGTTCTTAATGTCCGAGTAACACTCAGTGGTGCGAGTCAACAGGCGCTGTATATTATCAGGTGAGTCACTGTCTTGAAGTTGGGTGTCATCAGCATAGAAGTGGTGTTTTATAGAGTGGGAGTTGATGATGGTGGACAGGGGGGGGTATAAAGAGTGAAAAGAACAGGGCCAAGGACAGATCCTTGTGGAACACCACAGGTCAGGTATGCAGGTTGAGAGTAAGTGCCATTGATGAGAACAGTTTGTTTTCTGTTTGATAAGTACGAAGTGAAAAAGGAGAGAGCAATGTCAGAGATGCCAAAAGTATGATGAAGTCTAGAAAGGAGAATACCATGGTCAATGGTATCGAAGGCTGCAGACAGATCAAGGAGTGTGAGGAGAGAGACTTTGCCAGTATCAGTTGCAAGGAGGAGATTGTTGAGAATGTGTAGTAGGGCAGTTTCAGTGCTATGGCACTGGCGGTAGGCTGACTGGAAAGGATTGAGGAGATTGTTGGCAGACAGGTGAGAGTTCAGCTGGTTGAGGACGACCTTTTCAAGGAGTTTTGACAAGAAAGAGAGATTAGAGATAGGCCTGTAATTTTTCAGTTCATTTGGGTCTAAATTGTGTTTCTTGAGGAGAGGGTGAACAATAGCAGACTTGAAAGAATCTGGGACAGTTCCAGTTTGAAAAGAAGTGTTGATGATGTCAGTGATGAATGGGAGGAGAGTAGGGAGACAGTCGGAGTAGAGAGAACCTGGAAGAGGATCCAGTTCGCAGGTTTTGAACGACATGGATCTGATTGTGTTGAAAATTTCTTCTTGTGAGACTGGGGTAAAAGTAGTGAGAGGTGTGCCAGAGAAGGAAGGGTCAGGTGGGCATGGTTGACAGGGTGTCCTGTCAAGCCTGTCACGAAGAGTTTGTATTTTGGTGGTGAAATACTTGGAGAATACAGATGGGAGTTCTTCATTTGTATGTTTTGTTGGGAGAGGTAAGTCTTTTCGTGTGCCAAGGAGATGATTCATGGTTGTAAAGAGTTCTTTTGAAGAAGAGGCATTCAGGATTTTGGTTTGGAAATAGCTTGTTTTTGCAGATGCAATGAGGGTGGATACTTTTGTTTTAGAGGCTTGGAAAAGTTGCCTGTGTACAGTGAGTTTGGATTTGCGCCAGCGGCGCTCTGCTCTGCGGCGGGCATGTTTTGCACAGGCAATCTCATGAGTGAGCCAGGGGGTAGGGGGGCGGTCAGGTAAAAGACGGGTTGTGGCTGGAGCATGAGTGTCCAGAAGATGGTGGAGAGTAGTATAGAATTCATCGGCAAGGTTATGTGACTTTTCAGAAAGGAGACGGGAGGCATCAGATGAAAATGTGGAGAGGTCGATAGATTTGAGATTGCGTCGAGTCACTGTGCGTGTGGTACGGGAAGGAGGAGAAATGTCAAGAGAACAGAGAATTGCAGAGTGGTCAGATGGAAGGGCTGAAGTTAGACGAGAAAGAACTAAGCAGTTGTCAGTAGCTGAATTGTGGTGATCACGAGAAATGATCCAGTCAAGAATGTGACCTTTTTGATGGGTTGGTTCAGAAATGTGTTGAGTCATATTGTGATTGGACAGAGAGTTGATGATATGTCTTGTGTCATAACGGTGAGTGTTGTCATAGTGGACATTGATGTCACCTAGAATGATGAGATTTCCAGGTAAGAGGCAGTAGTGGTCAAGCAGTTGGTCAAAGTCAGAGAGAAACGTGGATGTGGTGAGTTTGTTGGCAGAGCTAGGTGGAGGTCGATAGACACAGGAGAAGGTGATGGGGTGAGGGGTGGATTGGAAGGATACTTCAACGTGCTCGAAAGAAGGATGGGAGAAAGGCAGAGACTGCGAGAAAGATAGGCGGGAATGGAGTGAGTCGTTGTAGAGGATGGCGATACCGCCACCTCGAGATGAGCGATGGAAAGAAGCAAGCCTGTAACCACTCGGAGTGAGGCTAGCATGTATAGGTTCATGACCAAGGGGGTTAAGCCATGTCTCTGTGATAAAAGCAATGTCAACGTGCTCATCAGCGATAAAATCGGCAATGACTTCGGCTTTGCCATCCTTGCATGTTGACTGAGCGTTAAAAAGGCATAGTTTAAGTTTATCACAGTCATATGGCGGCGGCCGAGGTGGCGACGAAGGCGGCACCGACGGGACAAAAGACGAAGGCGACACCAGCGGGGCAGAAGACGAAGGCAGCAACGATGGAACAGAAGAAGAAGACAAAGGTAGCACCGGCGGGACAGAAGACGAGGGCAACGCCGGCGGGACAGAAGACGAAGGCGGCACCAGCGGGACAGAAGGCGAAGGCGGCACCACCAGGACAGAAGGCGAAGGCGAAGATGGCAGAAGAGTAGACGAAGCCCGCAGCAGCGAGGTCGAAGGCAGGGGCAGTGGAGGAGACGAAGAAGCAGAAGAAGAAAAGTGGCGTCGGGCTGGCACAGCAGGAGACAGGTTGTGCCAAAGTCGGTGGAGACGTCCACCACGAAACAGCTGAAGACACCAATCAATCCTTTATCTCAAAGACATAGAAGCTGTGGATAACATTTAATCTTTTATCTCTTAACTGCAACAGGTGGGGATAACGATGAGTCTTTTAACTGTAAACCACAATAGCTTGGGATGACATTTAGTCTTTTATCTCTATGGCGCAACAACTGGGACACCAATTAATCATTTATTTCTAAGGCTCTGCAGCTGGAGATAGCAATATCATTCGTTTATATCTAAAGAACAGCAGAAGTGGAGATAACGTACAGTCCTTTATCTGTATGGCACAACAGCTGGGGATAACAATTATTCCTTTATCTGTATGGCACAACAGCTGGGGATAACAATTAGTCCTTTATCTCTATGGCACAACAGCTGGGAATAACATACAGTACTTTATCTGTGTGGCACAACAGCTGGGGATAACAATTAGTCCTTTATCTCTATGGCACAGTAGCTGGGGATAACAATTAGTCCTTTATCTCTATGGCACAACAGCTGGGATAACATACAGTACTTTATCTCTATGGCACAGTAGCTGGGGATAACAATTAGTCCTTTATCTCTATGGCACAACAGCTGGGGATAACAATTAGTCCTTTATCTCTATGGCACAACAGCTGGGGACAACAATTAGTCCTTTATCTATATGGCACAACAGCTGGGGGGGGGGGGATAACAATTAGTCCTTTATCTCTATGGCACAATAGCTGGGGATAACAATTAGTCCTTTATCTCAATGGCACAACAGCTGGGGATAACAATTAGTCCTTTATCTGTATGGCACAACAGCTGGGGATAACATACAGTACTTTATCTGTATTGCACAACAGCTGGGGATAACAATTAGTCCTTTATCTCTATGGCACAACAGCTGGGGATAACAATTAGTCCTTTATCTGTATGGCACAACAGCTGGGGATAACAATTAGTCCTTTATCTGTATGGCACAACAGCTGGGGATAACAATTAGTCCTTTATCTGTATTGCACAACAGCTGGGGATAACATTTAGTCCTTTATCTGTATGGCACAACAGCTGGGGATAACAATTAGTCCTTTATCTGTGTGGCACAACAGCTGGGGATAACCTACAAATCTTTTATCTCTATGACACAACATCTCTAGGTACAACAGTTCGGGATAATGTCTAGTCTTTTCGCTCTACTGCGAACACTCTGCGGTTACCATTTAGTTGTTGTTTTTTTTATCTCTATGACACAACAGCTGGGGATAACCATAAGTCCTTTATCTGTATGACACAACAGCTAGAAAAATTACTCTTCTGTCTCTAAGACAGAATGGCTGGGGATAACTATTAGTCCTCTATATCTAAGAACAACAGCTCGGGATAATGATTAGTCCTTTATCTCTACGGTGCGACAGCGGGGGATAACCATTAGTCTAAAATCTCTAAGGCACAACAGCTGGGGATACCATTAATCTAAAATCTCTAAGGCACAACAGCCTGGGATAACCATTAGTCTAAAATCTCTAAGGCACAACAGTTGGGGATAACCATTAGTCTAAAATATCTAAGGCACAACAGCTGGGGTGACCATTAGTCTAAAATCTCTAAGGTACAACAGCTGGGATAACCATTAGTCTAAAAAACTCTAAGGCACAACAGCTGGGGATAACCATTAGTCTAAAATGTCTAAGGCACAACAGCTGGGGTGACCATTAGTCTAAAATCTCTAAAGCACAACAGCTGGGGATAACCAAAAATCTCTAAGGCACAACAGCTGGGGATAACCATTAGTCTAAAACCTCTAAGGCACAACAGCTGGGGATAACCATTAGTCTAAAATCTCTAAAGCACAACAGCTGGGGATAACCAAAAATCTCTAAGGCACAACAGCTGGGATGACCATTAGTCTAAAATCTCTAAGGCACAACAGCTGAAGATAACACCAAGTCCTTTTAAGTCACAACAGCTGGAGATAACAATGAGTCCTTTACCTCCAGTGAGAACTTGCTGGGGATAAAAATCAGTTCCTTTTGAAGAGGCAAGCTCATCACACAAGATGTCCTTGAAGAACATCCACCGTGACCCATTCGGCTGACATGGCATATCAGTGAACTCTGTCTTGTCTGAGTTCTTTTCTGTGACCCCATGGCTGACCTTTGATGAATGTATAATGAGGCGAGAGATTGGAGCAAGGCCGTAGATGTATAGCTGCATGTCAGACTGACGTTCCACGCATGCAGACACAGACACAGACACAGCTGGCAGTAATGAAGATGTGGTCTTTATGTCTTTCTGCGGCAGCATGACTGTCACTACCATTGTAGGAAAGGTTTGAATGAAGGAGAGTGATTATACACACAGACACACACACACACGCGCGCGCGATCCACACACACACACGCACACACACACACACACGCACGCGCGCACACACACACTCACGCATGCACGCACACACATACACAGAAAACAGAGAGAGAGAGAGACAGACAGACAGACATAAACAAACATACAGAGAGACAGACAGACAGACAGAGAGACAGAGAGACAGACAGACAGACAGAGAGAGAGAGAGAGAGAGAGAGAGAGAGAGAGCTGAGAGACAGGCAGACAGAGAGACAGACAAACAGACAGACAGACAGGCAGACATATAGTGTTAATTTAAAACAAATGTAGATATATACAATGCAAAACTGATGTGGAATGTATACCTTTCAAAACGAAATGACAGCCATATTTATCATTAACAACTACCGAAACGTAATATTGTTTATCAGTTTATTCTAAAAATGCACATATTGTCAATATACTATTGAAACATAATAGCAAGTCTGACGTCTTTACGATCTACCTGTATGTGATGACAATTTTGGGTTGTTTGTGTTATATTTTTTATTCAATTGAATATGTATACATATGCATTGAAGGGTTTTTGTTTTCCTCAAAGGAAGTGACTGTACTTTACGTTTGTCCTGTTTTATTTTGCATTTCTTTGTATCAGTTGTTTAAACTGAAGAAAAAAGCTTCAAAGAAAACAAAAAGGTTTACACAGGCAAACAGTACGAGAAGAACGAAAACAGATATGTACTTTCGAGGATTTGTGGCACAAGCAAAAACCTTTATGCCTACTTTGAACAGGCATAGAGACAGACAGAGAAAAATACGGGATATTTACAACACCCACACCCTCCCTCCTAACACCACCCTTACAAACCCTGTAGCACAGGACTGAGCGAGTGTCTGAGGCACTTTGTACACAGTTCCAGACGAAGACAAATCTGCTCATCTGTCGGTCTGAAAACTCTCAGCGACGTTGGTGAGCATCGATGATAACGGTAGCGTGTTTTGACGAACACTGGCGATTATCACAGTGAGCAATGGCGTCCTTGGTCAAATCGGCAACGTTTTGTGGATGTTGGCGTGTGTTATGATTCCTGCGAGCACTGGCGTAAGTACTGAGTATTGGCTAAGTGCTGAGTACATGCTGGGTGGTGAGTATTGGAGCGAGTGGTGAGCAATGGCGTAAGTAGTGAGCAGTGAGTGGTGAGTATTGGCGTGAGTGGTGAGCAATGGCGTAAGTAGTGAGCAGTGAGCGGTGAGTATTGGCGTAAGTGGTGAGTAATGGCATAAGTAGTGATCGGTGAACGTGAGTGGTGAGTATTGGCGTAAAATGCGAGTAATAGCGTAAGTAGTGAGCAGTGAGTGTGAGTATTGGCGTAAGTGGTAATGGTGTAAGTAGCGAACAGTGAGTGTGTGTTGGCGTAAGTGGTGAGTAGTGGCGTAACCAGTGAGCAGTGAGTGGGAGTATCGGCGTAAGTGATAATGGCTTAAAGTAGTGAAAAGTGAGTTTATGTATTGGCATAAGTGGAGAATAATGGCGTAGGTAGTGAGCAGAGAGTGGTATTGGTATAGGTGGTGAGTTGTGGCGTAGGAATTGAGCATGCATTTCCTCTTTTCTGTCACTCTCTTTGTTTCTGCCTTATTCCTTTGCTTTCTGTCATTTCTTCCTATCATTTTCTGCCTTGCTGATTCATTCACCTGTATGTTTTCCATAAAGTCTTATATTCTTTCTCTTAGGATAGATAATTGGGTACATGTACTAAGTGTATTTTTGGCTCTGGGGTGGTGAGTTATGCGGAAGCAAATTTTAGGTAATTTAAGCCTGTTTTTATGTTTTAGTGTCCTTAGTATTGTTTAAATTTGTATTCAGTTATGTTTTTTAAATCTTCTTCGTGATAAATTGGACACAATGGTCAACGCCAGGGGCATCTGTTTGGATTGTGTGTGCGAATGCATTGATATGTGTACTTAATGTTCATTTCTTTTTTTCTGTTGAAGTATTGTGCATGTTTTGAAACAGTTATAGCCCTGATATGGCTCTATGCAAACGGCTGGGCTTTAAACAAAAATAACAATAACACTATGTCTGTCTGTCTGTCTGTCTATCTATCTATCTATCTATCTATCTATCTATCTATCTATCTATCTATCTATCTATCTATCTATCTATCTATCTATCTATCTATCTGTCTATCTATCTGTCTGTCTATCTATCTATCTATCTATCTGTCTGTCTGTCTATCTATCTATCTATCTGTCTCTCTGTCTGTCTATCCATCCATCTATCTATCTATCTATCTATTTATCTATCTATCTATCTATCTATCTATCGATCGATGTATGTATGTATGTATATGTGTATGTATGTATGTATTTATGTATGTATGTACACTGTATGTATGTATGTATCTATCTATCTATCGGTCTGTCTGTCTATCTGTCTGTCTGTCTGTATATCTGTCTGTCTATCTAGCTATTTTTTTTGTAATATTGTAGAGGGATTACATATTTGGTGGGAAGTTTTTCCAGAAACATTGCCTTAGTAAGAAAGGCTCGATTTACACAAATCAGTTTTCGGAACAGGAATTTTGCATTTTAGCTGGGTATCTATGGTTATGATGACAATTTGACGAAGGAGTACTCGGGCCAAAGGCTAATATTAATTTTCCTGCATCGTGAAGATTCCTTTGTTGGCAGCAAATGTCTCTTTTAGCAGTAAAATATCTTGTGAATTGTGAACATGTCCTTCTAAACTTAATAATTTCAGAGGATCGAGTATTTGTGAATTATGTGTAAGGAATTGAAGGCATCTCTATTGGCAAAATCAAATAGCGTTGAACTGTCATTGATGGATGGCAGAATATAGGCACATTAGAATATTTTCTTTCCGTTATGTAAGGTTAGCAAATGTTTTATACGATTTAACCGATCAAAATACTTTTCATTACGTTATTGATATGATTTAACCATGTCAGATTACTAGCAATTGTAATGCCTAGGTTTTTGGAAGAGGCACGTCTTCTGTTAGTCAGCTCCTACATAAACATTTGGAAGACTAGCATTACCAGTGAGATGTGTGTCTTTTTCTTTGCTTTTTCTTCGTCTAATTGTAACTAGCATAAACTCAGTTCTCTCTCTCTCTGTCTGTCTGTCTGTCTGTCTGTCTATCTGTCTGTCTGTCTCTCTCGCTCTCTGTCTCTCTCCTTCGCTCTCTCTCTCTCTTTCTCTCTCTTTCTCTCTCTCTCTTTCTCTCTCTCTCTTTCTCTCTCTCTCTCTCTCTCCCTCTCTTTTGTTGCTGTGGGTGAGGGTGGAAAGATGTACGATTAAGTTCACACCAGTCTTTTGATTTTGTTGATATTTTTTATCTGTAATGATTTTTGTTTTGTCTTATATCTTGGTCTTAGTGTATGTTACTGTATTGCCAAAAAGGAGTTCACACGACTCTTGTATATGCAGAGGGATATCGTTTATGTCGATTGAAAAAAAAATAGAAGATCAAGCACAAAGCCTTGTGAATGCCACATTATATATGTAGACTATTGCAATACTTGACATGTGGAATTGATGTATGTATTTCGTCCACAATTTTTTGAGGAATTAACAAATTGAAGATTGTTTCTGTTCAACAACACAACGAAAGCTTTCAATGTATGCTCATTTACGAGTACATCAAACGCTTAGGCAAATTCATCAAGCAGTGCTCCACATAATTTCCTTCATTTACGTTGTTGAGAAAATGATCGTTTAAATTAAGCGGGGAGGTATGGCAAAAGAATTCTACAGAAGACAGAAAATCTTTATGAATGTATCAGGGTATCTATTTGCTTGTTAGTGGTAGATGTTTGTAAAAGCAATTATATAACTGACAAAATAGAGATTGGTTTATAATTTGAAGGTTAACAACTGTCCGTTGCTTGGAAAGATACAATCATTTTAGCTTGTTTGTATTGGATTGAAAAACATTTTTATTATTACGGAGAGAGGAGGAGGAGGAGGAGGAGGAGGAGGAGGAGAGAGAGAGAGACAGACAGACAGACAGACAGACAGACAGACACACAGACAGACACACAGACGAACGGACAGACAGACACACAGACGGACGTACAGAAAGGGTATAAGGAAAATGTCCGTGTGGGTGGTCTTCCATACGCGTGTGGTTCAATATCGTCTCTCACATACGACGATTAAACAACTTACTTAGGCAAGATCAGGAACACGAAAACCTGTGTTTCATTAAAACTAAATGAATAAAGGATGGCCGTGTGGCAGGTGTGTGCATGAAAGTGTGTGCGTGAAAGTGTGTGTGTGTGTGTGTGTGTGCGTGCGTGCGTGCGTGTGTGTGTGGATGGGTGGGTGTGTGCGTGAGTGTGCGTGTTTTGGTGGGTTTTGGTTGGGTGTGCGTGAGTGTGTGTGTGTGTTTTGGGTGTGTGTGTGTGTGTGTGTGTGTGTGTGTGTGTGTGTGTGTGTGTGTGTGTGTGTGTGTGTGTGTGTGTGTTGGTTTGTGTGTATGTTTGTATGTGTGTTTGTGCACGCATCAATGAATAACAAACAACAGAAAAAAGAGGGTGGACCACACACACTCCAACACAAGACACCACAAGTGCAAACAGCGTCTTATGTTTTTTTGTTTGTTTTTTTCAAGAGAATAAACTTACATGTAACAGTGATAAGCTGTTCCAGCTTGTATCCTATCTGTCTGTCTGTCTCTCTCTCTCTCTGTGTCTCCCTCTCTCTCTTTCTCTCTGTCTTTTTCTTTCTTCCCCCTTCTTTCTCTCTCTCTGTTTCTCTCTCTCTCTCTTTCTCTCCCTCTCTCTGTCCCTCTCTCTCTTTCTCCCTGTCTTGCTCTCTGTTTCTCTCTCTCTCTCTCTCTCTTTCTCTCCGTGTGTGTGTGTGTGTGTGTGTGTGTGTGTGTGTGTGTGTGTGTGTGTGTGTGTGTGTGTGCAAGGACTACCTATAAGACAAACCCAATTGTATCTAATGCTACTATCCTTCAGTAATGGAATATTCTGAAGTCTGAAGTCTGAAGCCTGAACTCTCTCTGTCTGTCTGTCTGTCTATGTGACAGATTAGATAGATGGATAGATAGATAGATAGATAGATAGATAGACAGACAGACAGATAGATAGATAGATAGATAGATAGATAGACAGAGAGATAGATAGAGTGTTTTGTGTGTGTTGTATATATATATATATATATATATATATATACACACACAGAAGAAACAAACAGTGGAACATGTCCTAAGCTCTTGCAAAGTAGCGCTAGCCCAAGGAAGATATACATGGAGGCACAACCAAGTTCTGAAAGTGATCACAGATGTGGTTAGCGAAAAAACCATGACCCCAAACGCACCAATTGCTATGACAACGTTCTACAAAGCAGGAGGGAAACAGGTCTGGCCCGAAAGGGCTATGACAACCAGCACATTGCCAAAGGGTCTTCTGGATGGAGCAGTCGACTGGGAGTGTACAGCAGACCTCCCAGAGTGGAGAAATTACCCAGATGTCATCAGCAAGACAGGCATGAGACCAGACATCGCTCTCCACTCTGACTCCTCGAAACAAGTGATTCTGATAGAACTCACTGTGCCATACGAAAGCAGAATGGAAGAAGCACATATCTACAAGACCGAAAAATACGCCGGTCTTGCCAGCACCCTGAAGAAAGCAGGTCTGCGGGTCAAAATCTTCGCCATAGAGGTCGGGGCAAGAGGGTTTGTGGGCACCTCCGCTTATGATCTCATGAAACAACTCGCCATTTCTGGGAAGAAGAGGACTAGAGCCCTTAAAGCGATGGCAGAGGCAGCAGAAAGGAGCTCAAGCTGGATCTGGGCAAGGAGGAACCAAAAAAGTGAACTTCATAAGGATTAAATTCCCTACAGATGATGTGTGCCCCGTTAGCACATTGGTAAAACCGCGTACCGCAGTTCTGAAGCGCAGAATCGCCCAGGTTCGATCCCCGGCGTGGGGGAAAAAAAAAAAAAAAAAAAAAAAAAAAAAAAAAAAAAAAAAAAAAAAGACAACAGCAGAAGGGCATCCAGGAGTCATGACCTGGATGTGGCCCGGCCCCCCGAGAGTGTAAGGAATTCAGGGCCGAAACACTTGTCTAAAGGGGGTTACTTCTCTGAAGACCTTCTGTTGTCTAGCTCTCCCTAGAGTTTCTTTCTACCTGCACATGGTCAGTCCATTGACTTCCGGGAATAGTTCGGAGGACATTCGGGAAAGACCGAAGGACACTGGGAAAGACTAGATCTGCGGGCTTTGTGGGTTGGCTTCCCACCTTGCCTTTGATAACATGCCACGAGTTTTCCAAATGAAAGATGCTCCCAGGATTCACCGAAAGGGGGAGAGAATGATGAATCCATCGGCACTGACTCCATCACGACTGGAAACGCACAACGGACCATGATTGATGACCAGTTGGAATTTCCGTGTGCGTGTGGAAGGAGATTCACCACCAAACGCGGCATGAAGATCCACAGGACAAAAATGGGCTGTTTGAAGACACATACGAACCAGCAGCAGCGCACTGCGATAGCAGGTGAGACGTTGGATAACCAAGGCCAGGAATTAAACCATAGTGCCAAGGACATCCACGCTGACGGTTCTGATGCGGATTTTGCACAAGCTCTTAACGCCAAACGTGGAAAACTCAATTTGCCGCCTGCCGGTGCAAAAGAACAATGGGAGAAATTAGATGAGGAACTTGTCCTTAAGCTGAATGCGCTAATAGGGAACAGTACGCTGGAACACAAACTTGGCACATACGGAGACATCATATACTCTATCTGCAGGGACACTTATGGAGTGAAGCAGCCAAAGACAAAAACGCCTCCCCAGAAATCCAGAAGACAGCAACAGATGGAGAGCATCCGGAGGGAGAAAAGGAAGCTTAAAAAGCGAATGAAAACTGCCTCAGAATTCGAGAAGCAAGGGCTCCTGGAACTCTGGAAAGATCTGAAGGCCAAACACAATGCTCTCAGCAAAGTGGAATCAGCAAGGCGAAGAAAGAGCAAAAAGAAGAAGACTCAAGATCGTTTCTTCAAAGATCCCTTTGACTTTGCAAGAAAGCTGTTTGAACAACCCAAATCAGGGACTCTCACAGTGGGCAAGGAAACCCTAGAGCAGCATCTCAGGGAAACATATTCCGATTCTCAGCGCGAGGCACCACTTGAAATCCAAAATCTGGTTTGGCCTGCAGCGCCAGAAGGAAAATTCAATTACAAACCACCAACACTGGATGAAGTGAAGAACGTAGTAAAGAAAGCCAGAGCCAAGTCAGCACCTGGACCAAACGGAATACCATACCTGCTCTACAAGAAATGCCCAAAAGTGCTCGAGTGGCTCCACAAGATGATTCGATCAGCATGGAGGAACCAGAAGATCAGCGACCAATGGATGAGAGCTGAAGGAGTGTACATTCCGAAGGAGCAGAACTCCAGCAGCATCAATCAGTTCAGGCCAATATCACTTCTGAACGTCGAGGGGAAAATCTTCTTCTCTGTTATGGCAGCAAGATTGACAAAATACCTGACTGAAAACAAGTATCTGGATATGTCAGTCCAAAAGGGAGGCATACCAGGAATGCCTGGATGCTTGGAACATGCCACGTTGATTTGGGATGCCATCCAAAAAGCAAGAACAGAGAAGAGAGACATTGACGTAGTTTGGCTTGATCTGGCGAATGCATATGGATCAGTTCCACACGATATGATCCAGCTGGCTCTTGAAATGTATCACATCCCAGAAAACATCCGAACAATGCTGAGGAAGTATTTCCAAGGGTTCTCAATGCGGTTCTCTACCAAAGAATACACCACGGACTGGATAGACCTAGAGGTGGGCATTGCAATGGGCTGTGCAATCTCTCCCATACTGTTCGTGTTGGCAATGGAAGTCATCTTGAAAGCTGCAATGAAGAGTTCAGGTCCAGTGAATCTGGGAGATGGATACCAGATGCCTCCTCTGAAAGCTTTCATGGATGACACAACAGTCTTGTCCACGGATGAGGAAGAGACACACCAAATCTTAAAGCAGCTGGATGAGCTGGTGGCCTCTTCAAGAATGAGGTTCAAACCTAAGAAATCCCGAAGTCTCTCACTGCGAAAAGGAAAAGTGGCAGATTCAGTCAAATTCATGGTAGCCAACCAAGCCATCCCCACTGTCACAGAAGAGCCAGTAAAAAGTCTCGGAAGATGGTATGATGACTCCCTGAAAGACACACAAAGGGGATGTGAAACCAAGCAAACAGCAGAAGAAGGCCTGAAGAAAATAGATAACTGCGGACTGCCAGGCAAATACAAAGTCTGGTGTCTACAGTTCATGCTGATACCAAAGCTGCTGTGGCCACTGCTAATCTATGACATTTGCACCAGCACAGTCGAAGCAATGGAAGCCAAAATCAACAAATACACAAGAAAATGGCTCGGTGTCCCGCCTGGTCTCACTGATGTTGCATTCTACTGTCGTCAAGCAATGCTGAAGCTACCTCTGAAATCCATAGTGGAGGAATACAAAGTTGGAAAAGCAAGACTGTTGAGCATGCTGGAGGAATCGGAGGACAATATCGTGAGAGCAGTTCATCCAAAGCTGAGAACTGGCAGAAAGTGGAAAGTCCAAGAGGCTGTAAACAATGCCAAGAGAAACCTCAGCATCAAAGAAATAATTGGACACACGCAAACCAACAGACAGGGACTGGGAGCAACAAAAATGCAGTGGTGGTCCAAAGCCAAAGGGAAGGAAAAAAGAGACATGATCATACAGGAGTTGAAGGAAGAAGAAGATGTCAAAAGAGTGCAGAAGGCAGTCCAGCAAGGTCAACAGGGGCAATGGACAACATGGGACAGTGCACTCCAAAGAAGTCTCAGCTGGAACGATATGTGGCACATGGCTCCTCTAAGGATAAGCTTCCTCCTCAGATCTGTATATGACCTGCTCCCCTCGAATGCAAACTTAGTGAAATGGGGGAAAGCAGACGACCCAGCATGTCCGCTCTGTCAGAAGAAACAAACAGTGGAACATGTCCTAAGCTCTTGCAAAGTAGCGCTAGCCCAAGGAAGATATACATGGAGGCACAACCAAGTTCTGAAAGTGATCACAGATGTGGTTAGCGAAAAAACCATGACCCCAAACGCACCAATTGCTATGACAACGTTCTACAAAGCAGGAGGGAAACAGGTCTGGCCCGAAAGGGCTATGACAACCAGCACATTGCCAAAGGGTCTTCTGGATGGAGCAGTCGACTGGGAGTGTACAGCAGACCTCCCAGAGTGGAGAAATTACCCAGATGTCATCAGCAAGACAGGCATGAGACCAGACATCGCTCTCCACTCTGACTCCTCGAAACAAGTGATTCTGATAGAACTCACTGTGCCATACGAAAGCAGAATGGAAGAAGCACATATCTACAAGACCGAAAAATACGCCGGTCTTGCCAGCACCCTGAAGAAAGCAGGTCTGCGGGTCAAAATCTTCGCCATAGAGGTCGGGGCAAGAGGGTTTGTGGGCACCTCCGCTTATGATCTCATGAAACAACTCGCCATTTCTGGGAAGAAGAGGACTAGAGCCCTTAAAGCGATGGCAGAGGCAGCAGAAAGGAGCTCAAGCTGGATCTGGGCAAGGAGGAACCAAAAAAGTGAACTTCATAAGGATTAAATTCCCTACAGATGATGTGTGCCCCGTTAGCACATTGGTAAAACCGCGTACCGCAGTTCTGAAGCGCAGAATCGCCCAGGTTCGATCCCCGGCGTGGGGGAAAAAAAAAAAAAAAAAAAAAAAAAAAAAAAAAAAAAAAAGACAACAGCAGAAGGGCATCCAGGAGTCATGACCTGGATGTGGCCCGGCCCCCGAGAGTGTAAGGAATTCAGGGCCGAAACACTTGTCTAAAGGGGGTTACTTCTCTGAAGACCTTCTGTTGTCTAGCTCTCCCTAGAGTTTCTTTCTACCTATATATATATGTGTGTGTGTGTGTGTGTGTATATACGTGTGTGTGTGTGTGTGTGCATCGTGCCTAGAACATTCTGGGAAGGTAACCAAGTGAACATGACCTCGGAACCAATCTGTCAAATAACTGACAGTCCTGCAGATGACATGGGCACACTTTTCTCGCCTAGGGAAAACAATTGGGGAAAAAACGAAAAACAGAAAGAAACAATGTGGTCTAACCATTCTGACAACCTCCCTTTCAATACAGACATTATTACAGAATGTCCAGATTTTGTAATTTTCTGGGTCACTGTTGCCTTGAAAACGTACCCACGACCAAATAAAAAATGACAACAACAACAACAACAACAGTAATAGAAATAATGAAATAATAATAATAATAACTTAATTATACTACTACTACTACTACTACTAATAATAATGATAACTTTGACATGAAGCTAGGACATTAGTAGACTGTCACAACAGTGACAACAGAAACGAACAAAGAAACAAACAAAGAAACAAGCAAACAACCAAACAAACAGACAACCAACCAACCAACCGACCAACCAACCAACCAACCAACCAAACAAACAAGCAAGCAAGCAAGCAAGCAAGAGACAACGAGAAAGAGATGTTTACACACCTTTCTAAAAATGTGCTGACTTAGGTAGTGCTTTTTTTTTTTTTTTGTCATCGTGCCCTTGACCTTTGCCCTATGACATTTAAATTTTGGCACTCGCGATTCCTCAAAGATTGACGATTTAGATTAAAACTCGGTAAAGATCCATCCAGACAGCTCAAAGAAGTCTTGCTAACACGTTTTTGTCACAGATACAGACAAAAGGAAATAAAAGGGAAGCAGGGAGAATTTTAAATATTAACTAAGCAACATAATTCTTGAGAGTCACGGAGTTATCTCCCATGTAGAATTTCTCATTCTGTGCCTTGTGGCTGCGTCTATGCTAGCTGAATGGGTAGCGCAAACTGTGTTAGATTTGAGAAATTCTACATGGGAGATAACTCCGTGACTCTCAAGAGTTATGTTGCTTAGTTGACAGATACAGACAGACAAACAATTCTCTCGAGTCTACATGAAAAAGTATTCGTATTTAAAGAGAAGGGAGGTTGAAAAAAAGAGAGAAAAAAGGAAGAGATGTATACAAGGGAAAAGAATAGATGCCAACAAAATAAAGAGAGAGGGAAAAACATATCATAAAAACTGAAAAGAAATAAACGAAGTCAGATAGGCCTATACAGATAGAAAAAACAAATTGAAGACGAAGACGAAAAAGAAAAAAAACAACAAAAACAAGAACAACAAGAATAAGATAATGGCGAGAGACAAAAAACAAAGAAAGAAGAAGAAAAAGAAGAACAACAACAACGACAAAAACAAGAAAAACAAGAAAAAAGCAACGGCGAAAAAAAACAAAACAAAAAGAGAAGAACGAGTAGAAGAAGAAGAAGAAGAAGAAGAAGAAGAAGAAGAAGAAGAAGAAGAAGAAGAAGAAGCAGAAGAAGAAGAAAAAGAGGAAGAAACGAAAAAGAAAAAGAAAAAGAAGAAGGAGGGGAAGGAGGAGGAGAAGAAGAAGAAACACAACAACAACAACAATAAATACAATAAGAAGACCAAAAAACAAGAACACGAAAGCGATGGCCAGAAAAAAAACCCAATTAGAATAAGAAGAAAAAGGAAGAGAAGGAGAGGGAGGAGGAGAAGAAGAAGAAGAACAACAACAACGAAGAAGAAGAAGGAAAAGAAGAAGCAAAAGAAGAACGAGAAGAAGAAGAAGAAGAAGAAGAAGAAGAAGAAGAAGAAGAAGAAGAAGAAGAAGAAGAAGAAGAAGAAGAAGAAGAAGAAGAAGAAGAAGAAGAAGAAGAAGAAGAAGAAGAAGAAAGAAAGAAGAAGAAGAAGAAGAAGAAGAAGAAGAAGAAGAAGAAGAAGAAGAAGAAGAAGAAGAAGAAGAAGAAGACGATGACAGGAAGATGTATGTATGTTTCTTTTCTCACTGACAAGAAATGTAAGTTCATTACTGGCATGATCATTTCCCCTTTGAGCGACAGCTCTGTTTATTTGCTGCCTTCTTTCCTTTTCAATTTTCCATGAGAGAGAGAAAGAGAGAGAGAGAGAGAGTAGAGAGAGAGAGAGAGAGAGAGAGAGACAGCGAGCGAGAGAGAGAGAATAAGAGAATTAAGACAATATGAGAGAGAGAGAGAGAGAGAGAGAGAATGGAGGAATTAAGAGAATAAGAGAGAGAGAATAAGATAGAGAGAGAGAGAGAGAGAGAGAGCTCAAACCTCAAACTTCAAACCATTTCATTACTTAAGGATAGTAACATTCGAGAGAGAAAACTCAAGGAAGAGAGAGAGAGGGGGAGTGAGAGAGAGAAAGGGGAGAGAGAGAGGAGACAGAGAGAGAGAGGGAGAGAGAGAGGGAGAGAGAGAGAGAGGGAGAAAGAGAAAGAAAGAGAGGGAGAGAAAGAGAGAAAGAGAGAGAGAGAGAGAGAATGCTGCTTCTGTTTAAATCCTTCCACTTCCACTGGACAAAGCAGCAGGGAAGTTTCAGTCTTTTTCTCCTTATTTTTGTATTTGGTGTTTGTGCATTTGTGATCTTTACGTTTAAGCTTGACGAAGGCCAGTTGGCCGAAAATTTGCGCCTGTCTTGTCTGGTTGTATTAAGTACGTGTTCTGATTCTATTTTCGGTTTTTTTCCCTGGTTCTTGTTTGCTTGAACGTGGGCGGTCGCACTTGTTTTTGGATTTCCTTAACCCTGTCCAGCAGCTTCTGTTAACCCTAAGAGTGATGTGATGAGCGGAGTGTTTTCCTTTGCTATCATGGGTGATAATGCGGAAGGGTGATTGGTGGTTAAGGTGAGGGAGTGAAAAGTTCATGTTTTTCTTCGTTATCATGGCAGCTAATGCAGAAAGCTGCAGGATAGGGTGAGGGAGCGAAGGATTGCTTTGCTTTGCTATCATGCCTGATTATGTAGAAAGCTGCTAGATAGGGTGAGGGAGTAAAAGGATTGACCGACTTCAGCTTATACTGCGTTCATTGCAAAGGATCGCATGTATTTAAACATCTTTAAAAGCGTGTAAAGCTTAGTTAATCAACTGCTAGAGAGAAAAATCCACACTGACATCTTATCAGCTCCCTTGGCTTTATATCAGCGTTTGTTGTTGACATCTGGTAGTTTTAACGGACTAAACGGTAGTGAGTCAGTTTCAGTTTCTGAAGGTGACGTCTTCGTGTTCGAAATGAATTCCATATGCACTAACATCACAGGTGTCATGGGATGGAGAAGATCCAGAATGATCATGGCACAAGCCTTGAGCCTGCACATAATAAACCCTGTGCTGGCAGAGCTTGTCCACAAAGACAGAAGTTGTCCCATGAGACGAATGGTTTGGTTTGGTTCAGTTTTTACGTCTACACCCACCTCAGGTGATATGGCCGACGGGGATAACCATCCCAGGGAAGTGGGGGAAGGGGAACTTATCTAATCCTATACTGACACCACCAGAACAACAATGCTGTTAAGATGGGACAGTGAGAAGGCCAGTTTTAATATAGCGCACCCTGGGATTCGAACCCGCAACCATTAGCATGTGAATCCGACGCTCAAACCAACTGAGCTATTGGGGCCTGCATGAAACGAATGGCGTGAGGAGATGAATTTATTGACAGCGCTGTTCCATTGATCCTTTTGTCTGAGGGTTGTTAGCCTTCCTGTCTCACGCTGTTTTATCTTTCCAGCTCTGAGCAATGGTCAAGTACCCATCTATAGTTTGGTGAACTGGCAAAAAAGAAAAAGAAAAAAAAAAGGAAATCAAACCAGTTGTCTTGATGGCAGTGGTTAGCCCAGTAGATTAAAACTGGAAGGTTTTGGTTCAAATCCCATGAAGCCTTTGAAACTGATTGTGAAATTTTACCGTCCCAACTGGCTCCCACCCACATTTGAGTATGCTAAGAACTGGAAGACTGGGACCACACAGTCGAGTCTCATCTACTTTACGGATGCGTCATGTAATGCTGTTTTTCAAGTTTCCTGAATAACACTGCAGTTGTCTGTATCTCTCGCGCCTAGTCTGAATTATAAAAACAACAACTTTCATCTGTAGTGTTTGGGGTGTTCTTAGCATACCATGAATCCGACCTCCCCTCCCCCCTCCACTCAGAAATGGGGTTGATAGTCCAAACAAAGAAGCAAACAACAAAACGACGACGACGACGACGACGACCACCACCACCACCACCACCACCACCACCACCAAACACAACACTTGCATGATCCTACTTTCCCTACCCTAACCCTGATAATCTGTTCCTGTCTGTTGATGCATCGAAGAAAAATGCTACATTGCAAACAACAACAACAACAGCAACAAATACAACAACAACAATAACAACTACAACAGCAGCAGCAAAGAAAGAAAGAAAGAAAGAAACAAACGAACAAACATATATAGCCGGGAAAGAAAGATCTCTGTTACGACTTGACCATCTCCTGTTCTTCTTCAAATGGTCGGAGGAGGAGGAGGGGGTGCAAGAGAAAAACATGTGCGCTTTAACTTAGGAGCAGAAACCCAAGAAAATGATGGAGTTTGGCACGTGAGTTAAGACCTCGTTTGTTGCACGTGCTATTGGTTTTATTCTGCGTCCCTGGACTGTGTGAAGACTTAACTGCGATCTGATTTTAGCCCTGTTCCCCTTTCCTTAACACACAGACATACATAGAGCCCTTCCTGCTTCTGCTGCTGCTGCTGTTCTGTGTGTTTGTGTGTTTGTGTGTGTGTGTGTGTGTGTGTGTGTGTGTGTGTGTGTTGTATGTATGTATGTATGTATGTATGTATGAATGAATGAATTATGTATGTATGTATGTATGTATGTATGAATGAATGAATTATGTTGTATGTATGTTATATGTATGATGTATGTATGTATGTATGTATGTATGTATGGGGAAAGAGACAGAGATAGACAGAGACAGACAGAGACAGACAAACCTAGAGATAAAGACAGACAGACATAGAGACAGAAACAGAGAGAGACAGACAGTGGCAGAGAAAGAGAGAGAGAGAGAGAGAGAGGCGAGAGAGAGAGAGACTGACAGAGAGAAGCAGAGGCAGACAGAGACACAGAGCGAGGCAGAGAGAGAGAGAGGCAGAGACAGACAGACAGAGAGAAAGACAGACAGACAGACAGACAGAGGCAGAGACAGAGAGACTGACAGAGAGAGGCAGAGGCAGACAGAGACATAGAGAGAGGTAGAGAGAGAGAGAGACAGACCACCGAGAGAGGCAGAGACAGACAGACAGAGAGAAAGACAGACGGACAGACAGACAGAAACACACTCAAATACACTAGCGAGTGGTAACAAATAAGTGTAAAAACGGTGATCTTAAGCGTGTCAGCACTTTTGTAAAATGTCAAGAAACCAAAAAACCTTGTATATACTACTTCGACCTTTTATACATGTAGCATGGGGTCTACAGCATCTCGTCTACCCCTTCCCTCTTTCCTTCAGGTTTTCCATCGCCAACCCCAAAGAGAAAAACATACAAGAGATACATGACCACACGCACAAATATACAGACACAGACAGACAGGCAGAGAGACAGACACACACACATACACACACGCACGAACGCATGCATACACAGACACAGACGCAGACACACACACACACACACACCACACACACACACACACACACACACACACACACACACACACACGAGGCACAAACACCTACTGACAGACACACATACCTATTGATAGATACACAAATCTGTCGACAGACACATAGATAATATAGATAGATAGATAGATAGATAGATAGGATAGATAGATAGATAGATAGATAGATAGATGGGGAGAAAGATACATACATACATATATACATACATACATACATACGTACATACGTATATACATACATACATACATACATACATACGTACGTACATACGTACGTACATAATACATACATACATGTATATACACTGATAGATACATACATACATACATACATGTATATACGCTGATAGAAGTATACATAATACATACATACATACATACATACATACATACATACATACATATCATCATCATCATCAGGTGCCCTGGCGCATCGCGTTGGCGATTATGGACTTCCATCTGTCTCTATCTCTTGTTGCCTCAAGCATCTCTTCCACCCTCCTCGTCTTCAGCCACTCTGCAAGTCCATCTAGTATCTTCTCCCTGGGTCTACCTGGTGCTCTCTTTTCCTCCAGCTTTCCCGTTGTGACCAGGTGCTCCAAATCCCCTTTCCTCATAAAATGGCATATAAATGTTGCCTGTCTTTTCCTAATCTTCCTTATGAATGATCTACCTGTGTCTGCCTCCATCAAGACTGTCTCGTTTGTTTTCTTTGCTGTCCATGGAACCCCCAACATTCTTCTTAGAAACCACATCTCGGCTGCCTCAATCTTGTTCTGTCTTTGCTTGTTGACTGTCCACACCTCACAACCGTACAACAGTATTGGTAATATATAACATTCAAGAACTCTCTTCCTGATGTTAATTGACAGGCATTTGTTGGTAAGAATGCTTGTCATCTTCTTGAATGCTATTTTGGCTTGGCCGATTCTGATGGCTATTTCTGATGTGCATCTGCCGTCCGATGAAATGATCGTTCCCAGGTATTTAAACTTATCAACCTGTCTCAAGGTCGTGCTGTTTGCTGTTATTTTACATGAGGGGATTTCATGTTTTTTACTCATCACCATGACTTCAGTCTTCCTGCTGTTTAGTTCCAACCCCTTACCTTTGCTTTCTATTTCTAGTATATTCACAAGGTTTTGTAGGTCCCTTTCATTTTCTGCAATTAGCACGGTGTCATCTCCGTATCGAATGTTGTTTATCATTTTGCCTTCAAACTTAAATCCAGGGTCTTCTTCTAGGTTTCTCATGATGTTTTCGCTGTAAAGTGAAAACAGATCTGGTGATAAAACACAACCCTGTCTGACCCCTCTTTTGATGTTTTGGAAAGAGCTTATATCGTTTTCAATTCTCATTGCAACTGTTTGTTCCCAGTACATATTCCTGATTATTCGTAGATCTTTTCCATCGACATTGAGTCTCTCCAGTTGGTTGATCAATTCTTCATGTCTTACCCGATCGAAAGCCTTGGTATAATCAACAAAGCATAAATACAAATCTTTATTCATCTCGATTGACCTCACTATGATAGTGTTCTTAGGATGTATATTGCATTAATAGTTCCTTTCCCTTCTACAAATCCACACTGTTCTTCTGCTATTTCTCTTTTGATTCTGTTCCTTGTCCTCATCATGATTATTCTCAACAGGACTTTTGTTACATGACTCATCAAACTGATTGTGCGATGGAGTTTGCATTCTATAGCCCCTGTCTTCTTTGGAAGTGCAATAAAGATAAACAAAGAAATCAGGGATAGGTGCAATGAAGCTAAGGAAGCTTGGCTGAAAACAAAATGAAAGAAAATAGAAGACGGACACAAAACGGATCCTCAGGGTATGTACAGACGAATCGAAGAAATTGTCCACAGGAAAAATACATGCACATCAACTGGTTGCTTAAAATCGAAAGATGGCACGCTTATCATGG
The DNA here is from genome assembly GCA_030674185.1 of Monoplex corrugatus. NCBI lineage: Eukaryota > Metazoa > Mollusca > Gastropoda > Littorinimorpha > Ranellidae > Monoplex > Monoplex corrugatus. The sequence goes on from CM060313.1 coordinate 62,153,368, forward strand.
AAAAAGACAAAATATTAGACAGGTGGGGAGAGTACATTAAAGACCTTTTTGAGAATGACAGAAACGAAGAACACATTATAAAAAAGAACTTTGAAGGACCACCCATAATGAAAGATGAAGTTTGAGCAGCACTGAAAAAGATGAAACCAGGAAAAGCTCCAGGACCAGACAACATTACTACATACTTACATACATGCGTACATACATGCGTACATACATACATTCATACATACATATATACATCACACACATACATAAATGCATACGTACATACATACATGTATATACACTGATAGATCTATTGACAGACACATAGATCTATAGGTAGATAGAAACATACATACATACATACATACATACATACATACATATACATACATACATACATATATACATACATATATACATACATACATACATACATACATGTATATACACTGACAGATACATACATACATACATACATACATACATGTATATACACTGATAGATAGATAGATACATACATACATATATGATAGTGTGGTGGTAAGGGTGAAGTGTGAAGACAGGAGGCAGAAGGGCGCAGATTGTAATGCAGCCTGACAAAGAAGACCCAGGGAAGGCAGAGCTGGTGTTTGTCTCTTTATTCCGACCCAACCGTTCACGACCAGACCAGAGGAGAAAGACATACATGACACTTCTTCTTCGGTGGTATTAACGTCCCAGCGTGATAACGATTAGGGACTGTCTTGAGGATGAACCGTGTCATATAATTAAGGAAGGAGAATGATGTCTTATAGTTTCCATGTCTAAGATAGGCGGTGGTTTCAGGAAGTTAGAGATGAAGGTGAGTCTGGGGGTGGCTGGGGGTCTTTAGAGATATGGTCCAACTGCTGATGAGTGAGAAAGATTGGCTGCCAGGACTAGAGGTGCCCATCCGTGGAGGCTGTCTTGATTAGTTTGTTGAAGCAGCTGAAGAGGGTTTGCTTGCCCTGTGAAGAGAGTTCTTAAATGCTGAAAGTGGTTGCTTAAGGTGAGGCAATCGAAAAGACAATGCTGGAAGGAGACGAAATCCTTCATACAGGGACACCTAACTGGAGTGAACTTGGTTGTCCATGTGTTAGTCCTTATCCTGGTCATCAGATGAGCGATATGTGGAGGTTGGTTGGCGAAGAGAGTAGCTTTGGTTTCGCCTTGACAGTCTTGAATTGGCCAGTTATGTAGAGTTGCGATTGTTTTGTATTCAGTCTCCCAGAGAGTCCATGTTGCCTTCTTGATCTTCCGGATAATGTCACTGATGGAGAGAGGAAGTAGAAGGTCAGGGTCACCAATCTTCTTGGCTCCATCTTTGGCTGCTCTATCGGCCTTTTCATTTCCATGGAGGCCAGTATGGGAGGGAACCCACTGATACCGAAGTTTGACGTTTTTGGTTTGAAGATGGGTAGCAGTATTTTGAATGGCATGGAGTATGTCTGGCCTGGAGGTGCATTCTTCCATAAGGAGGACATCCAGCGAAGATTTTGAGTCTGTGAAGATAGTGATGGTTTCTGGAGAATTTTCTAGGTGGTTCAAGTAAGAGAGAGCCGTCAAAATGGCAGACAGTTCTGCTGTGAGGATGTTGGTTGGAGAGAGTTTTTTGGAGATTGTGGTGTTTGTTGAGGCAAGGTATACTCCTGCTCGCTGTTTCCATCATCTAGAACAGAACCGTCTGTATAGATCTGGTAGTCGTTGATGTAGGATCCAGCGAGGAGTTCACGGACGATGTTGGTGAGGAGATGAGGGTTGTCTTTTTTGGAATAGCTGGGCAAATGGTCCAAGATATCTGGTGGCTCACGGTCCCAAGGTGGTACAGGATCAGTTGGTAATTTACTAAGGGAGTGCCTATCCTGGTTGAGCAGATCGGCTTTAATTCGTAGATCTTTGGTGGATGTCATTAGGCTATGGTGGCGGTCGACGAGTGGAGCTGAATTCCAGTCATCTGTCAGTTCGACATCAGTGGAGTTAACAACTTGAGATGAGCGGAAGATGTAGTTACAGGCAGTCCTTTTGATGCAGTGCCATAATGGAAGGATGCCAGCTTCATGGTAGACTTGTCTTTGTGGGACAGATTGAGGTAGCCCTAAAGCCAGGCGAAGAGCAATGCATTCAACGGTGGCAAGTTGTCTTATTGAGGTAATGGGTAGATCATGTAAGACCGAGGATCCGAAGAGAAGTCGTGATTGAATTAGACTCTGTGTGAGGAGAACAAGTGTTTCTCGTCGTTGTCCCAGGATTCTCTGCGTATGGAGCGAAGTAAGTTTAGGGCTCGTCTTCCATTTAGAATGGCATTACGAACCTGTTTAGACCAGCAGCCATTGCTTTGAAAGATGAGTCCAAGGTATTTGACGGATGTAGAAGCCTTGATTGGTGTGCCATCTATGAAGATGCTGACTTCCTTGGGAAAGCAGCTAACTGCACGTAGAACAGGCATGAAGACTGTCTTTGTAGCAGAGATTATGAAGCCGTTTTCCTTGAGGGAATGCAGAACATTGTTAATTTCTCCTTGAAATATTTTGAGGGCAGACTTTTGAAGTGATCCGGATTTTGAGGCCATCGGATCTTGGTGGTTCGCCAGAGTGCAACATCGTCTGCATAGGCAGTTATGACAGTGTCCTGTTTAAGGTTTTGGCCTATTTGAGCGATCATAAGCGTGAATAGAAGAGGAGCTATGACCGAGCCTTGAGGGACGCCCATGTCAATTGTCTTAGATGGGGTGGTGATGTCTTTCCATCGAACAGCCATGGTTCTGTTGGTGAGAAATGAGCTGATGAATCGAAATAGATTGGACGAGATGCCCGCTTCCTTAAGATGATGGAGGAGTTTGGCATGCCAAACAGTATCGAAAGCTTTGGCAAAGTCAAGGAAGCAGGAAAGCATGACTCTTTTCTTGGCTAGGGCTTTGCGCATGTGTTCTCCAAGTCGAACTAGATGGTCATTGATGCTACGTCCTTTTCGAAACCCAGCCTGGGAAGTAGGGAGTAGACCTTTCTTGTCAATGAAGTATCGAAGACGACCTTGAATGATTCGTTCATACACCTTACCAAGATGTGAGGTAAGAGAGATAGGTCTGTAGTTGTTGATTTGATTTCGGGGCTTGTTGGCTTTTGGGATTGGGATGATAATGGCCTCTTTCCAGGACTGAGGAACGCTTCCTTCTTTCCAACATTTGTTAAAAAAGGCTAAGATTGTTTTCAGAAAGGAAGATGGTAGTTTCTGAAGCAGAGGGTAAGTGAGCAGATCGCCTCCTGGAGATGATTTAATTGATTTAATGCGACGGAGAGCTCGAAGTAACTCAGAGAAGGTGAGTGGGTCATCCTGTCCAGTTGGAGGAGACAGGTTCATATCTTGTTCTTGAGCTTGCCGAAGCTGTTGTTGTTCCTGAGGAAGATGGCTACTTAGGCTGGCACAGGCAAAGTGTTGAAGAAAGGCTTCAGCTTTCTCCTGAGGAGTTGTTAAGACCTGACCATCCATGGATAGTATGTTCTTTTCTGGTGGATTGTAGCTTCTCCTTAAAAGTTTCAGATGTTTCCACATTGTCCGAAGATCTCCACTGCAAGTGTTAGCCTTGTCATTCCAGTAATGAAGTTTTATTTCAGCAATAATCTTCTTACTGGATATGGTTGCTTCTTTCATGGAGTTGTGGCTGGACTGTATTTCTTCGAGAGTAGCTCTAGTTTTCCTCAGTCGTATGTACTGTCGATATGCACGGCGTTTCTTTTGGACAGCTAATTTACAGGCAGGGGTCCACCAAGGGTTTCCTTGTTGTTGGGATGGCTTTTTCTTCATTGGAATTGAATCTTTGGCAGCGTTGTAGATATGGTTTGTGATCTGGGCGTTTAGGTCATCAATCGATTGGTTGAGATCTAGAGAAACCTCTGTGGATAATATGGATTGAAATCGGATCCAGTCAGCTTTCTCCAGATTGAAGTGTCCTAGTGTAGAAGGATTGTGATGGCAGGGAGTGAGTTGAAGAACAACCTCAATTGGGAGATGATCTGAAGACAAGGGGTCTTCAAGAACATTCCAGGTAACTAGACCACCGAGGTTGGCCGATGTGAAAGAGAGATCGACAGCAGAAGTGGAGTGGCCAGCAATATCAGGAATCCTGATGGGGCTCCCATCATTTAGTAGGATATCATCAGCATTCTGAATCTGTTCTCCAATGGCAGGGGAAGAGTGAGTATAGTTATTTTCCCAGAGTGCATCGCGACGGTTGAAATCACCAACAATGAGCCAACTGTCAGGAAAGTTAGTGAGCCAGTTGAAGTCCGCAGTGCGCTTTGGGTTGTAGTGGTTGAGGATGTGAAGATCTTGTCCTAGAGCTGTTTGTAGTGTTGTGACGACTCCATATCCCGCTGGTAAACTTGATGCAGGCAGGGTGCCTTTTCTCGCAGATAGTCCTTCAATGACATAGGTGGCTGCCCGAATTGCTCCAGTTTCATCATGAACCTTAAATGGTGGATAATGATAGCCAGGAAGCTTAGGAAGGTGGCAAGCAGACCTGGTGAGAGACTGCAGGGCAAGGACTTCATATGTATTGGTAGAGAGATGTTGTAGAAGCAGATCCAAGGCTGTTGATATTGCCCGACAGTTCCACTGGAGGATTCTAACAGCCATGACGTGTGGAGGTTAGGAATGTCTGAAGGAGTGCTACGAAGCCTTCGATTAGTGAGAGAACCATGGGATCTGCTTTGGCAAATTGAGGTTAAAGACCTTCAACAGTAGTTTTGATGACTTCAACGACATGAAGGATAGACTGGTCTTTTGTCTGGTTTTCTGACCTTGGATTGGCAGTGGAGGATGGTTGGATGGATGTGTTTTGATCATCATCATGGTTGGAGATCTTTGGTTTCTGACTGTTGACGTTAGTAGATTTCCGTCCTTTGGCAGATTTTTGTTGAGATGGAAGGGCGAGTGGACGATCCTTTGTTGTCTTTTGGCTTGGTGGCTTACTTGAAGGGGTGCGGGTAGTAGAGTCAGAGCAAGGCTGTGAAGAGTTTGTCGCTACTTGATACATGACACTCACACGCATCCGCTTATATACTCCGCATGTGAACTGCATTGACGACACCGCGAGTCCGCAGGCGAATCGATTCTCTGGGGCCCCTTAGGGGCCAGATTTGTGTTTCTTCGTGCAAGCTCAGCGGTGTTTATCTTGTGGTCCACATAACAAATATCAACATATCATATATCAGAAAATTCTACACAGCACACAGATTGTTGTATTCTATATCATTTTGCACAATATTCACTTAGGTCGAAACTATGAGTGATTTAAGTCAATGTTTGTACTTTGCTGAAAGGGATTTTAGCCGTATTTTTACGTAATTAATCAATCAATATTAATCCATGAAAAATATCAAACAAATGAGTAAATACACGATAACCGATAAGTTTATGTGGACATACTTTGAATAGGTAAACCAACCTCCCATTGCAGAAATTGATCGGTAAACAGGCAATAGAAAACACAAAATATTTTAATGATCCTAATTTGGACACGCGCAGTTCAATTACGATACGGAATGCCAGAATCTCTTCTAATACCTTACTGCTTAGCAATATTTTATTGCAGTATCAATTCTGTTTATAAAAGGAGCAAAAATGTAAATGTAATTATGTATTCAGATTTTAAACATTAATGATTAGATTCTACATCCCGGCAAGATGGCGATCATTTTGGCGATTTGCCGCACTTTTGACTTGGCCTGAACTTTCTTTAATGCAAGCTTAATATCTAATGATTAAAGGTGTGATGTGGTCCAAATGAAAGATTAGAATATCAACATTCTGATCGTGATCTTAAAATTTCCACAATTTATTTCATTATTTTACAAATTTCCGATTATCGTCACGGCTCACTGGTCGGAAATTTGAATAGTACCGAACGATCAGACAACAAAATTATTGATTTCAGGAAAACGAGGGGAAATTTCACCTCGAGGACATTTCCCATAAGAAATACATACATTGCTGCTAAACTAGAATGCACAAATGACTCATTTCCTAGCTTTTAAGGGTTTAAATAAAAGAATTTCCTAATATTTTTTAGCATCGCTGAAGCAGGGGAGGTAACTGTACTCAAGATCTTATGAGAAAAAAAGGCGTCTGCCACACGCCGTGGGTGTGCATGGCTACACATACATACATACATACACACACACATACACATACACATAGGTAAGGGGATGGGACAGACGGAGGATGGAGTAGGTAAAGGGATGGGACAGATGGGGGATGGAGTAGGTAGAGGATGGGACAGACAGGGGAAGGAGTAGGTAGTGGGATGGGACAGAAGGTGGAGTAGGTAGAGAGATGGAAAGACAGGAGATGAAGGAGTTAGAGAATGGGACAGACAGGGGATGGAGTAGGTAGGGGGATGGGACAGACAGGGGATGGAGTAGGTAGGGGGTGGGACAGACAAGGGATAGAGTAGGTAGGGGATTGGGACAGACAGGGGATAGAGTAGGTAGGGGATGGGACAGACAGGGGATAGAGTAGGTAGGGGATGGGACAGACAGGGGATGGAGTAGGTAGGGATGGGACAGACAGGGGATGGAGTAGGTGGGGGGTAGGGGGGATGGGACAGACAGAGGATGGAGTAGGTAGGGGATGGGACAGACAGGGGATGAGTAGGTAGGGGATGGGACAGACAGGGGATTGAGTAGGTAGGGGATAGGAAAGACAGGGGAAGGAGTAGGTAGGGGTGGGACAGACAGGGGAAGGAGTAGGTAGGGGATGGGACAGACAGGGAAGGAGTAGGTAGGGGATGGGACAGACAGGGAATGGAGTAGGTAGGGGATGGGACAGACAGGGGATGGAGTAGGTAGGGGATGGGACAGACAGGGGATGGAGTAGGTAGAGGGATGGGACAGACAGGGGAAGGAGTAGGTAGGGTGGGACAGACAGGGGAAGGTATAGAAGTGATGGGACAGACAGGGGATGAAGTAGTTAGAGAATGGGACAGACAGGGGATGAAGTAGTTAGAGAATGGGACAGACAGGGGATGAAGTAGGTAGGGGATGGGACAGACAGGGGATGAAGTAGGTAGGGGATGGGACAGACAGGGATGGAGTAGGTAGGGGATGGGCAGACAGGTGATGGAGTAGGTAGGGGATGGGACAGACAGGGGATGGAGTAGTTAGAGTGATGGGACAGACAGGGATGGAGTAGTTAGAGGGATGGGACAGACAGGGGATGGAGTAGGTAGGGGGATGGGACACAGACAGGAGGATGGATAGTAGAGAATGGGACAGACAGGGATGAGTAGGTAGGGGATGGGACAGACAGGGGATGGAGTAGGTAAGGGGATGGGCAGAGAGGTGATGGAGTAGGTAGGGGATGGGACAGACAGGGATGGAGTAGTTAGAGTGATGGGACAGACAGGGATGGAGTAGTTAGAGAATGGGACAGACAGGGGATGGAGTAGGTAGGGGATGGGACAGACAGGGGATGGAGTAGGTAAGGGATGAGACAGACAGGGGATGGAGTAGGTAGTGGAATGGGACAGACAGGGGATGGAGTAGGTAGGGGACGGGACAGACAGGGATGGAGTAGGTAGGGGACGGGACAGACAGGGATGGAGTAGATAGGGGATGGGACAGACAGGGGTGGAGTAGGTAGGGATGGGACAGACAGGGGATTGAGTAGGTAGGGGAATGGGACAGACAGGGGTGGATAGGTAGGGGACTGGGACAGACAGGGGGTGGATAGGTAGTTGAGATGACAGACAGGGGATGGAGTAGGTAGGGGATGGGACAGACAGGGGATGGAATAGGTAGGGGATGGGACAGACAGGGGGTGGAGTAGGTAGGGGATGGGACAGACAGGGGATGGAGTAGGTAGGGGGATGGGACAGACAGGGTGATGTAGTAGTAGGGATGGGACAGACAGGGGATGGAGTAGGTAGGGGATGGGACAGACAGGGGATGGAGTAGGTAGGGGGATGGACAGACAGGGGTGGAGTAGGTAGGGGATGGGACAGACAGGGGATGGAGTAGGTAGGGAATGGGACAGCAGGGATGGAGTAGGTAGGGGATGGACAGACAGGGGGGAGTAGGTAGAGGGATGGACAGAGGGGATGGAGTAGGTAGGGAATGGACAGACAGGGATGATAGGTAGGGTATGGACAGACAGGGGATGGAGTAGTAGAGGGATGGGACAGACAGGGGTGGAGTAGTAGGGGATGGACAGACAGGGGTGGATAGGTAGGGATGTGACAGACAGGGATGGAGTATGTAGGGGATGGAACAGACAGGGTGGAGTAGGTAGGGATGGGACAGACAGGGATGGAGTAGGGATGGGAGGAGACAGGGATGGAGTAGATAGGGGATGGCAGACAGGGGTGGAGAGGGATGGACAGACAGAGGGTGGAGTAGGTAGGGATGGGACAGACAGGTGGATGGATAGGGGGATGGACAGACAGGGGTGGAGTAGGTAGGGGATGGGACAGACAGGGGTGAGTAGGTAGGGGATGGGACAGACAGGGGTGGAGTAGGAAGGGGATGGGACAGACAGGGGGTGGAGTAGTAGGGGATGGGACAGACAGGGGGTGGAGTAGGTAGGGGATGGGACAGACATGGGATGGAGTAGTAGGGGATGGGACAGACAGGGTGTGGATAGGTAGGGGATGGGACAGACAGGGGTGGAGTAGTAAGGGATGGACAGACAGGGGTGAGTAGGTAGGGATGGGACAGACAGGGGGATGGATACGGTAGGGATGGGACAGACAGGGGATGGAGTAGGTAGGGGATGGACAGACAGGGATGGAGTAGGTAAGGGATGGGACAGACAGGGGGGAGTAGGTGGAGCGACAGGGTGAGTAGTGGATGGACAGACAGGGTGATAGGTAGGGATGAACAGTGGAGTAGGGGATGGACAGACAGGGATGGAGTAGGTAGGGGATGGACAGACAGGGTGGAGTAGGTAGGGGATGGACAGACAGGGTGGAGTAGGTAGGGGATGGGACAGACAGGGGTGGAGTAGGTAGGGGATGGGACAGACAGGGTGGAGTAGGTAGGGATGGAGACAGAAGGATGATAGGTAGGGGATGGGACAGACAGGGGTGGAGTAGGTAGGGGATGGACAGACAGGGTGGAGTAGTAGGGGATGGGACAGACAGGGGTGGAGTAGGTAGGGATGGGACAGACAGTGGGATGGGACAGACAGGGGATGGAGTAGGTAGGGGGAGGACAGACAGGGGATGGAGTAGGTAGGGGATGGAACAGTACAGGGTGAGTAGGTAGGGAATGGGACAGACAGGGGATGGAGTAGGTAGGGGATGGGACAGAAAGGGATGGAGTAGGTAGGGGATGGGACAGACAGGGGATGGAGTAGGTAGGGGAAGGGACAGACAGGGATGGAGTAGGTAGGGGATGGACAGACAGGTGGTGGAGTAGGTAGGGGGATGGGACAGACAGGGGTGGAGTAGGTAGGGGGATGGGACAGACAGGGGATGGAGTAGGTAGGGGACGGGACAGACAGGGATGGAGTAGGTAGGGGATGGGACAGAAAGGGGATGGAGTAGGTAGTGGGATGGGACAGACAGGGATGGAGTAGTAGGGGATGGACAGACAGGGGGATGGAGTAGGTAGTGGGATGGGACAGACAGGGGTGGAGTAGGTAGGGGATGGGACAGACAGGGGGTGGAGTAGGTAGGGGATGGGACAGACAGGGGTGGAGTAGGTAGGGGATGGGACAGACAGGGGTGGAGTAGGTAGGGATGGGACAGACAGGGGATGGAGTAGGTAGGGATGGGACAGACAGGGATGGAGTAGGTAGGGGATGGGACAGACAGGGGATGGTAGTAGTAGGGGATGGGACAGACAGGGGTGGAGTAGTAGGGGATGGACAGACAGGGGATGGAGTAGGTAGGGGATGGGACAGACAGGGATGAGTAGGTAGGGGATGGGACAGACAGGGGATGGAGTAGGTAGAGGGATGGGACAGACAGGGGATGGAGTAGGTAGGGATGGGACAGACAGGGGATGGAGTAGGTAGAGGGATGGGACAGACAGGGGATGGAGTAGGTAGGGATGGGACAGACAGGGATGGAGTAGGTAGGGGATGGGACAGACAGGGGATGGAGTAGGTAGGGGATGGGACAGACAGGGATGGAGTAGGTAGGGGATGGGACAGACAGGGTGGAGTAGGTAGGGGATGGGACAGACAGGGGTGGAGTAGGTAGGGGATGGGACAGACAGGGGGTGGAGTAGGTAGGATGGAATGGGACAGGATGGCAGGGATGGAGGTAGTAGGAGAATGGGACAGACAGGGGATGGAGTAGGTAGGGGATGGGACAGACAGGTGGTGGAGTAGGTAGGGGATGGGACAGACAGGGGTGGAGTAGGTAGGGGATGGGACAGACAGGGATGGAGTAGGTAGGGGATGGACAGACAGGGGATGTAGTAGGTAGGGGATGGGACAGACAGTGGGATGGATAGGTAGAGGGGATGGACAGACAGGGGGATGGAGTAGGTAGGGGATGGACAGACAGGGGATGGAGTAGGTAGGGATGGGACAGACAGGGGTGGGAGTAGGTAGGGGATGGGACAGACAGGGGATGGAGTAGGTAGGGGATGGGACAGACAGGGGTGGAGTAGGTAGGGATGGGACAGACAGGGGGTGGAGTAGGTAGGGATGGGCAGACAGGGATGGAGTAGGTAGGGGATGGGACAGACAGGGGATGGAGTAGTAGGGGTATGGGACAGACAGGGGGTAGGAGGGGAGGCAGACAGGGGATGGAGTAGGTAGGGGATGGGCAGACAGGGGGTGGAGTAGGTAGGGGATGGGACAGACAGGGGGTGGAGTAGGTAGGGGATGGGACAGACAGGGGATGGAGTAGGTAGGGGATGGGACAGACAGGGGATGGAGTAGGTAGGGGGATGGGACAGACAGGGGATGGAGTAGGTAGGGGATGGGACAGACAGGGGTGGAGTAGGTAGGGGATGGGACAGACAGGGGTGGAGTAGGTAGGGATGGGACAGACAGGGGATGGAGTAGTAGGGGATGGGACAGACAGGGATGGAGTAGGTAGGGGATGGGACAGACAGGGATGGAGTAGGTAGGGGATGGGACAGACATGGGGATGGAGTATAGTAGGGAATGGGACAGACAGGGGTGGAGTAGGTAGGGGATGGGACAGACAGGGGGTGGAGTTAGGTAGGGATGGGACAGACAGGGATGAGTAGGTAGGGGATGGGACAGACAGGGGATGGAGTAGGTAGGGGATGGGACAGACAGGGGGTGGAGTAGGTAGTTGATGGGGCAGACAGGGGGTGGAGTAGGTAGGGGATGGGGCAGACAGGGGATGGAGTAGGTAGGGGGATGGGACAGACAGGGGATGTAGTAGGTACGGGATGGGACAGACAGGGGGTGGAGTAGGTAGGGGATGGGGCAGACAGGGGGTGGAGTAGGTAGGGGATGGGGCAGACAGGGGGTGGAGTAGGTAGGGGATGGGGCAGACAGGGGGTGGAGTAGGGTAGGTGGATGGGACAGACAGGGGGTTAATTAGGTAGGGGGATGGGGCAGACAGGGGATGGAGTAGGTAGGGGGGTAGGGCAGACAGGGGGTGGAGTAGGTAGGGGGATGGGGCGGACAGGGGATGTAGTAGGTAAGGGATGGGACAGACAGGGGGTGGAGTAGGTAGGTGATGGGACAGACAGGGGGTGGAGTAGGTAGGTGATGGAACATACAGGGAGTGGAGTAGGTAGGGGATGGGACAGACAGGGGATGGAGTAGGTAATGGGATGGGGCAGACAGGGGATGGAGTAGGTAGGGGGATGGGCAGACAGGGGATGGAGTAGGTAGGGGGATGGGGCAGACAGGGGAAGGAGTAGTTCTCTTTTGTTTTGCCAACAGGAGAGTTTGGCGTTTTTCCATTCAATTTTGTGCTCTTATAGTAAGTATGCGTTCTGAGTCTGCTTTCGTGTTTTTCTGATATCTTTTCATGGATTTCTGCCACAATGGACTTACCACGAGAAATCCAACCTGCTCTCATCTATCTCAAGTCAGCCAACTGTCAAACATGTTTACAAAAGAAATGATCTTATAATTTTGTACAGGATCAAATGCCTACATTAAAGGCATGGGAAGCAACTCTTAAGGCACTTGAGAGCTTGTAAATCGCCATTTATTTCCCATCTACTGAACAGCTGTGTTCCAGTCAAAACACACACACACACACACACACACACACACACACACACACACACACACACACACACATGTGATGTAATGGTTGACAGGTGTTGTGATGTAATGGTTGACAGGTGTTGTGATGCAATGGTTGACAGGTGTTGTGATGTAATGGTTGAAAGGTGTTGTGATGTAATGGTTGACATGTGTTGTGATGTAATGGTTGACATGTGTTGTGATGCAATGGTTGACATGTGTTGTGATGTAATGGTTGACATGTGTTGTGATGAAATGGTTGACAGGTGTTGTGATGTAATGGTTGACAGGTGTTGTGATGTAATGGTTGACAGGTGTTGTGACGTAATCGTTGACAGGTGCCGTGATGTCATGGTTGACATGTGTTGTGATGTAATGGTTGACAGGTGTTGTGATGTAATGGTTGACATGTGTTGTGATGCAATGGTTGACATGTGTTGTGACGTAATGGTTGACAGGTGCCGTGATGTCATGGTTGACAGGTGTTGTGATGTTATGCAGAAGTTCATTAAGCAAACACGTTAACCTTACTCCTGTTAATGTCAGGGGTTTAATTCTGTTCGCTGGTATCTTTCATCTGAAGAAGCCTTTTGACTTGCAGTTGCTCTTATCTTGTCTGACATCGATTATATTGAGTCTTCGCTCTTGGTTTACTTGCTTTTTTTGTCACTTGCCTCCGCTGAATCCAGAATTCTGTATAATGGCTACCTGGCTGAACCTGTCTCTCAGTGACAAGAAAGCTACTTACTGCGTAGCTTTCAACGGCGATCCGGCCGACTTCTTCAGCGCAACTGCTGGGTTGAGAACTGGCTTCAGTGCGCACCGCCGTGAGCGAACTCACGACAGTGCGACTGAATAAGTGAGGAGTACACCGATGGCAGGTTGTGTCGGCCCCGGTCACGGTTGAGGGTGGGCTTCCTTGCGGCGATGTAAACTGCCTCCTTTACTCCCCTCTGGAACCATCTTGCTTCTTTGTCAAGAACTTGCACACTGTCCTTTTCAAAGTGGTGTTGGGTGTGGGTCAGATGTTCTCCCACTGGAGAAGACTCACGTTTGTGTTCTTTTAATCTTTTGTGCAAGTTGCGCTCAGTTTCGCCAATATAATTATGGTCACAGTCCTGGCAGTCTATCTTGTATATCACCCCTGATGTGTCCAATTTGTCTTTGGGGTGGACTAACTGGCTTCTGATGGTGTTGGTGGGCTTGGCGTGGACACTGACTGCCAACTTCCTGATCTTCCTGCTGAGAGCCTCAGTGACGCCGCACACACACACACACACACAAAGACACACACATGCACACACACATACACACACACATTGTCTCTCTCACTCTCTCTCACTCTCTCTTACCCCACCTCTCTCTGTCTCCGTCTGTCTGTCTGTCTGTCTGTCAGTCTGTCTGTCTGTCTGTCTCTTCCTCTTTCTCTTTCTGTCTCCCTCTCCTCTCTTTGTGTGTCTCTCTGCCTCTGTCTTTCTGTCTGTCTGTCTGTTTGTCTGTCTGTCTGTCTCTCTCTCTTTCTCTCTGTCTTTCTTTCTCTTTCTCTCTCCACCCCCCTCTGTCTCTGCCTCTGTCTGTCTCTGTCTCTCTCTTTCTGTCTCCCTCCCTCTCTCTCTCTCTCTCACTTTCTCTCTCCCTTACTCTCTTTCTTTCTCTTTCTCTCTCCCCCTCTCTGTCTCTCTCTGTCTCTTTATCTGTCTCTGTCTGTTTGTCTATCTGTCTCTGTCTCTGTCTGTCTCTGTCCCTGTCTCTCTCTTGTCTCTCTGTCTCTGTCTCTCTGTCTCTCTGTCTCTGTCCCTCTGTCTCTGTCTGTGTCTGTGTCTCTGTCTCTCTCTTCTCTCTCTCTCTCTCTCTCTCTCCTCTCTCTCTCTCTCTCTCAGGCCGCACTGTTTTTCTACACCTGATCATCTACACGTGTTAAACTCCGCTCGGGATGAGGATAGAAACGAAGAAGGGACGGGGGGTGGGGGCGGAGGTTGTGGGTAAGGGGGGGCTTGTGGCAAGGCAGAAGAGAAAAAGTACCTGCCACCAGGAGAAGCTCCGCTGCGGGTTGGAAACGTAAGAAATTGAGTGCCATACGCTAGTGAAGTTGGGGAATTGCGCGTGCTGTGAGGTCTGGGAAGACCTGTGCTTGTGTAGCTTTTCCGCTTTTGCCACAGTGAGTTTACCATACGAAATTTGGGTCGGTGTCCTTAGGGCGAAAGCGTAGTCGCCGCAATGCAGTGCCACCCTTATTCCTTGTTGTTGTCTGTTCTTTTCTTTGATTTCTTTCTTTGCTTTCTTTCTTTGCTTTCCGTCTTTTTTTTTTTTCATCTAAATTATTTGCTTGTATTTTTGTTTGTTTCATGACCGTCGAGTCTTTTTTTGGTTTTGTTTTGTTTTTTACGCAACGTTGTCAGGAACACGTCCTTTGTTGTCATGGGATCTTTAACGTGCACAGAGCGCTTACTTTGATATGGGACTTGGGTTTAAATCGTCTGATTGGAAAGATCAGATGCTTAGAGTACCGCTCAACGTTTAAGTGCAGGGGACACACAGAAATTCCAGTCTGATGTGTGGTTGGAACCGGAGTTTCTCGTATTCTACACTCACCGTGAGATGCCGGAGGTTCTTTAAGTATAAAAAGTATCCCCATCTTCTGGAAATTCTGTGCTAGAAATTTCCTCTTTTCTGTCACTCGCTTTGTTTCTGCCTTGTTCCTTTGCTTTCTGTCATTTCTTCCTATCATTTTCTGCCTAAATCGTCCATCCATCTGTATGTGTTCGATAAAGTCTTACGTACTGTTTCTCAGGATTGATAATTGGGTACATGTATTAAGTGCATTTTTGGCTCTAGGGAGGTGAGATATTCGGAAGCAATTTTAGGTAATTTATGCCTGTTTTACATATGTTTTGGTGTCCTTAGGTATGCTTATATTTATATTCAGGTGTTTTTTTTTTATATCCCCTGTGCGATAAATTGGACGGAGTGGTCAACACCATGGGCATGTCCTTTGATTACGTGCGCGAATGCATTGCACTTAATTTTCTTTTCTTTTTTTTTCCTGTTGAAGTTTTGTATGTTTTGAAGCGGTTATAGCCCTGATATGGCTCACTCAGTCGGCTGGGCTTTAAACAATAACAATAACAATAACAATAATCGTATCCTACGCAAGAGTTTTAACTACTTAGGCCAGCAAGTCCGCTGTGTTAGGGATTATAGTTCTGTTAGGGGACTACCTATCCATTGGAAGTGGAACGTCTGTATGTGATGTGAGGACTGTGATACCTTTTAATGATGATATATTTACAATATTGATATAGCGCAAAATCTTGATATAATCAAATCTAAGCGCTGAAACAGACACACGCGCGCACACACACACACACACACACACACACACATACACACACACACACATACACACACACACGCACACACACACACACACACACACACACACACACACACACACACACACACACACACACACACACACACACACGTGGCTATAAATGGGGAGAAAGAATAAAAACAATGGAAAATTATAGAGAGCATAATTATTATATACAATTATGTATTACAATGTGATTCCCCTCCGAGTGGAGACAGGCTGCAGAGGGAGTTGTGTGAGGTCAGGATTTTATGCAGAGAGGAGAAAAGGTGAGTTTTGAAAGTGGACATGAAGGAGACAAAAGTAGGTTGCTGACGGACTGAGAGAGGAAGTTTGTTCCAGGAGAGTGGACCAGAAACAGAGAAGGCTCGTGGACCATAGGTATTGAGCTTAGTGCGTGGAAAGCGAAAAGTCAGAGGATCGGAGGCAGAGCGGAGGGTACGTGAGGGAACATAGATCTCAAGTAGGCTTGACAGGTAATCGGGGGCTGCGTTATTGAGGCTTTTGTAGCACATGGTGTCTAGTTTGTACTGTATGCGCTTTGATACAGGGAGCCAGTGAAGTTGTGCCAGGAGAGGAGATATGTGGTCAGCTTTTTTCTTTTTCAGTACAAGGCGTGCAGCATTGTTTTGAATGCGCTGTAGGATGTGAATGGTGGAGGCAGGAAGACCAGACAGGAGTGAATTGCAATAGTCAATGCGAGACATTATGAAGGAGAGAACTGCAGTTGTTTCGACAGAGAGATACTTCCTGATCAGGCTTATACGATGGAGGTGATAGTAGCAAGATCTGGCAGTTTGAGAAACAAAGTTGTTCATGGAGAGGGTAGAGTCAATGCAGACACCAAGGTTTTTAGCTGAATCAGAAATTGGGACTGATGTGTTACATAATGGGAGAGAAAGAGGAGGCAGCTGAGAAAGTTTCTGACGGGTGCCAATGAGGATAGCTTCTGTCTTGTCGTCGTTAAGCTTTTGTGGAATATATAACCGATCCCAGCTATCGTATTCGTGTGAAGGCAAAAATGTTAATTCATTGAGTGAATTTTACACGTGCACTCTCGGTGTTTGTCGTTATACTGTTATTGTGTTGTCGCTATTGTTATTGTAATCTAAAACAAAGTGACTGCCCGCTTTCAAGCAATTGAAGACAGCAGCAGGGAAGTTTCAGTCTTTTTCTCATTTTTTGTATCTAGTGTTTGTTTGTTTGTAATCTTACTCTTGACAAAGGCCAGTTGGCCGAAAATTTGCGCCTGTCTTGTTTTGTTGTATTAAATACGCGTTCATATTTTTCTTTCGTGTTTTTTCTGGTTTCTTTTTTGTTGTTATTGTGTTATTGTCGCTGTTGTTGGTATTGTTGTTGTCGCTGTTGCTGTTATTGTTGTTGT
>CM060313.1:62177816-62195316 GCA_030674185.1 Monoplex corrugatus
TCGTAGGGGAGTGAGGTGGCAGAGACCTCAATTTTTCCCCGGGGCCAGCACTACGAGGGCGGCGCCAATCCCCTCTCCCTCGATTCAAATTCATATTCATATTCACATTTTTTTTACCAAGACTTTAGAAAGGCAAAAAGGCTAATTGGTCTTCAAGGGGGGTGACCTGGGAAATCAACCTACATGTATCTCTCCAATGTTTTATACCAAGGCAGCCATGCAATGCCCTGCTCTTCACGATTTTCAACTGTCGCGGGATCTTTAGCGCGCACAGCCAAGAGGCACACGGGTCCGACTCGTTTTTAGTCCTCTTCTGAAGAACTAGACGTTCAGTTCGATTTTCCGGTCAAAATGAGGAGAAAAATCGAGGCCTCTACGGTAAGCGAACCCTGGAATCTCGAGTTTAGTTATTGGCAGGCGAACGTCTGAACCATTCTGCCACTCTTCCAGATGTTGTTAAGTTGGGCCATTTTATGCTTTGCCATTCCAATTCTTATCCTGATGTCCTAGGAGTGCAGACCTGCTAGTGTCTAAACTTCCTTCATGTGTGTACGCACACAGAACGTGAAGTATGCACGTTCAAGGCCCTGTAGGTCATGCCATTGTCCAGTGGCTCATGGAAACATGAAAACACACAAAACAAGCACGTCCCCATAAAGACGGAGCGTGCGGACTGTTGTGTTGTTTGCTGAACTTACAATATGATTTGTTTGTTCCAGTTAATGTTGTTTTCAGCTACTGATAATAAATATTCACTAAAGGCATTCAAGGTCACTTGTTGCGGAACGTCAGTTCATTTTGGAAATAAGTCCATGTCTGTTCATTTTGGAAATAAGTCCATGTCAGTTCATTTTGGAAACAAATGCATGTGAGTTCATTTTGGAAATAAGTTCATGTCAGTTCATTTTGGAAATAAGTCCATGTCTGTTCATTTTGGAAATAAGTCCACGTCTGTTCATTTTAGAAATAAGTCCGTGTCAGTTCATTTTGGAAATAAGTCCATGTCTGTTCATTTTGGAAATAAGTCCATGTCAGTTTATTTTGGAAATAAGTCCATATCTGTTCATTTTGGAAATAAGTCCATGTCTGTTCATTTTGGAAATAAGTCCTTGGTAAATACATTTAAAGCTTGTCAGATCTTGTTGTTGTTGTTGTTGTTGTTGATATGTCTTCTTGTTTGTTAATTCGTCTGCTAAAGTAAGCATCGTGGCGTTTCTTACCACATTCTTTATTTCGTTTTCTATGTATATATTGTTGGCTTTTAATGTATTTGTGTGAGACATAGCTTCTGTTGTACTCTCGGTCAGCCAAGGTGATATTTGGATGCGTTTTATCCGTTTAATTCATTCGACAGAGACAGAGAAACAGACAGGGAGAGAGCGAGAGAGACAGAGACAGAGAGAGATAGAGAGACACAAGACACAAGACACACAAGATAGTTTATTTGTCCCGAAGGAAATTACGTTGCCAATCACATTACAAATTAGACATAAAATTATACATTATAAATTATAAAGGCATTAAAAACAAACAATTAATATTATCACATACATTATAATATCACATACTCTCGCATATCACATCGCGCTGCTCTCACATAGACCAAGTGCCAATTATCACAATAAACATTAAAATAGAAAGAGAAAGAGAGAGAGAGAGGGGAGAGAGAGAGAGAGAGAGAGAGACAGACAGACAGAGGACAGAGAAAGAGACAGACAGAGAGACAGAGACAGAGAAAGACATACAGAGACAGAAAGAGAGAGAGAAAAAGAGAGAGAGAGAGACAGACAGACATACAGACAGAGACAGAGAAAGAGAGAGACAGACAGACAGACAAAGAGACAGACAGACAGAGACAGACACAAGAGAGAGAGAGAGAGACAGACACAGAGAGAAAGAGAGAGAGAGAGAAGAGAGAGAGAGAGAGACAGGAGAGAGACAGAGAGAGTTCACAGCACTATCTAGCAGTCGTTGAAAACAGAGGTAAACACGAAAACTATCACATAACAGAATCAAAGAGAACGGCAGGGAACAAGAAAACGAAAATCCTGTTTGTTGACAAACGGAAAAGTGCCGAGGAGGCAATTATTGGGCCATCAGAAGCACTCGCCTGCAACACCCGTGATTACAGTCTGTTTGCACTGGATGACAAAAGATTAACGCACGCGCACTGCATAAACAGCGCGCGCCGGGCCCGAGAAAGCGCCACCTGGGATTCAAAGGAAGCCAACTCTTGATTGCCATGTCAGAAATGTCAGACGACTGTAGCTCACGTCGGGAATGATGTTTGTTTTCCCTGCTCCCGACCTTAGCTGGCAATCGGCGAAAAGGTAAAAACGGGTTTGTTGATGTCTTCTGTCTTCGCCTACTTATGCTTACTTTTCGAGATAATCGCTTGAGCAGAGTCGGCAGAAATGTTTTATTATCTGTCAGCGGAATTTGCAGCCTTCACTCTGCTCTGCTCTGTTCTGTCGGCTGTGCTGCGCCCGGCAAACTAATTGTAAACCTTTACTCATTGGGATAGTTGCTTCTTTCTACGTAAGCTTTTCGCTTGCAGAATGTTCCTGCTCTTTTCCCCGTTTTTCTTATTTAAGAAGGGGATACTGATTCTGATCGTGTGAGATTCTCTGATAGTCTGGCTGGCTGTCATTTCTCGTACTTTCACTTTGTGTACTACTCTCTCTCTCTCTCTGTGTGTATGTGTGTGTGTGTACTTGTATGTGTCTGTGCGTGTATCTATCTATCTACCTATCTATCAATCTATCTATATCTATCTATCTATCTATCTGTCTATCTATCTAACGATACATATATATGATGATGTGTGTGTGGTGTGTGTGTGTGGTGTGTGTGTGTGTGTGTGTGTGTGTGTGTGTGTGTGTGTGGAGAGAGAGAGAGAGAGAGAGAGAGCGTTGTCAAGCACGCACCCAAAAATACAGACTTATTTTCTTTATTAAACCGTTTGGCATTGGACCTTTACCATCTGCAAATCATTTAATATGAAACAGAGCCATAATCTCTGATATTAAAAAAACCAAAAACAAACATGTAAAGACAGAAACGTTAGGGAAGAAAACAGGAGCAGGTAATTGTCCAGTGTGTAATACAGTATAATATGATACCATCAGGTGACTAAGAGTCGTTATGTGCAGCATAACATTACAGCTAACTGAGGGGTGGCAATGGGGACAAGCTCCCTTGTCTATAAAATGCCCCTCACGGCGCGCGTCTCCAATAGCCTCTGACAACTAAGTCCAGCTCCTAGCCTGCTCGTGTGGCTTAGTAATAAGCCCGGCGGAACTGCTACTACTGATAGGAGAAGGGGTGAAGGCGGGTTACTGGCGCCTGAAAACCAGTGCTTTGGGTAGATGGGGCTCATCAGTCTGGGAAGACAGCGCATCTAAGAGAAGGAAAACTGATTTCAAACCTCCGCTGCCTTGCGGCCATACCCACTCATAGGAAAGGCTTCGGGAGTCAACCCTGAGGAAAAATCCGGAGTCGGAGTCCCTAAGGCAGTTCGCCGTTGTCTACAACCTCGTTCTGGCAACTCCTGCGTCGCCCCTGGTACCAGGCGTACAGGCCTCCGTCTTTCCCCTGGATTCTACTAGTGGCGAGGAGAGGGGGGATCTGCTGCATGGGCAACAGCTCGTCCTCCATATTCACTTGCCCAGGCCTGCACCTGGAGAGGTTACACCAGCTTCGCTGGTAACACAGCATCGACACAACACGGAGAGTAGCAGATGCCGGTTTTAAGCCTAGGCTTTTTTGGCGTAAGTGCACGTCATGACCACAACGCCTCCTGGTGCAGACTATCATCTCCTGAGATGTAAAGAGGCCGACGACGACGACGACATATTCAGTTACCTATGGAACAGCCTTACCTATGGCTGTACGAGCCAAGTCTTTAGTGGCAGTCATTGGCACAGCTGCCACACATGAGGGCTGATGGCTGTGGCTTTCCTTCTGTCTCTTTTGTTGGATCACAGTTAAGTTCGTTTCTGTCTGCAGTGTTAATATATGTGACCCGTTTTCACGAAATGAGTCCTAACTCGCAGGCAGCTAAAAGCGTAGAGGCCCGGAAAAGGTGTGATGGGTCGATTTTGTCAATTTTTACTTTTCGTCAAAAATGGAATATTTAATCTTTAAATTACATGTACATGCACTCAGTACTTTATAATTCAATCGGAAAATGTATTTAAAATGCGTTTTAACCAGATAACGGCATGCTTTTTGTGTCAGAAAAAGGGATATATAAACTTAAATAACAATACAATTACAGTAGATTTTCACAATAAGTTTTGTGTGCTATTGTGGCATGATGTGTTTTACCATGGTACAAAATTTGGTAAAGATTGGTGAAGTACAAATACGTGTTGCTAAGGTAAAACTTCACTGAAGTGGTGAAAATTTTAAGACCTGATTTTCTCAAAATGGCTGTTTGCTATGTTACACATTTCAAACACCCATAACTTACTTACTTTTAGGAGTAGAATAATAAATTTAATATGAAAAGAAAGTTAATAATCTGGACATTTTGAAAATCAGAATATTCTAAAATCTGTTATTTTCACCTTAGGACTCATTTTTGTTAAAACATGAGCCCCCAAACCAGTTTTGGATTTCTCTCCATCTTTCCAAGGAATGACATGGTGGTGTTATAGATGGTGTCATATGTATTTAAAATGCGTTTAGATTTGATTTTATCAAGATTTTGCGCTATATAAATATTGTAATTATTATTATTATTATTATGAACTGCTACTTCTTCTCCATGATTGTGGCTACAGTTTCTTTGAAAACCTGTTGTGTCTGGTCGTTGGGATCCGCTGGAAGTGCTGGTTTCACTGGCCTAGCATTGTTTATGTGTGGGCATCCTTTCTGACTGATGTAGTGGATCCTCTTTGGTTTCAGTCTGACCTAGCTGCACACCATGGTTTTGTCTGCGCCACAGTGCAGTATGTGACACACTGTAACCCGTATGGCATCACGAAATAACTGCAAGAACTGACTGTAACTGCGATGTTGTAAGATAAAAATAATGTTCAGAATGACGTCACAAATTAACAAAGTACCCAAATGTACAAAGTATAAATTTATTGATATTGTACAGAATGACATTACAAACTAATTAGCTAGCTGTATATATAGGCGTCCTTCAGTCTCGGAAGACTATGGAGTTGCGCTCTGGGTGTTTATTCTGGTGCAGCGTCGGGTGTGGCTGGCCAGTCCGACGCGGGAATGACAGTCCCTGTGGCAGAGGGCACAGATGAAGTCTGACATTGGTCTGTCTGCCTGGGCTGCAGCCTTTCTTCTCGTTCTCTTTTCCTCGTGCCGCTGAGCGAGTGTCTCTTCGAACTTGGAGAGACCTTTCTGCACAGTCTGTCTCCAGGCTGACCGTTCGAGGGCTGTTGCTTCCCAGTTGTCCTTGTCGATATTCAAGGCTTTTAGGTCCCTCTTGCACACGTCTTTGAATCGCAGCTGTGGTCTGCCTGTGGGACGTTTTTCCTGCACCAGCTCTCCGTAGAGGAGGTCTTTGGGGATCCGTCCGTCGTCCATGCGAACGGCAAATATATCGCTATTTTCCAACCTTATTTGGACTCACCGCACATTACCCACATAACCACACTAACTGTACATATAATCTATAACTGTTGTAAAACACCGTATAGCACCTCACAGTCAGTGGCTACTTTAGTGAATAGTACACAAGTGCCGTAAGTACAGTCAATGTAGGATGTATGTGTAGTCCATCGTTTAGAGGACTTTTATGAGGCAAGAGAAGTTAGAGCACCTAGTCACAACAGGAAAGCTGGAGGGAAAAAGAGCACCCGGTAGACCCAGGGAGAAAATATTGGACAGACTTGCAGAGTGGCTGAAGACAGAGAGGGCGGGGTATGTATTTGCAGCGACAGGGAATAGATTCGTGTGACAGGCCATGATCGCCAACATCATGCGGCATGGCACTTGGTGATGATTATGATGTGCAGTCCAAGGCAGGGACAGAAAGGCTGAAATCTCACACATATACCTGCATTTACTTTACGAACACGCATTTAATATAACAAGACAAGACAAGCACCTGCCTTGTTATATTAAATACGTGTTCTTCATGGAGAAGAAGTAGCACCAGAATAAACACCCAGAGCGCAACTCCATAGTCTTCCGAGACTGAAGGACTAACTGACTGTCCACATTGTATATGACAAGTACAGACTGTCTCTACACACTGACTGACTGTCCACATGTATATGACAAGTACAGACTGTCCCTACAAACTGACTGACTGTCCACATGTACAGTATGTCTACAGATGATGACGATGATCGTGTATGGCGTGAAGATGGAACAGCTGTACCGCAAGCTGGAGAGACGTTATTTTCTACGTCACCTGGATCCTCTCACCATCGCCTGGTCCTTCGCCTTCGCCATCGTGTCCTCCATCATCGCCACTGCTGCTGGCGTATGCACTTTTCTTCAGCTGCGCAATATGGCCCTGGACGACTTGACTGAGAGGCCTGACGTGGTGCCTGCTGTGTAGGGTTTGTATAGAATTGTGGCAGTCTTTCTGATGGTAACGCGTTCTTATAAACAAATACCTATCAATTAACATCAGGAAGAGAGCTCTTCAATGTTATATAGAACCGATACTGTTGCACGGACGTGAGGATGTGAGGCGTGGACAGTCAACACGCAAAGTCAGAACAAGATTGAGGCAGCTGAAATGCTGTTTCTAAGAAGAATGTTGAGAGTTTCATGGACAGCAAAAAAAAAAAAAAGAAAAAGAAACAAAAAAGAAACAAACAAAAACAACAACAACAACAAACAAACGAGACTGTCTTGAAGGAGGCAGACACAAGAATAACATTAATGAAGCAGATTAAAAAAGGCAAGCAACATTTATAGGACATTTTATGAAGCAAGAGAAATTAGAGCACCTAGTCACAACAGGAAAGCTGGAAGGAAAAAGGGCACCAGATAGACCCAGGGAGAAAATACTGGACGGACTTGCAGGGTGGCTGAGGACAGAGAGGCTGGGAGATGTACTTGCAGTGACAAGGGACAGATTCGTATTGAGGGCCATGATCGCCATCGCCATGTAGCAGAGTACATGATAATGGTGATGAGATTTTCTGGGTTTGATCAGACAATGACAATGACAATCTATTTTCCAACGGCAGAAGTCAGTAGCTAAAAGCCACTTCCCAAACTTGCCGACACTAAGCTGCATAATTTGCCTGGAAACTAAAAATATTGGCTGTGGACATTTTAACCAAGACAGACATAATATGATATAATATAATGATCTGATTTATGTGTAGATTTTCACAGTGGTAGTTTATCTCTCTTCTAAATTTCTGATCAACATGTATTCATTGTGTTCTGTGTTAGTGTTGATTTGTGTGAACAAGCTGGGTGTTCCTGCTGTGTGTAGGTTCCGGGGTGGGGGGAAAGGGTTGGATTGGGAGGGAGAGAAATGACCACGTGGATGTGTGTGTGTGTGTGTGTGTGTGTGTGTGTGTGTGTGTGTGTGTGTGTTGTATGTGTGTGTGTGTGTGCATGTGTGTATGTGTGTGTGTGATTGTGGGTGTTGGCGTGTGTGTATTTATGTAAATGTGTGTCACTGTTTGTGTGTGTGTGTGTGGTTGAAGGTATGTGTGTTTACGTGTGTGTGTGTGTGTGTGCGCGCGCGCGCGCGCGTGTATGTGTGTGTGTGTGTGCACAATTGTGGTTTTAAGTACGTATGTGTTTATGTAAATGTGTGTGTGTGTAATTGTGATTTTAGGTATGTGTGTACAGTGTATTTATATAAATGTGTGCGTTTACGTGTGTGTGTGTGTGTGTGTGTGTGTGTGTGTGTGTGTGTGTGTGTGTGTGTGTGTAATTGTGATTTTAGGTATGTGTGTACTTATATAAATGTGTGTGTTTACGTGTGTGTGTGTATGGGTGTGTGTGTGTGTGTGTGTGTGTGTGTGTGTGTGTGTGTGCTGAGGAGATGCACGCTGACATAGATATGTACATGTATATGTCAATATTCATGTATCTCATGGCTGTTTTAGCCATAATTTTGTTTTCTAATGAGAGAGAGAGGGAGAGAGAGAGAGAGAGAGAGAGACAGAAAGAGAGAGACAGAGAGAGAGAGAGAGAGAGAGCGAGCTCAGAACTCACCTAGAACTAGACAAGAGTGTGTGCTTACTGTGGGTGTGGGTATGTGTGTGTGTTTGTGTGTGCTGTGTGTCATGTGTGTGTGTTGTGTGTATGTGTGTGTGTGTGTGTGTGTGTGTGTGTGTGTGTGTGTGTGTGTGCACGCGCTTGTGTACGCGTGTGTTGTTTGTGTTGTGTGTATATATATTAAGTGCACGCGCGCATGTGCGTGTGTGTGTGTGTTTGGTGTGGTGTGGTGTGTGTGTGTGTTTGTGTGTGATGTGGTGGTTGTGGTTGTGATGGTGTGTATGTATGTGTGTGTGTGTATGTGTTTGGTGTGATGTGGTGGTGGTGGTGATGGGGTGTGTGTGTGTGTTTGTGTTATGTGTTGGGTGTGGTGTGGTATAGTTGTGTGTGTGTTGTTTGTGTGTATGTGCGTGCGTGCACGCGTGCGCGTATATGCGTGTGTGCTGTAACATTTTCATTTTGTCGTCAATTATCAACGCTTACTCGAGCTTCATTTATATTTGTGTTGTATGCTGTTGTAAAAATGATGTTAAGCCCCGCACTGCGCGATCCTGTCGTGGTGGACGTCTCCACCAACTTTGGCACAATCTGCCTCCTGCTGTGCCAGTCCGACACCACGCTTCTGCTTCTTCGTCTCCTCCACTGCCCCTGCACTCGACCTTGCTGCTGCAAACTTCGTCTCCTCCTCTGCCGTCTTCGCCTTCGTCTTCTGTCCCGCCGGTGCCGCCTTCACCTTCTGTCCCACCGGTGCCGCTTTCGTCTTCTGTCCCGCCGGCGCTGCCCTCGTCTTCTGTCCCGCTGGTGCTGCCTTTGTCTTCTGTCCCGCTGGTGCCTCCTTCGTCTTCTGTCCCGTCGTTGCTGCCTTCGTCTTCTGCCCCGCTGGTGTCTCCTTCGTCTTCTGTCCCGTCGGTGCTGCCTTCGTCTCCACCTCGGCCGCCGCATTGTGATAAACTAAAACTATGCCTTTTTAACGCTCAGTCAACATGCACTGATGGCAAAGCTGATGTCATTGCTGACTTTATCGCAGATGAGCATGTTGACATTGCTTTTATCACCGAAACATGGCTTAACCCCCTTGGTCATGAACCTATACATGTGAGTCTCACTCCGAGTGGTTACAGGCTTGCTTCTTTCCATCGCTCATCCCGAGGTGGTGGTATCGCCATCCTCTACAACGACTCACTCCATTCCCGCCTGTCTTTCTCGCAGTCTCTGCCTTTCTCCCATCCTTCTTTCGAGCACGTTGAAGTATCCTTCCAATCCACCCCTCACCCCATCACCTTCTCCTGTGTCTATCGACCTCCACCTAGCTCTGCCAACAAGCTCACCACATCCATGTTTCTCTCTGACTTTGATCAACTTCTTGATTACTACTGTCTCTTACCTGGAAATCTCATCATTCTAGGTGACATCAATGTCCACTATGACAACACTCACCGTTATGACACAAGACATATCATCAACTCTCTGTCCAATCACAATATGACTCAACACATTTCTGAACCAACCCATCAAAAAGGTCACATTCTTGACTGGATCATTTCTCGTGATCACCAAAATTCCGCTACTGACAACTGCTTAGTTCTTTCTACCCGTCTAACTTCAGCCCTTCCATCTGACCACTCTGCAATTCTCTGTTCTCTCGACATTTCTCCTCCTTCCCGTACCATGCGCACAGTGACTCGACGCAATCTCAAATCTATCGACCTCTCCACATTTTCATCTGATGCCTCCCGTCTCCTTTCTGAAAAGTCACATAACCTTGCCGATGAATTCTATACTACTCTCCACCATCTTCTGGACACTCATGCTCCAGCCACAACCCGTCTTTTACCTGACCGCCCCCCTACCCCCTGGCTCACTCATGAGATCGCCTGTGCAAAACGTGCCCGCCGCAGAGCAGAGCGCCGCTGGCGCAAATCCAAACTCACTGTACACAGGCAACTTTTCCAAGCCTCTAAAACAAAAGTATCCACCCTCATTGCATCAGCAAAAACAAGCTATTTCCAAACCAAAATCCTGAATGCCTCTTCTTCAAAAGAACTCTTTACAACCATGAATCATCTCCTTGGCACACGAAAAGATTTACCTCTCCCAACAAAACATACAAATGAAGAACTCCCATCTGTATTCTCCAACTATTTCACCACCAAAATACAAACTCTTCGTGACAGGCTTGACAGGACACCCTGTCAACCATGCCCACCTGACCCTTCCTTCTCTGGCACACCTCTTACTACTTTTACCCCAGTCTCACAAGAAGAAATTCTCAACACAATCAGATCCATGTCGTTCAAAACCTGCGAACTAGATCCTCTTCCAGGTTCTCTCTACGCCGACTGTCTCCCTACTCTCCTCCCATTCATCACTGACATCATCAACACTTCTCTTCAAACTGGAACTGTCCCTGATTCTTTTAAGTCTGCTATTGTTCACCCTCTCCTCAAGAAACACAATTTAGATCCAAATGAACTGAAAAATTACCGGCCTATCTCTAATCTCTCTTTCTTGTCAAAACTCCTTGAAAAAGTCGTCCTCAACCAGCTGAACTCTCACCTGTCTGCCAACAATCTCCTCAATCCTTTCCAGTCAGCCTACCGCCAGTGCCATAGCACTGAAACTGCCCTACTACACATTCTCAACAATCTCCTCCTTGCAACTGATACTGGCAAAGTCTCTCTCCTCACACTCCTTGATCTGTCTGCAGCCTTTGATACCATTGATCATGGTATTCTCCTTTCTAGACTTCATCATACTTTTGGCATCTCTGACATTGCTCTGTCTTGGTTCACTTCATACCTATCCAACAGAAAACAAACCGTTCTCATCAATGGCACTTACTCTCAACCTGCATACCTGACCTGTGGTGTTCCACAAGGATCTGTCCTTGGCCCTGTTCTTTTCACTCTTTACACCTCCCCCCTGTCCACCATCATCAACTCCCATTCTATAAAACACCACTTCTATGCTGATGACACCCAACTTCAAGACAGTGACTCACCTGATAATATACAGCGCCTGTTGACTCGCACCACTGAGTGTTACTCGGACATTAAGAACTGGATGACACACAATAGACTTCAGCTTAATGACGACAAAACAGAAGCTATCCTCATTGGCACCCGTCAGAAACTTTCTCAGCTGCCTCCTCTTTCTCTCCCATTATGTAACACATCAGTCCCAATTTCTGATTCAGCTAAAAACCTTGGTGTCTGCATTGACTCTACCCTCTCCATGAACAACTTTGTTTCTCAAACTGCCAGATCTTGCTACTATCATCTCCATCGTATAAGGCTGATCAGGAAGTATCTCTCTGTCGAAACAACTGCAAAACTCGTTCTCTCCTTCATAATGTCTCGCATTGACTATTGCAATTCACTCCTGTCTGGTCTTCCTGCTTCCACCATTCACATCCTACAGCGCATTCAAAACTATGCTGTACGCCTTGTACTCAAAAAGAAAAAAGCTGACCACATATCTCCTCTCCTGGCACAACTTCACTGGCTCCCTGTATCAAAGCGCATACAGTACAAACTAGACACCATGTGCTACAAAAGCCTCAATAACGCAGCCCCCGATTACCTGTCAAGCCTACTTGAGATCTATGTTCCCTCACGTACCCTCCGCTCTGCCTCCGATCCTCTGACTTTTCGCTTTCCACGCACTAAGCTCAATACCTATGGTCCACGAGCCTTCTCTGTTTCTGGTCAACTCTCCTGGAACAAATTTCCTCTCTCAGTCCGTCAGCAACCTACTTTTGTCTCCTTCAAGTCCGCTCTCAAAACTCACCTTTTCTCCTCCGCATAAAATCCTAACCCCCCTCTGCAGCCTGTCTCCGCTCGGAGGGAATCACATGGTTTTAATATATAATTGTATATGCTATGCTCTCTATAATTTTCCATTGCTTTTATTCTTGCTTTTATTGCTTTTATTCTTTCTCCCCATTTATAGCCATGCGTGTGTGTGTATGTGTGTGTGTGTGTGTGCGTGCGTGCGTGTGCGTGCGTGCGTGCGTGCGTGCTTGCGTGTGTGTCTGCTTCAGCGCTTAGATTTGATTTTATCAAGATTTTGCGCTATATAAATATTGTAATTATTATTATTATTATTATTAATTATGTTACATGTGTTTTGATCAGAAAGTGGACGCACATTGTGATGTCCAAATTAACAAAGAAGTATTGTACTGCATTGTTCTTTTGTATTAGTGTTGTATTGCATCGTACAATACAGAATTGTTTTGTATTTCATGAATAACTAACCTTGTGTTGTTATAATAAGTCTTGATTCATTTTGTATGTATTTTTTATTGTTTGTTTATGTATACCACTACGTGGATGAATAAAGTTTGATGAAAACAATGGCTGCACATTCGTTAAGAAAAATCAGCCTATTACACCACTGGTTTTCATGTTTCAGCGTGATTTTATTATACATCATATTCACACACACCTTTCCTGTTTTTCTTCCGACAAACAAGCTGAATATTACAGGGAAAACAGGACACAGTTATTACTATCAACATGAATATCATACACAAATGTAAACAACAACAACAACAATAATAACAATAATAATAAACAATAATAATTACAAGAACAAGAACACCAAATAATGGAGATAATAATGATAAGTAATAAGAGCACCGACAATGATGATGAATATGATGATGATGATAATATTAACAGAAAAAAGTGTAATAGTAATAACAACAACATCCATCACACCACCAAAAATGATAACAATAATACAATAGTAAAAATGATAATAATGATAATAACAATAATAATGATAATATAATGTGCTGATAAATAATAATAATGTTAGTATTAATGAGTATAGTAATATTACAGAAAATGTACATTACAGAAAATGTCATACATGAAAATAAAGCTTCCTCCAGCACAGAACCACTCAGATCTACACTTCGTACAAATGGAGCGATATCGACGTCTCATCTCAAATCGACTTCACACTAGCAAGATCTAGAATGCGGAGCAACATCAGAGACTCAAGAGCCATCCCCAACGCAGGCCTGGACACAGACCACAGGCCAATCATCATGACGTTGGTCACTCAGAAGAAGAGGAAGTTCACCAAAAAGAAGAAACAGCCGGAAAGACTCAACATGCACAAGCTTCAAGACGAAGAGGTGCAGACTCAGATCAGGTGCACCATCAGTGAAAAATTGGACTGTAGTGACCCTACATTACTAAACGTAGAGGAAGCTTGGGGCATCTTCAAGACAATCCTCCTGGATACTATAAAAAAAGCCTGTGGCACCAAAAAGACAGGAGGAAGAAACAGAAAGGCAACAGCTTGGTAGAACAAATAAGTGAAGGATGCTATCAAGGAAAAGAAGAAACTATACAAGATCTGGGTCAAGTCAAAGGATGAAGAGGACTACATCAAGTACAGACTGCAAGAAGACACAGCAAGAAAGTTGTGAGAACAGCAAAGGAAAAGTCATGGACCCAGTATGGTGAAAAACTCTGTGAAACATGCAAAGCTTCCCCAAGAGAGTTTTACAAGAGTGTGAAAGCGATGAGAGTGCGAGATGAACCTTTCGATCCAACCACTATCATCAACGATGCAAACGGGGGAAGCATTGCATGAAGAGGAGAAAATAGTGAAGAGATGGGAAAATATTTCAAAGACCTACTCAACCCATCAGGAGTACGGGCACAAGACACACAGTCCCGGTTCACCCCCAGCCACCCAGACCACTCAGAACCTACCATCCTAGAGAGTGAAGTAAAAAAAGCAGTGAAGACCAGTCCTAAAGGCAAGGCAGCTGGAGTCGACGGCATAACAACTGAAGCCATCCATGTGTGCGGTGAAACCGGAATTCAGTGGCTCACCACCATCTTTCAGAAAGCTTGGGAGGAGAGGAAAGTACCAGAAGACTGGCAAAATGCAATAGTGGTGCCAATATGGAAGAAGAAGGGCAACAAGAAAGACTGCAGTACCTACAGAGGCATATCACTACTCAGCCATGTAGGGAAAATGTACGCAAAGATCCTGGAGCAGCGCACTCGAGCGAAAACAGAACATCTCAGTGACGCCCAATTTGGCTTCAGAAAAGGAAGAGGGTGCACCGATGCAATCTTTGCACTCCGACAACTGTGCGAGAGGGCGATCGAATATGACCGAGATCTCCATCTTGTATTCGTTGATCAAGAAAAGGCCTTTGATCGAGTCAACAGAGAGAAGCTATGGAAGGTCCTCGAGCAGTACGACGTCAAGGGCCAGCTGCTAGACAACATTCGGGCCATCTACGCCAACAGCAGGAGTGCAGTCCGCACCGCCAGTGGAACATCTGACTGGTTCCCAGTGACATCGGGAGTAAGGCAGGGCTGTAATCTCTCCCCTCTTCTCTTCGTGATCTATATAGATCAGATTACGAAGGAGGTAAACCAGACCCTGAGGCACTCAATGAACTCATGTTTGCGGACGACCAGGCAATGGTGAACAATGACGAGAATACAGCTACAGGAGCACACAGACCAGCTCAATGAAAGCTGCGAGATATACGGCATGAAGATCAGCGTCAGCAAGACCGAGGTCATGACTGTCAGTAAGAGACCAAACAAACTGGATACCAAAATCAACGGAACCCAGTTGAAACAAGCCAGTGAATTTAAATACCTGGGCAAGCATCTTCACTGAAAATGGCAAACTAGACAGAGAAATCGAGACCAGATGCCAGAAAGCCAACGCAGTCAGGTACCAACTTGCCCCTCTCCTGAAACACCCCAGCATTCCCACCAGCACTAAGGCGAAACTCATCAACGCCATTTTTCTACCAACGCTGACATACCAGTGCCAGACATGGTCCCTAACTAAAGTCCTCGAGAGAAAACTGGTTACCTGTGAAATGAAATGCCTGAGGAAAGCAGTAAACAAGACAAGGCGGGACAAGATCAGAAATGAGGTGATACGAGACATGGTAGGAGCAACACCAATCCTACAACACATCGAACATATGAGGATCAAGTGGTTCGGACACCTCACACGTATGCCCCTAAACCATCCAGCTCTTCGGGCATACAACACCAGATACTCTTGCTGGAGAGCCAGAGGAAGACCAAGACGACGATGGAGCGACTCCGTGGCAGACACCCTCAGAGCTCACGAGATGTCCCTTCTCCAGGCCACCCGCCTTGCTGCTGACAGAACGACTGTATCTCCCCGCAACGCCCACCGGTACAAGCGGAAGGAAAAAGTAAAAGTAAAGTAAGTAATAACAATATAACAATAATGATACTGATATTAATAACAGTAATAGTAGTAATGTTGATAATGGTGGTAGTGGTGGTGGTAATGATGATGATGAGCATCATCATCATTTCATAATCATTCTCGTCATCATCATCGTAATGATGATGATGAGGTAAAGGATACAATATTATGACGATGATGATGGTGGTGATAATAACAAGAACAACAACAATGATAATGATAATAATAATAGTAATGATATAATAATAATAGTAATAATAAAACCGTAACAGTTATACTACTAATAATAATGATTAAGATTTGTGTTGCACTGTCTCCCGTGAAGCAAGCTCCTAAGCCTTTGTACATTACAGAAAATGTCATACATGAAAATAAAACATGTCAATAAAACTCAAATCAATTGTATAGAACAAGGAGAGAAAACAACAATATCATACACATACGGTTCAAGAAGGTGCTTCCATATGAATGCATACACCAACACACACACGCACATGTACACACACACACACACACACACACACACACACATACACACACACACACAGAGTTACACAGACACACACATAAACACACAACAGACAGACACACACACACATATACACACCACAGACAGAGACACACACACACAAACACGCATACACACACAGACAGATACACAGACACACACATAAACACACAAACATACACAGACACACACATAAACACACACACACACATAAATACACACGCACACACACGCATAAACACAGACACATACACACACATGCACACATTCACAAAAGCAGACGCACTCACGCATAAACACACACACCCAACACACACACAAACACACACACACACACACACACACACACACACACACACACACATGCGCGCTCGCGGGCCTGCACGCACACGCACATAAACACATACACATACACATACACACAGGCACAGTCACACACATACACAAAAACAGACACACGTACACAACACATACGCGCGCATGCACACACACACACACATAAACACGCATTCTCTCTCACTCACTCTCTCACTCTCACTCATTCTCTCTCTCTCTTTCTCTCTGGTTCTCTCTCTCTCTCTTGATATCAATGCTATTATATACAGGCATGTTATATTGACTTCAGAGATTTCATTACACGGACAAAATATGTCCTACGCAAGTATAAATAAAATGTAATACCAGTGAACAAAAAAGATAATAATACATAACACATAAGATATTTTCATAAACGAATTTTGCCAGGGAACCAGTTTCTTCTTGTCGTGGGTACATTAACGTGCGCAACAATAACAAAACGCAGGGTTTTGCGCAGGCTCAGGGAGTCTGCCAGGTAATTGAAGGCAGATTTTTTTTGGGGAGCGATATGGAATTGTCTGAACACAGCGAATCCCTCTTGAACAAACTCCAAAAATGTAATAACAGGCTGATACAAAAACATGATGCAAAACTCATAGGTTAGGTAAGCAACATAACTCTTGAGAGTCATGGAGTTATCTCCCATGCAGAATTTCTCAAATCCAACACAGTTTTGCGCTACCCGGTATTCAGCTAGCATAGACGCAGCCACAAGGCACAGAATTGCAAGCTCAGAACATTCCTCAAAAAAGGAAAGCCCAAGTCTGCCCCTACATACCTTGCAACTACACCCACACACAACCACGAGGGAGGAGAGACATTCGTACAATATATTGGTCTCATGTTCAAGATTGACACAAGCTCAAAACCTTGATCACGCACAGTGCTAACGCGTAGTCTTATGACTCCGGCCATGATGATTTTGAATCTTCTCCGTTAAGAGGCATCATTGGCGTCGGTGATTATGGAATTTAGTGCGAGCGCGGAAACATTTTCTTGAGACACTGAAAACTGAAAATGACTGTGTCATGCGGAAGGAACATCCTTTTATCGTCTGATTCTGAAGACTGACGCCCACACCACCACTTGAAGTCTAATGAAGAAGAAGATGAAAGGAAAATCCGTCAACCAGTCCTAAGAGGTACATACACCTGCAGCGTTGGTCAGGAAATTTGAACAACACTCTCAATCGCGCAACCGTGAAGTGGATGAGACTCGACTGTGTGG
>CM060313.1:62205316-62212816 GCA_030674185.1 Monoplex corrugatus
CAAAGACAGTGACAATGACAATGACAGTGACAACAGTGACAATGACAATGACAATAGTGACAATGACAACAACAGTGACAATGACAATGACAACAGCGAAATGACAATAACAATGACAACAACAGTGACAATGACAGCGACATGACATGACAGGACAATGACAATGACAATGACAACAGTGACAATGACAATGACAACAGTGACAATGACAATGACAACAGTGACAATGACAATGACAACAGTGACAATGACAATGACAACAATGACAATGACAACAGTGACAATGACAATGACAACAATGACAATGACAACAGTGACAATGACAACAGTGACAATGACAATGACAACAGTGACAATGACAATGACAACAGTGACAATGACAATGACAACAGTGACAATGACAATGACAACAGTGACAATGACAATGACAACAGTGACAATGACAATGACAACAGTGACAATGACAATGACAACAGTGACAATGACAACAGTGACAATGACAATGACAACAGTGACAATGACAATGACAACAGTGACAATGACAATGACAACAGTGACAATGACAATGACAACAGTGACATGACAATGAAACAGTGACAATGACAATGACAACAGTGACAATGACAGTGACAATGACAATGACAATGACAACAGTGACAATGACAACAGTTTACAATGACAATGACAATAGTGACAATGACAACGACAACAGTGACATGACAGTGACAATGACAATGACAACAGTGACAATGACAATGACAATGACAACAGTTACAATGACAATGACAGTGACAATGACAATGACAACAGTGACAGCGACAATGACAATAACAACAGTGACAATGACAATGACAACAGTGACAATGACAATGACAGTGACAATGACAATGACAAAGACAATGAGAAGGTGGGAGCTGTGCAATAAGATTGAGAAGGTTGGAGCTCTACCTTCACGCCAAAGTGGCCTAAAAAAAAACAACACACACACACACGTATAATAAAGCCTGTAAATGTATGAATCCATCTTCTCTTTTATCAATGAAACTGATGGTGCTTCTGATGATGTTCAGTCCATTTATTGGTCAGGATGATGCGAGACAGGACCCACAGAGGAAGCAGCGGACGCGGTCCGACGACGGAACCTCGAACAAGACTGCCAGAAGTTTTTGACCGTGGTGACGTAAGCTTGACGAAATGCCGTGTTCATGACACCATACACGGCCCAGTTGATGGCACAGTTGACAAACAACAGCAGCGTTGACGTCACATACACCTCAGCGGGAAGATGGTTTTGGATGACGAAGGTGAGGATGAGGACGATGACGTAAGGCGTGTAGAGGACGAAGAGGCAAATGGAGATGACCAACAATGACCTCACTAAGGCCATGTCCGAAGACGGAGGTTTCTTGAGTTTTGTGGCTTTACAAGACCTGCTGGCAAGGCAGCTTCTCCTGTCTATGCTTGGGTACAGACTCTTCTTCCTCTGACGCTTTTTGCGGTCTACTCCAGGTAGGTCCAGGTAGAGGGGTATACTGTTTCTCTCCCCATCTCTTCCATCGTTCCATTTCACGAGTTTGACTGCTGGCGATAAAGAACCTGAGGCGCCTTCTTCTTGTTTATGATCTAGTTTGAAGACATCATCGTCATCATCATCGTCAGGAGCTTCTGGAATATCGTTAAAGGGCACCACTGTGTTGAGATCCAAGGCCTCACAAAGGAGAGATGCTCGTCTTCTTCTGCTGTACAGTTTTCTTGATTCTTTGTCTAGATTGCGAGAACGTGTGAGGTTGTTCATGGTGACGCTGCCAGCTTTGGGGTGATCTGATGGACAGAAAGAGATCCTACGACTGACGTCAACTCCTTCGTTGGTATTCCTGATGACATCGTTGTTTATTTGGATGAATGGATCTGGATTCCGTAGAACAGGTCTGGTGACGTCTCTCATCTCTATATCACAATCAGAGGATGCGGTGTAAACAGTGGATGAGGTCAGGTCTGAGTAGCATTCACTGTTTCGTAGTCTGCTTTGAGTGAGGAGACCCACGTTCTTCCTGACGTCCCCCAGACTGTCGCTGTAATCAAGACTAGCAATGTTGTTCGCAGACATGGACAAGAAGCTCTTCCACGTTGCTTTAGGAATCTTCATCCCTCTTCGACTGCTTCTCAATTTACGACGGCTGCCATACCAACGTTTAAATATGGACACGTTAAAGAACCCGATCAGAAGGATAGACACAACCAGCATGCAGATCATAGTAATACTACCGTAGCCGGGGTAATTCTTCCTGCACGACTGTTACAGATGCGCGACCAGCTGTCATACCCGTACCCAGGCACCAGCCAGAAGAGAGGAGTGTTCGTTACAACCGCCAGGAGCCAGAGAGCCAGGCAGACAAATCTGTTTCTTCGGGCATTGAAGAGCTTGTGGAAGACGTGGCGGTGGCAGACTTTGACATATCGGTGACAGGACACTACCACCAGACTCAGCATAGACACAAGGTAACTGACACCCAGCAGGAAGGCGTTAGCACTGCAATAAACCAACAGAATGGACGTTACAGAAGTCAACCAAAAAGCCTTCAAAAACAAGATCCAAAACGAGTGTGACTGCCCGCGCCCAAGCAAACAGGAACCAGAAGAACAAGAAAATCAATACAAGCGCGCGTCCAACAAAACAAAACAAAACAAAACACGCCCAAACTTTCGGCCAATCGGCCTTTGTCAAGCGCGAACGCACGGTCACATACAGATCACAGACACCAAACAATGGATAATAAAAACGGGACTAAAAACTTCCCTGCCGCCTCGTCCAGTGGGTAAGAAATGACATAACGCTACTGGAATAAACATGTTTGTTTGATGAGGTAAAGTGAGTATCACTAAACAAACACATCTTTACGCGAAGTTTTTGAAACTGTATCCTTCTCTTGACAAAAGTGATAATATCTAAGATCAAAATGGGTAAGTGTCACATCGAATCAGCAAACTTTTGATAGTCTTTTTTTTTTCTTGTTTGTTGTTTACACGTGGGGGTGCCGGGGGCTCTTTCAGTATGAATAATATCCCCACCTTCTGGAAATTCTGTGCTAGAAATTTCCTCTTTTCTATCAATCTCTTTGTTTCTGCCTTGTTCGTTTGCATTCTGCCATTTCTTCCTATCTTTTTCTGCCATGCTGGTCCATTCACCTGTACGTGTTCGATAAATTCTTGCATACATTTTCTTAGGATTGATAACTGAGTATATGTATTACTTGTATTTTTAGCTCTAGGGAGGTGAGATATGCGAAAGTGATTTTAGGTAATCTATATCCGTTTCTATATATGTTTTGGTGTCCTTAGGTATGCTTGAATTTGTATTCAGGTGTGTTTTTGTAAATCCCCTGTGCGATTATTTGGACAGAGTGGTCAACGCCAGGGGCATGCTCTTAGATTATGCGAGCGAATGCTTTGATATGTTCACTTAATTTTCTTTTCTATTTTTTTTTTCATGGTGAAGTTTTGTATGTTTTGAAGCGGTTATAGCCCTGATATGGCTGTACGCAGTCGACTGGACTTAAAACAACAATAACAATGTCACCGTTCCAGTGAAAACGAGATTTTTTTAAAACGCCAATCGAGCACAAAAGAGACTGAGTCCTGCAGTACAGAACACTTGGGTACAGCTTTTGGCACATGATTCTGTACCAGGGTACTTTCTAGTGGAATGAGACCAACGAACTTATACGTCAAAGACTCACCGGCAAAACAAAAATGATTCATTTCATCTGTTCGAAGTATTCACCTCTTGCTGCCACACACTTCTGCATTCGCTCAATCCACTGTAGAAATGCCACTCTGTAGGCTTCTTTGGGTACATGTGACAGACACTGGAAAACCGCCGTTCCCAAGGCTGCTCGGCTCTTGAAACTTCTTCCTGCCAGTGAGTTCTTCAGATGTGGAAACAGGTAAAAGTCACAGGGTGCAAGGTCTGGGGAGTAAGCAGGGTGTGGCAAAGTATGGATGTTCTCGGTTGCAAGATATTCTCGTACGAGCCTTGACTTGTGAGCAGGTGCGTTATCATGAAGAATCTTGATTCCTCTTATGCCTGCGGTTGGCCTGGAAGTTGCATAAAACTTCTTGATGTCAGACAGTACTGAGTCTCTGAGAACTTTCCGGTGAGGGTCTCTCCTTGTTTGCATGGTTTCTGTAGCACGATCCCCTTTGTGTTGAAAAAGATGGTGTATAACACTTTCTTTTTGCGAATGTTGACGATGAGCGATTTGAGGAGGAATCCCACCTTTAGGAATCCAGGCCTTGTTCTGTGACTTTCTCTGAGGTTCATACATTTTCATCCAGCCGGTTAGGGTCGAAGTTCTTGTAAATTTTCAGCATATCTTGGCAGAAACGAAACCTCCCTCCCTTATTTTCTGGCGTCAAAATGTGAGGGATCCATCTTGATGACACCTTCCTGTTGCCAAGCGAGATTTGTTAGGATCCTCGATGCAGTTGACGAATGAATGTAGAGACAATCAGCGATCTCTTCAAGGCCGACTCTTGAATCAGAATCAACCATTGCCTTCACACTAGCCACTAACTTTTCATCACACTTTTTGCTTTTTTGCATTTCCCCCTGTTGTCTTCAGTGCTGGCCTGGCCACTTGCAAAATGTTTTACCCATCTGAACACAGTTGCTTTCGAAGGAGCAGAAGGTTGTCCCAAAGCTCGCATGTCCGCAAGTATTTCGGATGCATTCTTTCCGAGGGCGACACGTACCTTGATGTAGCTGCGATAATCCGCTGTTGAAAACGCCATTTTCTTTGCCATTTTTCAAATCGGTGTCTGACAGGGCCTTGACATACATTGTCAGAACCGTAAGACGGATCAAAGATGAATAAC
This sequence comes from Monoplex corrugatus, assembly GCA_030674185.1. Taxonomy (NCBI): domain Eukaryota; kingdom Metazoa; phylum Mollusca; class Gastropoda; order Littorinimorpha; family Ranellidae; genus Monoplex; species Monoplex corrugatus. The sequence continues at coordinate 62,210,192 of CM060313.1, forward strand.
GAAATTTGGCACAGAATTACATCACAGACTGACGTTTTCTGTGACTTATTTTTCCATTTTCTGTAAATGCATTTTCAAGCAATACAGACATGGTCTCATTCTACTGGAAATTACCCTCGTGTGTCAAGCTTATTTGTATATCTGATTGTACCTTGCCTTCTAGATTGAAAAAGGAGACGACAACTCGCTAACGCGGTCATCTTTCATGATATTACTAACTCACAGCCCATTACGCCATTGGCTGTAGGGCAGAGTCCCCCCGTGGGGGTGCCGGGGCTCCTTCAGTGTAAACAGTATCCCCACTTTCAGGAAATTCTAATGGTTTTGGGTTCGAATTAGAATTCCCATGCTAATGGCTGTGGGTTCGAATCCCGGGGTGCACTACATTAAAACTGGCCTTCTCACTGTCCCATCTTAACATCATTGTTGTTGTGGTGGTGTCAGTATAAGATTAGATAAGCCCCCCTTCCCCCACTTCCCTGGGATGGTTATCACCGTCGGCCATATCACCTGAGGTGGGTGTCCACGTAAAAACTGAACCATATCAATTAATCAATGGAAATTCTATGCTTCAAATTTCCTTTTTTCTGTCAATCTCTTTTGCCTTGTTCCTTTGCTGTTATTTCTTTCTGTCATTTCTGCCTTGCTGGCCCATTCACCTGTATGTGTTCGATAAATTCTTGCGTATTTTTCTCTTAGGATTAATACTTGGGTACATATGTTAAGTGCATTTTGGGCTCTAGGGAAATCAAATATGCGGAAGTAATTTTAGGTAATTTAGACCTGTTTTTACATATGTTTTAGTGTCCTTAGTTATGTTTAAATTTGTGTTCAGATATGTTTTTTTTTTAAATCCTCACCGCGATGAATTGGACGGAGTGGTCAACACCAGGCGCATGTCCTTAGATTATGTGCACAAAAGCATTGATGTGTGTATTTACTTTTTTTCCTGTTGAAATAGTGTATATATTTTGAAACGGGTTATAACCCAGATATGGCTCTGCGCAGTCGGTTGGGCTTTAAACAATAGCAATAACAGTAACAGTAGGGCAGCGACAAAGATCCGCCAGTACTGTCTCTTTTGGCCCAGTGTCTGTATAGTAGGCCTAGTGTTAGTACATTTCAGGCCCTAAAGGTCTCCACCCATAGTCCGTCGCCAGGTGTTCTTCAGTCTTCTCTTGTTTCTTCCTTCTGGTGTCCAGTGAAAGGTGTCTAGGTCATGTTGACCTGCTGCCTGTGGATGGTGTGTCCAATCTATCTCCATCGTCTTATTTAATGACGATAGTGCCCTGCACTGTGACCACATTCGCCCAGTGGTCGTGTGTTCATTGGGCCAGAAGATTCGTATAATTATGCGAAGGTTCCTTACTTTGAGGTTGGTACATTGGTAAGGTTGCTCCCATTTTTGGAATACATTTTTGTTACTCTATCTTCATTTTATGAGGAAAGGGAAATTACAGCACCCTGTCACAACAGGAAAGCTGGAGAGAAAGAGAGCACCAGGTAGACCCAGGGAGAAAATATTAGGCGAACTTGCAGGGTGGCTGAAGACAAAGAGGGTGAAGATGTGCTTGCGGCAATAAGGGATAGATGCATATGGATGGCAATGATCGCCAACGCCATGTGGCAGGGCACATGATGATGACGATCTTCTGTAATTATTTTAAAGATAGTTCTTTTAAATGTTCACAAAGTGATGTTTATACCCAAAGAAACGGGACTCTACGCCTGTTATTTAAAACGGGACAAAACTATCGGTGGCTACAAAACTGAACATAATGTCTACTGTACTAATCATTTCGGATTGAAGCAAACTATGCCAAAGAAATAAGAGGGAAGCAGGGGGAAATTGTATAATGTAATCAAAGGACACAACCCTTGAGAATTATCTCCCATGTTGTATAGAACTTCTCAAATCTAACACAGTTTACGCTGCCCATTCAGCTAGCATGGAAGCAGATACAAAGTACAAAAACAGTAAGCTCAGAACACTCCTCACAAAGTACAAGAATTTGTATCTGCTTCTATGCTAGCTGAATGGGTAGCGCAAACTGTGTTAGATTTGAGAAGTTCTATACAACATGGGAGATAATTCTCAAGAGTTATGTCCCTTGATTATAAAGCAAACTATGGACATGACTGGTTACAGTTTTATTGGATGTGCAAATATTTCCTGTGCGTAATGGGACTGAAAATAAACCAAAACTCAATAATGAGCAGTATAAGTTTTACGTTACCTAGTATTGATTTTCTGATTAAAGACAGACTGACAGACGAAAGCACAGACAGACAGATAGATAAATGGATAAATAGAAAGACACATACATACATCAACACCAACTACAAGATAAATTACTAAATAAAAAACACACATCAGACGGTACATCAATTAAATAATCAAATCCTTTCAAAAATCATATGTACAACGATTTTGGTTTACAAATAAATAGATAGATAAATAAACACACAAATAAACAAACAAACACATAAATGAATAAATAAATAAATAAATAAATAAATAATATCAAGTGAATAGACTGATAATACATTTAGAGACAAATGTATAAATAAACCAACTAAAGCTAACCAAATCTCTTCAAACTTCAAAAAAACATCATGTACAAA
>CM060313.1:62222816-62237816 GCA_030674185.1 Monoplex corrugatus
ATACAAAGTCATTTTCGTCAGAATCCTTGTACTCAACAGAAAAACAAATTAGTCAAAGATATCGAAGTCCTTTTCATCAGCTGAACGAAACGTCAGTGAAGATAACTGTTCCGTTGTTGTTGTCGTCGTCGTCGTCGTCGTCGTCGTCGTCGTCGTCGTTGTTGTTGTTTTGGTCCTAAATCTTGTAAAAAAATTTTCTTTGTTGTCTTTGTGCACGCTTGGCAAAGGTCAGCTGGTGGAACATATGCACCAGTCTTGTATTGTTGGATAGATACACGCTCTGATTCTGAGAGGAGTGGCAGAATGATTCAGACGTTCGCCTGCCAATAACGAAACTCGAGGTTACAAGGTTCATTTCCCTTAAGACCTAGACTTTTCTCTTAAGTTGGATCAGAAAATCGAACAGAACGTCTAGTCCTTCGGAAGGGGACGAAAAACGAGTCGGACACGTGTGCCCTATGGCCGGCGCACACCTAAGATCCCATAGCAGTTGAAAATCGTGAAGAGCAGGCATTGCCCGGCTGCCCCGGAATAAAATATTGCAAAGATCGGTTTGATTTCCCAGGTCACTCCCCTTGAAGGCCAATTAGCCTTCTTGGCTTTCTGAAATCTTGGTTAAAATCGCTTCGTGCCGGAAGAAAATCTCAGTCACTTCCGTTTACTGCTTGGATACGTGATGGCGGACATTCGTTGTTGTTTTTTTTACGTCAGAAGCGTCAGTTATAGGGAAACATCGCTGGGAACCGAAACTAGGTATGTTTACAGCAGTTATTTACCTTAGACCGTTTGTGGCAATGTGATACAAAGACAACAGTAGCCTTTTTTTCAGCGCTACCCGCAACATGCGAGTTTCGCAAATGGCGTCAAGGAAAGCAAGTCGAACCTCACAATTCTGTAAATATTTTGTGCTCTGGAGCAACTGTACGCAAAAAGTTACAACTACCAGTAATCTTGTGATTTGAAACATCCATGGCATGGAAATTATGTTCTGGACTTCGTCTAAAACCGTTTCACAATGTGTGTTCATATCCATCAAAAAAAGAAAAAAAATTACCCCCCTTTGAATACCTATTTGGATACCTCATCATTTACTACACGGAATACCATAAATAAAGTAAGATTATATGTAAAGATCTAATCCTGGTCTTTCTGTATCACTTTACTTTGTTTGTCTACTTTATGTGGTTGTTTTTCTGTATTTTTTAAGATGTACTAAAATCATCCGAATTGAGGGGGCAGAATGAGCCTGAAGACTGCGACTCGATTGAGTTAAAAAGAATGGATGGCGTTGCACAGCAGCGATGTGCTCTCAAAGAGGAGAGGAACTTGACTTAAACATGGTAAATTCATTGTGATAAAGAAATGAATATGTATATGAATGTGAATATGAATATGAAAATGAATATGAATATGAATATAAATGTGAATATGAATATGAATATGAAAATGAATATGAATATGAATATAAATATAAACATGAATATGAATATGAATATAATCATGTATTTCTGTTTTCTATTTGCTTGAACTGTGGCAGCTATTTTGATTAACATTCCATACAATCTGAATCAAAAGATTCACTGGCTTTGAAGAAAACAGAAATCAGAAACACATGACAAGAGAATAGCAATGTTTATTAAAAACACATGACTGAACAAATGTATGTTTCGGTTCGTCAGTTGAATACTTGTACTTACTATTCTCCTGTTGTATGTATCTGGTTTCAAACATGCAGACCGATATAAAGCAATATTCTACATTGAAAAAATCAACAACAACTGAAATTAACCCTTTTAACTACCGCACCCTGTACACCAACTGCAAAATCTTAACCCTTTGACTCTCTCACCCTATCAATCCTGCAGGAAGCTGATGGACAGGACGAGGGAATCAAAGCGTTATGTTTTTGCTTTGCTAGCATGATTGGCAAAGCAAGATGCCAGTGGACAGGATGAGGGAGTCAAAGGGTTAAGGTTTTGCTTTGCTAGCATGAGTGGCAAATCAGGATGCTGGTGGACAGGGTGAGGGGGTCAAAGGGTTAAGGTTTCGCATTGCTAGCATGAATGGCAAAGCAAGATGTTGGTGGATAAGGTGCGGAAGATAAAGGGTTAATTAACCAACTAGTTAAACGGGAGAGATCAAAGCAGTTCTTCATTGGGCCGATGCATTACTGCTGTTGACAACACGGGTTAAACATCCCAATGACGACATTCTCTGACAACACCGCCAGAAATTTCTGACCGTGGTGACGTAAGCTTGACGAAATGCCGTGTTCATGACGCCATACACGGCCCAGTTGATGGCACAGTTGATTAACAGCAGCAGTGTTGACGTCGCCGACACTTCAGCGGGAAGATGGTTTTGGATGATGAAGGTGAGGATGAGAGTGATGACGAAAGGCGTGTAGAGGACGAAGAGGCAAATGGAGATGACCAGCAATGACCTCACTAAGGCCAGCTCTGAAGCAGAAGGCTTTTTGTAGCGTCCAGATTTACGACGAGGTGTGTCTACTCGTGGGCACACACTCTTCTTTTTCTGCTTCCTTGCCTTGCCCACGACAGGCGTGTCTGGCTTGATTGTTTTGCTGTTTGTAGCACTTTTTGGCAAAGTGTAGCATTTCCTTATTTCTGCTGCTGCAGATGTAGAGGCAGAGGTGCCTTCGTCGTCTTGCGTATGGCTCGTTTCAGTGAGGTCAGCAAGACCAGGACATTTCAGAATGTCACCAGCGGGGACCACTGTCTTGAGGTCCAAGGCTTCACAGAGGAAAGACACTTGCTTTGTTTTCGACTGCTGTTTCCGAGATGCTGCCTCTAGATTGTGACAAACATTCAGGCTGTCCACGCTAAGGGACGCAGCCTTAGGATGAGCCACTTTTTCTGCGTGTGTAGAAATGTTAAGAGTGGTGACGGTTGACTTTCCACTATCGGCGGCTCCTTCAACTTCGCTCTTTCTGGAGACTTCCAGTCTTGCGTTGATAGCGGTGTCTTGCTCCTGGCCAACAGGTCTGACAGTGTTCCTCAGCTCTGAACTCCATTCAGAAGATGCTTCCAAAGTTGAGGAGGACGACAGGCCATGGAAACTGTCACTACATGCACTCTGTGTTGTGGTTTGAGTCGGGATATCTGTGTCATTCACCATGTCCATTCCATTATCACTATCGATTTTATTGTCCCCAGGTTCTGATGCGAAACTCTTCTGCCTCCTTACAACACCTTTCTCTTGTCTTCGGGCGCTCTGCAGCTTACGCCGGCTGCCATACCAGATTCTAAATATAGCCACGTTAAAGTAGCCAATCAGAAGAACAGGTACAAGAAGCATAAAAATCATGGCGACACTTCCGTAACAAGGGTAGAGTCGTCCTCCACGCGCGTTGCAGAGTCGCGATCCGCTGTCGTAGCCGTATCCGGGTACCAGACCAAGTAGAGGGCTGTTAAGGACAGCGGCAATGAGCCATAGAGCCAGACAGATGGCCCTGTTTCTTGTGGTGCTGAACAATTTGTCGAAGAGGAATCGATGGCAGACCTTCATGTATCGATGGAAGGACACCACGACCAGAGTCAGGATGGAGGCGGCATAACCCACAGACAGCACGAAGCCGTTCAGGCTGCAACACACACACACACACACACACACACACACACACACACACACACACACACACACACACACACACACACACACACACACACACACACACACACACACACACACGTCGATTCAGTATCAGAGCATCCAAAATGACATTGTAACTCTGGAATTATTTCATATGTACCAACACTTCATATGGTATATAATATAAACATCTAAAATAAAATGGCGAATACCATAATCTTGTTCATAGACTAGATAGCACCAGGTAGACCAAGGGAGAAAATACTGGGCGGACTTGCAGGGTGGCTGAGGACAGGGAGGGTGGGAGATGTACTTGCAGCGACAAGGGATAGATTCATGTGGAGGGCCATGATCGCCAACGCCATGCGGCAGGGCACATGATGAGACTAGGTACAATGCACTGGCCAGATCTTGACATTCTGTTGAACATGTGGAGTTTAATAATAGTTACGATCTTGCTGTCTATTCCTGTAACGATCTGTCACAGGACCTATTTAATAATGAAACTGATTTCCTCAAATACAACGCCCCATCCGTTCCTATGGAGGCGGCTACCACTGCTATCAGCTTGAGTTGATAGCATTATGACTGATGACAAATTAGGAGAAAAGGTTACATTTACCTACCAATGTCTTAAGACAGTGCCAATGATTAGGTTACATTTACCATATCATTGTCTAAAGACAATGCTAATGTCTAATTCTCCTTGTTCTCCTTTATTCTCCCCGTAGGGATGCCGGGAACTCTTTCAATATAAATAGTATCCCCACTTTCTGAAAATTCTGTCATAGAAATTTCCTCTTTTCTGTCACTCTGTTTGTTTCTTTCTTCCTCCTTTGCTTTCTGTCATTTGTTCCTATCATTTTCTACCTTGCTGGCCCATTCACCTGTATGTGTTCGATAAAGTCTTACGTACTTTCTCTTAGGATCGATAATTGGGTATACGTACTAAGTGCATTTTTGGTTCTTGGGAAATGAGACATGCGCAGGCAGTTTCAGGTAAATTTAGATCCGTTTTATATATGTTTCAGTTAGATTGCTCTGTGAGAAATACCTGCAACACCAGCAAGGCCTTTACCACGTCTTCGTGGACTTCAAAAAGGAATTCGACAGAGTTTGGCACGCAGCCTTGTGGGCAACCATGAGGCTATACAACATCAATGCCAACCTGATCAGAACCATACGAAAAGGCAACCAGTGCAGTCTACCATGACAACAACATAGGAGAATGGTTCCGAACCACAGTTCGAGTACGCCAAGGATGCCTGCTCTCCCCCACTCTCTTTAACATCTTCTTAGAGAGAATAATGGCTGACGCACTTGAAGACCACGAGGGAACAGTCAGCATCGGTGGTGAGTAGATGTCGCGCCAGCAGGCAGCAAAAGTGTGTGTGGTGTTTTACAGTGATTTTATCGTGGTTCTATTTGATTTTATGCATTGAATTTTGTATCAGTTTGTTGCTTTTAAATCCCGACACACGGTGATGTAAATATTTTTTTAAAAATTTTGAATATTTTACCAGATAATCTGATTTTAAAGTTTTTATACCTACTTTTCATCATTTTAATTCAGCCGCTCAAGTCGGACATTTTATCTGTGAACTGTGTTTACATTTTAGCCTACTGTGTTCGCCCAACGCTACATCAATGTCCACTATGACAACACTCACCGTTATGACACAAGACATATCATCAACTCTCTGTCCAATCACACACACACACATTTCTGAACCAACCCATCAAAAAGGTCACATTCTTGACTGGATCATTTCTCGTGATCACCACAATTCAGCTACTGACAACTGCTTAGTTCTTTCTACCCGTCTAACTTCAGCCTTTCCATCTGACCACTCTGCAATTCTCTGTTCTCTTGACATTCCTCCTCCTTCCCGTACCATGCGCACAGTGACTCGACGCAATCTCAGATCTATCGACCTCTCCACATTTTCATCTGATGCCTTCCGTCTCCTTTCTGAAAAGTCACATAACCTTGCCGATGAATTCTATACTACTCTCCACCATCTTCTGGACACTCATGCTCCAGCCACAACCCGTCTTTTACCTTACCGCCCCCCTACCCCCTGGCTCACTCATGAGATTGCCTGTGCAAAACGTGCCCGCCGCAGAGCAGAGCGCCGCTGGCGCAAATCCAAACTCACTGTGCATAGGCAACTTTTCCAAGCCTCTAAAACAAAAGCATCCACCCTCATTGCATCTGCAAATACAAGCTATTTCCAAACCAAAATCCTGAATGCCTCTTCTTCAAAAGAACTCTTTACAACCATGAATCATCTCCTTGGCACACGAAAAGATTTACTCTCCCAAGAAAACACACAAATGAAGAACTCCCATCTGTATTCTCCAAGTATTTCACCACCAAAATACAAACTCTTCATGACAGACTTGACAGGACACCCTGTCAACCATGCCCACCTGACCCTTCCTTCTCTGGCACACCTCTTACTACTTTTACCCCAGTCTCACAAGAAGAAATTCTCAACACAATCAGATCCATGTCGTTCAAAACCTGCGAACTGGATCCTCTTCCAGGTTCTCTCTACTCTGACTGTCTCCCTACGCTCCTCCGATTCATCACTGACATCATCAACTCTTCTCCAAACTGGAACTGTCCCAGATTCTTTCAAGTCTGCTATTGTTCATCCTCTCCTCAAGAAATACAATTTAGACCCAAATGAACTGAAAAATTACCAGCCTATCTCTAACCTCTCTTTCTTGTCAAAACTGCTTGAAAAAGTTGTCCTCAACCAACTGAACTCTCACCTGTCTGCCAACAATCTCCTCAATCCTTTCCAGTCAGCCTACCGCCAGTGCCATAGCACTGAAACTGCCTTGCTACACATTCTGAACAATCTCCTCCTTGCAACTGATACTGGCAAAGTCTCTCTCTTCACACTCCTTGATCTGTCTGCAGCCATTGATACCATTGATCATGGTATTCTCCTTTCTAGACTTCATCATACTTTTGGCATCTCTGACATTGCTCTCTCCTGGTTCACTTCATATCTATCAAGCAGAAAACAAACTGTTCTCATCAATGGCACTTACTCTCAACCTGCATACCTGACCTGTGGTGTTCCACAAGGATCTATCCTTGGCCCTGTTCTTTTCACTCTTTACACCTCCCCCTTGTCCACCATCATCAACTCCCACTCTATAAAACACCACTTCTATGCTGATGACACCCAACTTCTAGACAGTGACTCACCTGACAATATACAGCGCCTCCTGACTCGCACCACTGAGTGTTACTCGGACATTAAAAATTGGATGACATATAACAAACTTCAGCTTAATGACGACAAGACAGAAGCTATCCTCATTGGCACCCATCAGAAACTTTCTCAGCTGCCTCCTCTTTCTCTCCCATTATGTAACACATCAGTCCCAATTTCTGATTCAGCTAAAAACTTGGTGTCTGCATTGACTCTACCCTCTCCATGAACAAATTTGTTTCTCAAACTGCCAGATCTTGCTAATTTCACCTCCATCGTATAAGCCTGATCAGGAAGTATCTCTCTGTGGAAACAACTGCAAAACTCGTTCTCTCCTTCATAATGTCTCGCATTGACTATGCAATTCATTCCTGTCCGGTCTTCCTGCCTCCACCATTCACATCCTACAGCGCATTCAAAACGAATGCTGCACGCCTTGTACTCAAAAAGAAAAAGCTGACCACATATCTCCTCTCCTGGCACAACTTCACAGACTCCCTGTATCAAAGCGCATACAGTACAAACTAGACACCATGTGCTACAAAAGCCTCAATAACGCAGCCCCCGATTACCTGTCAAGCCTACTTGAGATCTATCTTCCCTCACGTACCCTCCGCTCTACCTCCGATCCTCTGACTTTTCGCTTTCCACGCACTAAGCTCAATACCTATGGTCCACGAGCCTTCTCTGTTTCTGGTCCGCTCTCCTGGAACAAACTTCCTCTCTCAGTCTGTCAGCAACCTACTTTTGTCTCCTTCAAGTCCGCTCTCAAAACTCACCTTTTCTCCTCTGCATAAAATCCTGACCTCACTCAGTCCCCTCTGCGGCCTGTTCCACTCGGAGGGGAATCGCATTGTAATATATAATTGTATATAATATGCTCTCTATAATTTTCCATTGCTTTTATTCTTTCTCCCCATTTATAGCCGTGTGCGTGTGTGTGTGTGTGTGGTGGTGCGCGCGCGCGCGTGTGTGTGTGTGTGTGTGTGTGTGCGTGCGTGCGTGCGCGTGTGTGTGTGTGTCTGTTTCAGCGCTTAGATTTGATTTTATCAAGATTTTGCGCTATATAAATATTGTAATTATTATTATTATTATTATTAGAACAATCACAAATTTGCGTTTTGCTGACGACATTGACGGACTAGCTGGGCAAGAGCAAGAGCTAGTCACGCTTGATGAAACATCTTGATGAGGCCTCCACAGCATATAGCATGCAGATCAGTGCAGAGAAAACCCAGTTGATGACAAATAATACCAATGGCATCAGCACTGACATTTCCATAAACAACAAGAAACTTGAGACCGTCCATAGATTTAAATATCTGGGAGCTATAGTATCAGATGAAGGATCAAAGCCCGAAGTACTTTCCAGGATTGCCCAGACCACAGCTGCAATGACCAAGCTAAAAGTCATCTGGAACGACAAGAATATCGCTATCGGCTCCAAGATCAGACTGATGCGTTCCCTCGTCATGTCAATATTTTTGTATGCATGCGAAACATGGACCATAACAGCAGACATTGAAAGAAGGATACAGGCAATGGAGATGAGATGCTTCCGCAAACTCCTTGGTATCTCGTACAAAGATCATATAACCAATAAGGAAGTGAAAACACGAAACGAAAACGCCATCGGGCCGTATGAAGACCTCCTGACTTCAGTGATAAGACGCAAACTGAGGTGGTAAGGGCACGTCACACGATCATCTGGACTGGTCAAGACCGTCTTGCAGGGAACAGTTCAGGGAGGGAGACGAAGAGGCAGACAGTAGAAAAAGATGGGAAGACAATATCAGAGAGTGGACTGGCCTTGAATAGAACATCATTCTGTGGAAAGCTGAGGACCGTGAGGAGTGGAGGAAGTTGGTTGCAAAATCTTCAGTGGTGCCCCAACGGTCAACCAGACACGGGACTCATGATGATGATGATGAGTTACGTTCAAATTTCTGTTCAGATTGTTTTATCAATCCCCTGATAAACTGGATGGAGTGGTCAACGCCAGGGGCATCTTCTTAGTTTATGTGTGCGAATGCATAGATATGTGTACTTAGTGTTCTTTTCCTGTTGAAGTACTGAGTATGTTTTGAAATGGTTATAGCCCTGATATGACTTCACACAGTCGACTGGGCTTTAAAGAAAAATAACAATAAGAGTAATTTTCCTTGATTCGCTGCACACGGCAATGCATAATTGCATACTATGGCAGATGAAAAAAAAATCTGTTGCAAAACGATTAAATAAATGGATAAAAATAGTGGTAATAAAAACAAATAAAGATAAAATGACGGTTACTCAATCAACCCATTTGCACTGCACATCTTTACAGGCCACTGCTATTTAGTATTATCCCCAAATATACAATCCCTAACATACATGTTTCAAGTGCCATCGAGATCATTAGCACGATCAGCACTGCACGCATCTATTACAGGCACTCTGTGAAGCACCATTTGAAGACCACAACTTTGAACTCCATAAGTTATAATCATGGCACAAGTTCCCCTCCCACAAGGAGAGCAGAATTTCGAGGTCTTTGAAACTATGCATCTCATAGCCTCACCTTGCCCCCATTCCTTCCATCCCAACCAATCCCCAAATCCCGTCATCTCAACCCCCCAACTACCCCCACCCCACCCCACCCCACCCCAAATGATAATCAAAATATGTACAAAACATCAGAGACATATGCTCATGACATGTGTAAGTCGGTTTATGCTGCAACTGATGTAGATGTAAGTGTGTGTGTGTGTGTGAGCGTGAGTGCGTGTCTGCATGCGTGCGTGTGCGAGTATGTGTGTATCTGTGTGAGTGTATTTGTGCACGCTTTTTCTCCTATGTCTGTGTGTGCGTGCGTGCGTGCGTGCGTACGTGTATGTGTGTGTGTGTGTGTGTGTATGTGTAAATGCGTGTATGTGCGTGCGTGTGTGTGTGCGTTTTGTGTGTCTGATATATACATATATGTATATATATATATATATATATTATGTATATATATATATGTACATATATACATATATGTATATACATATATATACACATATACATATATATACATATACATATAAATATGAATAACTAAATATATATACATGTGTATGCACATATCTACACACACACACACACACACACACACACATATATATATATATGTATGTATGTATGTATGTATATATCCGGTTGATACAAAATAGTCACCCTGTCGAGTAAAAAAAGAAAGCAGGGGGGGGGGGGGGGGGGGGCAGGGAGAATTAAGAATGGATAGAAAACGAAAAACAAACAAACAAAAAACAGACAAACAAACATACAAGCAATCAAAGGAACAAACAAACAAAGATGGTGGAATCATTTTAGAAATATCTATAATTTTGAAATGTAAAAACAACGTAGTTTCAAAGGATTTCTTTAGAAAAGGATATGTATAAAACGATGCGCGTAGACTCACACCAGTGAAAATAAAATTTGAAACATTGTGAACAATTCCTGAGAAAGCGACCTTCACTGCCTGACATAAAAAAGTGATGATTTTAGGAATCTTTTTTATATTTTTTTGGCCAGTGTCACCATGAACTTGGCTCCAGAAATTCCAAACATATGCATTAGCGACTACTCAGCAGTCCACACATCCATAAACAGCCGAGAAAATCTTGCAATGAATATTGGCCACAGATACACTGACATACATACATACATACATACATACATACATGCATACATGCATACATACATACATACATACATACATTCATACATACATACATACATACATACATATATACATAAATACATACATACATACATACATACATAAATACATAAGATTTGACTTCAGGTACATAGAGTTAAGTCCTGCCCACCTAACATGCCCTACCTAACATGCCCTACCTAACATGCCCTACCTACATACATACATACATGCATACATACATACATACATACATACATACATGCATGCATACATACATACATACATACATTCATACATACATACATATATACTACATACATATATATATATATATACATACACACACACACACACACACACACACACACACACACACACACACACACACACACACAGAGAGAGAGAGAGAAACACATATATACACACACACACATACTCACACACACACAAACACCACACACACACAGAAACACATATACACGCACGCACACACACTTACACACACTTACACACACACACACACACACACACACACACACACGCACACACACACGCACACACACACACACTCACACACAACACACACGCACAACACACAACACAAACACACACGCAGCCACACAAACACCTTCCTCTTCAATCGACATTAATGAATCGCCCTCCTCTATGGTTGATAATGAATTACCTCCCTTTTTATTTATTGTTTTCCCCTCCTGTCTGGTCGATATGAATTATCCCCCTTTTTTATTCATTATTTTGCCTTTTCTCTCTGGTCGATATTAATTGTCTCCCTTCTGAATTCAATCACTCTTTAAAAGAAGATAGAAAAGCTCAATCTTCCCACACTTGATTTATTATTTCCCCTTTCCATTCCGATCGATATGAATTGTCTCCCTTCTGTATTCAATCACTGTTCAAAAGGAGATGGAAAAGCTCATTCTTCCCATACTTGCACAAGAACCTACTCACCTGCAGTGGAGGTGGCTGACCACAGGGTTATGTCCTTGCACAAGATCTACCAGGTAGAACGGTACACCAGTACAGATCACCACTAAGTCGGCTCCTGCCAGGTTGGCGATGAAGATGTTGTGAAACTGTCTCTCCCGCCGTCGTTGGAACTGAGCCACGAGAAGAAGACCGTTGCCGAAAACTCCAGCGATAAGGACGATAACTCCGACGATCAGGAGGAAAATGCGAAGACCTTCGTTGATTTCTTTCCCTTGGAAAGGATGTGACACGGTCTGTTCTAAAGAGTTGACCATGGTTGTAAGTGTTTTGGTTGTTCTGTGTGTTTTTTCGTGTGAAAGTTTATTCTAGAGAGTTTTGAATTGACTAGCACGCCAAATCTTTCGTCAGGGTTCTTTCAATTCAGTTCAAAAATTCTGTAGACTTGTCTTAAAAGGACAAGCAACCGAAATTTTCTACGGTTATTTCAGTCCAGTTCACTATAATCAGAATTGTCTTCTTAATTTCATTTCGGTTGAAAGTCACGTAATTCATTTCATATTGTTTATATCACAGTACTATACAAAAGCGTAGCTCATGCACAATGAACGGCTTTGTACGGATGTGAGGCGTCCTGTTCGGAAATGATGGTGGCTGTGTTGTGTCTGTTTCCTTTTCTCGTCATGTTCGTATTGTGTTGTCTTGTTTCAGTTTGCCTGAGAATAATAAGAATTTGTCTATACACTGCAAAGAATGAGCACAGGCACACCTTACCTTTGAAAAGACATGACACGCTCGGGGAGTAGTGAGGTGTTCAACATTGTGATACAAGACTTTACCTTTGAAAAGGCATGACAGCGCGTGGTGTTATGGTGTGTTCTTCATTCTAATCTTCCTGGATTCGTTTTGATTCCTCTAGTTTTTCACAGTTCAGTGACGGTTCTGTCTTCTTTTTTCCTTTCTTTTTTTCCTTCGCTCTCTTTGTTGTTGTTGTGTGTTGTTGTAGATGTTGTTTCTTCTTTCTTTTCCAACAAATCGTGAACACCCTATGCAGTATTATGAACACCCTGTGCAGTATTAGCTATTTTGTGTCTGTTTTCTCTCCGTAACTTTTCACCTTCTTTGTTTGTTTCTTGTTTATTTGTTGTTGTTTTCTATCTTTTTAGGACTTATCAGTAGATGATGTTGCATTCTTTTCGTGTCTTTTCTTCATTTTGTTTACTTTTTTCCATTTAGTGTATCACAGTTTCAGTGTAACTGTCTCAAAATGGAATCTCCCTGTTTAGATGAATTCCACATGCCACTGATGCCTTGTGTTGAAGATTTCCAGCACTGGGGAAGACACCCAGGAACAACATGGACATTTGTGGCTCTCCATGGTAATGCCCCAACTGTACAGCCTGTTAAGTCCGAGTATATTGCCTCATGGACATTCTGCATGTGAGCTTTTCCTTCGTTACCGTATGAGTTCTGTTTGAGCTTACCACATGTAGGAACTGCTTAGATACATATTTCAAGTCATTCCTTTTGTTTCTTTTTCTTTTCTGTTGTTGTAATTCTTTAATTTTGTTCTTTCATTTTAAGCGTCGTTAACCTGAATTATTTTCACCTTGTTGATTTAGATATCAAGCTCTTAACTCAATACAATTTAGATAAATATCTGATTCTATCAAAAGTAATGAAACATTCAACGTTTATGTCGTTATACAAACAAGAGAACACATATTTTCCGCTTTGTCGCTTCTCCGTGGCTTCGTCAAATTTCATGATCTGATTCCGTATCGCTCGTGTCACATTTCTCATGCATGTGAAAACCATAAACGTGGCGTCCCTGTCATTTTCCTGGTAGAAATTGCACATTGCTCTGAGGGACCAAGAAGGAAAATATTGGTATTAATTTACACTTGAGCACACTCTTGCGCGTGCGCGTGCGCAAACACACACACACACACACACACAAACAACACACACACATACACACACATACACACATGCAAACATCCCACACACACGCAACACACACACACATACACACACACACACACACACACACATACACACACACTCACACACAAACATTCACACACACACACACACACACACACAAACACACACAACACAACACACACACACACACAACACACAACACACACACACACATATACACAACACACACACACACACACAAAACAACACACACACAACACACACACACACACACACACATACTCGAATCCGGTCTGAGTTTGATATAGGAAGAAAAACATCCTGAACCAACAGCCAATGGGCTGAAGGGAAAACCGGAGTCCCCGGAGAAAAAAAAACAACCTTGGTGAGACGCGGATGGGCCGGTCTTGTGAAACAAGAATTCAAATCAGATTTTAAAAAAAGCACATGTGCAACCGCAAAGCCAAGACCTCATTGAGATGGGTAAATGGTGATGGTATGGTCTATTTCAGTAGGATATGATATGGAGAGAGGGAAAGAAAGTATCACAAATCATCATCGAGGTAAAATATACCTGGATCCAGGACGCATTGAAAGACGATTGTATGCATTAATTCATCCAAGCAATATAAACATAAATTATACACGAAGGACAAGACAGTTAATACTTATACATTAGAACAAATACATCCGCGCACACATACACACCAAGATAAAAATACATGTCTGGATAAAAGTACATTTTCCCATCCCAGTTAGGTAATGGCTTTGCAGCTGCTCATTTGCCTTTTTTTTAAAATCTGTTTTGAATTACGAAAAGAGTTCTTGATAACAAATGCCTGTCAATTAACATCAGGAAGAGAGTTCTTGAGTGTTATATAGAACTGAAACTTTTGTACGAACGTGAAGCGTAGACAGTCAACATGCGAAATGAGAACAAGATTGAGGCAACTGAAATTTGGTTTTTAAGAAAAATGTTGAGAGTTCCATGAACATCAACGAAAACTAACGACAAAAGAATTTTTCATGAAGAAGATAAGGAAAAAAAACCAGGCAATATTTATAGGACATTTTATGAGGAAAGAGAAACTAGAGCACCTGGCAACAACAGGAAAGCTGGAGGGAAAGAGAACACCAGGTAGATCCAGGGGGAAAATATTGGACGGACTTGCAGAGTGGCTGAGGACAGAGAGGGTGGGAGATGTACTTGTAGCGACAAGGGATAGATTCAAATGGAGGCCATGATCGCCATGCAGCAGGGTATATGATGATGATGATGATGATGATGTGAGTGTGTGTGTTTGTGTTTGTATCTAGTGTGTTTCAATGAGCATATGTATGTGTGTATGTGTGTGTGCGTGCGTGCGTGTGTGTGTGTGTGTGTGTGTGTGTGTGTGTGTGTGTGTGTGTGTGTGTATGTGTGTGTGTGTGTGTGTGCGTGTGTGTGTGTGTGTATGTGTGTGTGTTTGTGTGCGTGATTCTTTATTTCTTAATATGTGTAGGGAAGTGTATGTTTGCGTGAGCCTCAACATGTACAAGAGACAGACAGACAGACAGACAGACACAGACAGACAGACA
>CM060313.1:62240316-62242816 GCA_030674185.1 Monoplex corrugatus
TTCACGAGACAACAGGCACATGACAGGACTTAATTCTTAGGCTGCATAGTACAATACAATACCACACACGATACCATCAAAGAGAATAGGCGTGACTGTTCACGAGACAACAGGCACATGACAGGACTTAATTCTTAGGCTGCATAGTACAATACAATACCACACACGGTACCATCAAAGAGAATACACGTGACTGTTCACGAGACCACAGGCGCATGACAAGACTTATGCGTTCAGCTGTATAATTATCAGGTGGTAAACTACAAGGGGATGCAATGCAGTAGAATTCAACACATTATAATTCAGCACAATACAGTCTACAGTATAATACAATAGGGTGAAGGTCAATACAACAAAATGCATTGAAATATAACACACCAGAACGGACTTGAATATAGTGGGATATCACACAACACAACACATCACAACACAACACAGCAACACAAACACAACACAGCACAGCACAACACTGCACAACACAGCACAGCACAGCACAACACTACACAGTAGAACACAACACAGCACAGCACTCACAGCACAACAAAACACAACACTACACTACACTACACTACACTACACTACACTACACTACACTACACTACACTACACTACACTACACTACACTACACTACACTACACTACACTACACTACACCACACTACACCACACTACACTACACTACACAGTAGAACACAACACAGCACAGCACTGCACAGCACAACACAACACTACACCACACAGTAGAACATAACACTGCACAGCACAGCACAGCACAATACAACACACACACAACACAGTACACCACACCACACCACACCACAGTACACCACACCACACACACCACAGTACACCACACCACAGTACACGACACCACACCACACCACATACACCACACACCACAACACCACCACACCACCCACACACAACACACACAACACCACACCACACCACAGTACACCACACACACAACCACATCACGCCACACCACAGTACACCACACCCACCACGCCACGCCACACCATACCCTACCACACCACACCACACCACACCACACCATACCACACCACACACCACTACACAGCAATATGCAACGCGCGCAACGCAACGCAATGCCACACAACACAACACAACACAATACAACTCACCACAACACAACAGAACGCAGTACAACGCAACACAAGCACGACACAACACACACCACATCATACCACACCAAACCACACCACCCACACCACACCACACCAAACCACACCACACCACACCACACTACACAACACAAAAAATCACACAACACAACACAACACAAACACAACACAACCAACCGTACAACGCAACACAAGCACACCACACCACCACACCACACACCACATCACACCACACCACACCACACCACACCACACACCACATCACACACCACATCACACCACCACCACACACCACATCACACCAAACCACACCACACCACACAACACAACACAACACAAAAAATACAACACAACACAACACGACACAACATGACTCAATACGACACAATTCATCTGGACTAATTTACCAAAGGACATGAGTAACAAAACAGTTCGTCTCAAACGATTTCATTCTGACAGACAGAGAGTCACCGCTGAATACCAACAGGTACACGGCACTATCTTCTTTATTAAAAAAAAAAAAAGACCAAATACAATATCATTGTGTATTTTACAGAATGAATAAAGAGAAGTAGATTTGAACCGTGGACCAGAAAAAACAGCGTTACCAGCTTTGGCAAAAGCAGATACCTAAGAAAAGTACACAGACAGACAGACAGAGGCAGAGACAGACACAGACACAGACACAGAGACAAAGAGAGAGAAAATGACAGAGAAAGAGAGAGAGAGTGAGACAGAGAGAGACAGAGAGAGAAGGGGACAGATACAGATAGACAGAGAAAGAAAGAGAGAGAGAGACAGAGAGAGAGAAAGAGAGAGAGACAGAGAGAGAGAAAGAGAGAGAGACAGAGAGAGAGAAAGAGAGAGAAGAGAAAGAGACAGACAGAGACAGAGAGACAGAAGCAGAGAGAGAAAGAGAGAGAGAACAGAGAGAGAGGAGAGAGAGAGAGTGAAAGAGAGAGAGAGAGAGAAAGAGAGAGAGGAAAGAGAGGAGAGAGAGAGAGAGAAAGAGAGAGAGGAAAGAGAGGAGAGAGAGAGAGTGAAAGAGAGAGAGGAGAAAGAGAGAGAGAGAGAGAAAGAGAGAGAGACAGAGAGAGAGGAAGGGAGAGAGAGACAGAGAGAGAGAGAAAGAGAGAGAGAAAGAGAGAGAGAGACAGAGAGAGAGAGGAAGGGAGGGAGAGCAAAGAACAAACAAACAGACAAACAAAACATTCCAACAGACGTGACTAGTCTGTAATAAACAAGACTTTTCAAGACAGAATCCATGTTCTGACCTGTAACAATGACGGTTCAAACAAACGAAACATAAACTTTCGAGGCAGATGATGTAACAAGAGAAAGCAAGGCATAGACGG
>CM060313.1:62250316-62267816 GCA_030674185.1 Monoplex corrugatus
TAGACAGACAGATAGACAGGTAAATAGACAGACAGACAGATAGCCAGCCAGCCAGACAGATAGATAGATAGGTAGATAGATAGACAGGCAGACAGATAGATAGACAGACAGACAGACAGATAGACAGATAGATAGATAGATAGATAAATAGATAGACAGATAGATAGATAGACGAGAGAGAGAGTGAGTGAGTGAGAGAGAGAGAGACAGAGAGAGAGAGAGAGAGAGAGACAGACAGACAGACAGAGGACCGACAGATAGAAAGAGAGACGGACAGAGAAAAAGAGAGAGACAGAGACAGAGAGACAGAGACGGACAGATAAACAGACAGAAAGACAGACAGAGAGAAAGAGAGAGGGGGGGGAGAGAGAGCTAGAGAGAGAGAGAGAGAGAAAGAGAGAGACAAAGAGACAGAGAGAGAGAGAGAAAGAAAGAGAGAGAGAGACAGAGAAACAAAGAGACAGAGACAGACAGATAGACGGACAAACATACAGACAGGCAGACAGACAGAGACACAGAGAACACGCACCAGACAGATGTTTCTCGGCGCATCGCACCGCCACATCAGCTTTATGTTTGTAAAATTCCATAATTTCGTTATTGTGACGTAAGAGGCCGTCATGGCCCCAATGACGTAACAGCTGCACTAATATCGCCTGCACATCGTAAAAAGTGACATGAGGGTCCGGACACCGTGGTGGAGTGAATATCGCGATGGACGAATGACTGGAAGGTTGTGGGTTCGAAACTTATTAAACTCTCTCTCTCTCTCTCTCTCTCTCTCTCTCCTCTCTGTCTGTCTTTGTCTCTGTCTGTCTCTCTGTCTGTCTGTCTGCCTGTCTGTCTGTCTGTCTGTCTGTCTCTCTCTCTCTCCCTCTCGCTCTCTCTCTCTCACCCTTCGAGTATTCCGACACAACTGCTGAGCGTGCCACACAAAACATATACACACAAACACACACATACATGTACCACACACACCACACACACAACACCCACAAACACACCACAACACACACACACACACACTACACACACCACACACACACACACACACAACACACACACACCACCACACACACACACACACACACACACAAACTGACAACACGCACACCACGAACGCACACGCACACACAAACACACACACACACACACACACACAAACACACCACACAAACACACACACACAACACAAACAAACACCACATACACATACGCACACGCAACGCACGCACGCACACACACACAAAACAACACATACACACACCACAAAACAAACAAACATAACACACACACAAACAAACAAAACACACAACACAAAAAAACACGCACACACAAAAACACACAACACCACACGCACACACACACACATACACACCAAAGACACAACACACACAAACACGAACAAAACACAAAAACACACACACACAACACACACACAAAACACACACACAAACAAACAAACACACATACACACACACAACACACACATACACAACACACACATACACACACACACACACACACACACACACAACACACACAACACACACACACACACACATACACACACACACACACACACACACACACACACACACACACAAACACACACACACATACACACACACTTACACAACAACAAACACACACACACACACAACAACACACACACACATAACACACACACACATACACACACACACACACACACACACACACACACACACACACACACACATACACAGCTTTCTCTCTCATTGCACGAGACTTACACTTTAGTGGACAACTATGTCTGGAAGCAGTTCCAATTAAAACAGAAAAAGTATGATAAATGTCACATGAACTTTGAAGTCAGCAAAATACTTAAGCAGCTTCCTGCCAACAGACTTATACAATCTCTTATGTACAGATGGAAACTTGATGCATTCAAAACAAAATACACCAAGAACATAGTGTGTTTGTGTGGGAAGAAGATAACACATAGTCATATTCTTTCTTGCGTTAGGGTAAAACGACATATTCCCACACTATCTATGAGTACTTTTTCTGACATATTTGCCTCATCATCAATACTATATGATTTTTTTTATTAGCCTGTCAAAAAGTCCTATAGCGAATTACCTTTAAAATGCTATTTCACTTGTTCACTGTTATAGTTAGTCAATTCTTGGTTTTATTTTTTATTCATTTCTTCTAGAAATTTATCAATTTTGTTTGTTACTTAGTTAGTTTATTTAAATCGTTTATTATGGTAACGTTATTTGTTATTTTTACCTTCCCCTCCTCGAAACAGTTGTTTTCTGGATCATCTTTTCTCAAAACCAAAATTGACAATTTTCAAACATCCTCTTCACTCCTCCTCTATCACACCCCTCCCCCCCTTCTTTTTTTTGTTTTATTTGTCTAAAATCACTTTAGTGAATAGACATTAAATCAAAGACCACCACCACCACCACACATACACACACACCTGTGTCAGTCCAGAAGACGTTAAAGAGCTATGGTCTTTGTACAGTCTCAACTTGTCCATCATTGGCTTGGGCCCACAGATGGTACCCACTCGCAGTCTGCAGACACAGTAGGAGAACAAAATATCTAGTGGACAGTAAACGCTGTCCCATAACCCTGAGGTCGTAGGGGGAACGATGTGGTAGAGAACTCAACGTTTCTCTGGGGGGGTCAGCATTATAAAGGCAGTTCCCATCTCTTTTCCATGCTGAGAGTTTTCTTGTTTCAGCCATATAGGCCTTACTTAATTTTATGACCATTGTTTTTGAGAAATTATAATAGGCACAATCTTATTATAATTTACACATATCACGCCTAAACGAATATTATCCATCAAGGAATTTCACTTACTTTTTGTTAGGCCTGATCGGTTCAGCGAACCCTCGTCAGACTGGTGGGCAGAGGCTTGTTGTAGAACTATTATCAAATAGTGTGTGATAAATGTAAATCTGTTTACTATGGAGAGACCGCCCGTAATGGCTACAGTAGGGGGTTAGAACACATGGCAGCCGATAAGAACAAAGATAATGACTCAGTCCTCTATAGACATGTTAATACTACACACAAACATGAAGAAAACACACCTGATGACTGTGATGACAGTGACAGGCAAACATAAAAGTGCTTTGGACCGACAAATCAGTGAAGCAGTCCAAATACACAACGCCCCAAGCAACCTACTGATGAACAGAAAATCAGAGTGGGGTCACACACGGATAGTGAGAAGTGTTCTCACAACTGAATAGTTCTACAACAAGCCTCTGCCCACCAGTCTGACGAGGGTTCGCTGAACCGATCAGGCCTAACAAAAAGTAAGTGAAATTCCTTGATGGATAATATTCGTTTAGGCGTGATATGTGTGAATTATAATAAGATTGTGCCTATTATAATTTCTCAAAAACAATGGTCATAAAACATCTCTTTTCCCTTGGTGATTTACCTTCCCCTACCTGAATACAGTCAGGTACCCAGTCACCAAGGAGAAAATATTGGACGGACTTGCAGGGTTGCTGGGGACGGAGAGGGTGTAAGACGTGCTTGCGGCGAGAAGGGATAGATGCATACGGAGGGCCATGATCGCCAACGCCATGCAGCAGGGCTCATGATGATGATGACGATCCAGTCACCGCTGAGTGGACTTTCAGAATCAAGGTCACATTCACAAGAGTTTCTTTTTCTTTTTTTTTTTTCTTGTGGACATCAGATTTTCCCATTGTTGTCTACAAACCCTGTTTGATTTTCCCATTGTTGTCTACAGTCCGTGTTTGATTTTCCCATTGTTGTCTACAGTCCCACCTTGCCTTTGATAACATGCCACGAGTTTTCCAAATGAAAGATGCTCCCAGGATTCACCGAAAGGGGGAGAGAATGATGAATCCATCGGCACTGACTCCATCACGACTGGAAACGCACAACGGACCATGATTAATGACCAGTTGGAATTTCCGTGTGCGTGTGGAAGGAGATTCACCACCAAACGCGGCATGAAGATCCACAGGACAAAAATGGGCTGTTTGAAGACACATACGAACCAGCAGCAGCGCACTGCGATAGCAGGTGAGACGTTGGATGACCAAGGCCAGGAATTAAACCATAGTGCCAAGGACATCCACGCTGACGGTTCTGATGCGGATTTTGCACAAGCTCTTAACGCCAAACGTGGAAAACTCAATTTGCCGCCTGCCGGTGCAAAAGAACAATGGGAGAAATTAGATGAGGAACTTGTCCTTAAGCTGAATGCGCTAATAGGGAACAGTACGCTGGAACACAAACTTGACACATACGGAGACATCATATACTCTATCTGCAGGGACACTTATGGAGTGAAGCAGCCAAAGACAAAAACGCCTCCCCAGAAATCCAGAAGACAGCAACAGATGGAGAGCATCCGGAGGGAGAAAAGGAAGCTTAAAAAGCGAATGAAAACTGCCTCAGAATTCGAGAAGCAAGGGCTCCTGGAACTCTGGAAAGATCTGAAGGCCAAACACAATGCTCTCAGCAAAGTGGAATCAGCAAGGCGAAGAAAGAGCAAAAAGAAGAAGACTCAAGATCGTTTCTTCAAAGATCCCTTTGACTTTGCAAGAAAGCTGTTTGAACAACCCAAATCAGGGACTCTCACAGTGGGCAAGGAAACCCTAGAGCAGCATCTCAGGGAAACATATTCCGATTCTCAGCGCGAGGCACCACTTGAAATCCAAAATCTGGTTTGGCCTGCAGCGCCAGAAGGAAAATTCAATAACAAACTACCAACACTGGATGAAGTGAAGAACGTAGTAAAGAAAGCCAGAGCCAAGTCAGCACCTGGACCAAACGGAATACCATACCTGCTCTACAAGAAATGCCCAAAAGTGCTCGAGTGGCTCCACAAGATGATTCGATCAGCATGGAGGAACCAGAAGATCAGCGACCAATGGATGAGAGCTGAAGGAGTGTACATTCCGAAGGAGCAGAACTCCAGCAGCATCAATCAGTTCAGGCCAATATCACTTCTGAACGTCGAGGGGAAAATCTTCTTCTCTGTTATGGCAGCAAGATTGACAAAATACCTGACTGAAAACAAGTATCTGGATATGTCAGTCCAAAAGGGAGGCATACCAGGAATGCCTGGATGCTTGGAACATGCCACGTTGATTTGGGATGCCATCCAAAAAGCAAGAACAGAGAAGAGAGACATTGACGTAGTTTGGCTTGATCTGGCGAATGCATATGGATCAGTTCCACACGATATGATCCAGCTGGCTCTTGAAATGTATCACATCCCAGAAAACATCCGAACAATGCTGAGGAAGTATTTCCAAGGGTTCTCAATGCGGTTCTCTACCAAAGAATACACCACGGACTGGATAGACCTAGAGGTGGGCATTGCAATGGGCTGTGCAATCTCTCCCATACTGTTCGTGTTGGCAATGGAAGTCATCTTGAAAGCTGCAATGAAGAGTTCAGGTCCAGTGAATCTGGGAGATGGATACCAGATGCCTCCTCTGAAAGCTTTCATGGATGACACAACAGTCTTGTCCACGGATGAGGAAGAGACACACCAAATCTTAAAGCAGCTGGATGAGCTGGTGGCCTCTTCAAGAATGAGGTTCAAACCTAAGAAATCCCGAAGTCTCTCACTGCGAAAAGGAAAAGTGGCAGATTCAGTCAAATTCATGGTAGCCAACCAAGCCATCCCCACTGTCACAGAAGAGCCAGTAAAAAGTCTCGGAAGATGGTATGATGACTCCCTGAAAGACACACAAAGGGGATGTGAAACCAAGCAAACAGCAGAAGAAGGCCTGAAGAAAATAGATAACTGCGGACTGCCAGGCAAATACAAAGTCTGGTGTCTACAGTTCATGCTGATACCAAAGCTGCTGTGGCCACTGCTAATCTATGACATTTGCACCAGCACAGTCGAAGCAATGGAAGCCAAAATCAACAAATACACAAGAAAATGGCTCGGTGTCCCACCTGGTCTCACTGATGTTGCATTCTACTGTCGTCAAGCAATGCTGAAGCTACCTCTCAAATCCATAGTGGAGGAATACAAAGTTGGAAAAGCAAGACTGTTGAGCATGCTGGAGGAATCGGAAGACAATATCGTGAGATCAGTTCATCCAAAGCTGAGAACTGGCAGAAAGTGGAAAGTCCAAGAGGCTGTAAACAATGCCAAGAGAAACCTCAGCATCAAAGAAATAATTGGACACACGCAAACCAACAGACAGGGACTGGGAGCAACAAAAATGCAGTGGTGGTCCAAAGCCAAAGGGAAGGAAAAAAGAGACATGATCATACAGGAGTTGAAGGAAGAAGAAGATGTCAAAAGAGTGCAGAAGGCAGTCCAGCAAGGTCAACAGGGGCAATGGACAACATGGGACAGTGCACTCCAAAGAAGTCTCAGCTGGAACGATATGTGGCACATGGCTCCTCTAAGGATAAGCTTCCTCCTCAGATCTGTATATGACCTGCTCCCCTCGAATGCAAACTTAGTGAAATGGGGGAAAGCAGACGACCCAGCATGTCCGCTCTGTCAGAAGAAACAAACAGTGGAACATGTCCTAAGCTCTTGCAAAGTAGCGCTAGCCCAAGGAAGGTATACATGTAGGCACAACCAAGTTCTGAAAGTGATCACAGATGTGGTTAGCGAAAAAACCATGACCCCAAACGCACCAATTGCTATGACAACGTTCTACAAAGCAGGAGGGAAACAGGTCTGGCCCGAAAGGGCTATGACAACCAGCACATTGCCAAAGGGTCTTCTGGATGGAGCAGTCGACTGGGAGTGTACAGCAGACCTCCCAGAGTGGAGAAATTACCCAGATGTCATCAGCAAGACAGGCATGAGACCAGACATCGCTCTCCACTCTGACTCCTCGAAACAAGTGATTCTGATAGAACTCACTGTGCCATACGAAAGCAGAATGGAAGAAGCACATATCTACAAGACCGAAAAATACGCCGGTCTTGCCAGCACCCTGAAGAAAGCAGGTCTGCGGGTCAAAATCTTCGCCATAGAGGTCGGGGCAAGAGGGTTTGTGGGCACCTCCGCTTATGATCTCATGAAACAACTCGCCATTTCTGGGAAGAAGAGGACTAGAGCCCTTAAAGCGATGGCAGAGGCAGCAGAAAGGAGCTCAAGCTGGATCTGGGCAAGGAGGAACCAAAAAAGTGAACTTCATAAGGATTAAATTCCCTACAGATGATGTGTGCCCCGTTAGCACATTGGTAAAACCGCGTACCGCAGTTCTGAAGCGCAGAATCGCCCAGGTTCGATCCCCGGCGTGGGAAAAAAAAAAAAAAAAAAAAAATAGACAACAGCAGAAGGGCATCCAGGAGTCATGACCTGGATGTGGCCCGGCCCCCCGAGAGTGTAAGGAATTCAGGGCCGAAACACTTGTCTAAAGGGGGTTACTTCTCTGAAGACCTTCTGTTGTCTAGCTCTCCCTAGAGTTTCTTTCTACCTACAGTCCGTGTTTGATTTTCCCATTGTTGTCTACAGTCCGTGTTTGATTTTCCCATTGTTGTCTACAATCCGTGTTTGCTCCTGTAGAATGGGAGGAAATCTTAGCTCTTTCTTTTAATGTACCTTAGATGGACACAGATGGTGGGTGTATGCATTAGGCTACGTTCATACTGGCACTCACGACTGTAGTGCGGACGGAAAAAAACGTATACGCGTGAGAAAGGTGTTCATACTTATCAGCACGCTCTCCATCCTTGAGGAAGAAGGGAGGCTAGCGCTGCTTATTTTCTGGTAAACATGGCATTGACGGGGCGACAGAAACTGATTTTTTGGTGGTGGTGGTGGTGGTGGTGGTGGTGGTGGTGGAAGAGAAGAAACACGAAACATCGAACAATTCGCCATTTTTCTGTGCACCCAATTAACAGATCATGAAAGATGCATGGAGAGTATTATCATTTAATGCCTCAACTACTGTCAAATAAACAGAAATTTGCAAAATATCCAGAATGTTCTAAAGGAAAGGTCGATTCCTGACTTCGGAAATCAGTCTCTCGTCTTCCATCTTGTGTTAAAAATGACTGAAAATTTCAGTACAGTACAGTCTCTTGATCCGCACACACGTACAGAAGCGTTTCAGTATGAACGCGCAGAGGATGGCCAGTGATAAAAAAGAAGGGCTGGCCTTGAACTCACGACTTCTGTCCGTCCGCACGCACGACTGAAGTGTAGCAAGCACGCACGATTTTTTGGGGGGGCGTGGTCGTGCGTGCGTGTCTGCGGCAGTATGAACATCTTCGCTCAGCAAGTAAAAATAGTTTTTCCCACCCGCACGATTTTTGTCCGTCCGCACGATAGTCGTGAGTGCCAGTATGAACGTACCCTTATACTGTTTCTGCATTCGCAATAGTGAGTACACGATAACCTTCATTGTCCAGTGCAAGGGAGATTACTTTGCAGAATGGATCTATTAGCAAAAGCAAGCGCTGTGGTAACTCGACTAAAACGTCGAAGGCAAATTTTGAGAGGACAACTGAATCTACAAAATATCCTTCTAAAGTTACAATCAAACAACAAAAAAGCAAGTGTCTGCCATTTATAAGTGGTTCATTTGCACTTTGCAATCCCAGTTTTAAAACAAATACACATTAAAGAGAGAAACAAACAAAGAAAAAAAGAAACAAAGAAAAATGAAAGAAACAAAATAGGAAGAAAGAAAAAAAAAGAAAAAAAAAGAAAGAAAAAAGGAAGGAAGGACGGAAGGAAGGAAGGAAGAATGAATGAATGAAAGAAAGAAAGAAAGAAAGAGAGACAGAAAGACAGAAAGACAGAAAAAAGAACACTTTTCCAGTCGATAATGGCCATCCACATTTTTCTACAGACAGATCCGATAACAAAGTGGCGATTTCTTGTGCCTATCGTCTCATACAAACACAGATCCTATAACAAAGTAGCGATTTCATGCGTCTATTATTTTAGACAAACACATCTGTGCCAGGCCTGGACTCTGACCAAAGCCCTTAGAGCACGAAATCACCGCTTGTAAGACGCGTTGCCAGAGAAGAGCTGTCAACAACAGGCAGCATGATCAGCAACATCACGATTAGAAAGATGGTGGGAACAAGATCAGTCCACTATCAAAATGAAAATCGTTCTTACCAACAAATGCCTATCAGTTAACATCAGGACGAGAGTTCTTCAGTGTTATACAGAACCAATGTTATTGTACGGATGTGAAGCGTGGACAGTCAACACGCAAAGTCAGAACAGCTGAAGGCAGGCATCTGAAACGTGGTTTCTAAGAGTAAGAGGAATGTTAAGAGTTCCATGGACAGCAAAGAAAACTAGTGAGACAGTCTTGAAAAAGCAGACACAAGAAGAACATTAAGAAGAAGATTTTTTTTAAAAAACAAGCAACATGTATAGGACTTTTTTTTATGAGGAAAGAGAAATGAGTATCTAGTCACAACAGGAAAGCTGGTGGGAAAGAGAACACCAGGTAGACCCAGGGAAAAAATATTGGACGGACTTGCAGGGTGGCTGAGGACGGAGAGGGTGGAAGACGTTATTGCAGCAACAAAGGATAGATTCGCATGAAGGGCCATGACCGCCAACACCATGAGGCAGTGGGCGGACAGAAGAAGAGGAAAGAAACAATAGAGGCACAGGTTGATGTCTAGTTCACAGAACTTTGTCTGTGCAGCCTTCAGTCCACCCAGCTGTAAATGGGTACCTGACCCTGTTCCTGGTCGGTAAAGGTAACTCTGCGACCACACACACATACACATACACACGCACACACACACAGACGTACGCACACACACGCACACAGACATGCACACACAGACGAACACACACACATACAAACCCACACATACAGTCTCGTACATGATCACATACACACACACACACACACACACACACACACACACACACACACACACACACACACACACACACACACACACACAACACACACACACACACACACACACACACATTAACACAAACACATACGCACACACATACGCACACAAACACACACACACACACACACACACACACACACACACACACCACACACACACACACACACACAACACATACTTACCCAGGAGCTACAATTTTAGAGAAAGAGTCAATATGGATCACACGGCCATCAGTATCCAAGCTCAGAAAAGAGGGAACCAGAGGCTGAAAAATACAAACACACAAACACAAAAAACAAATAGTTAATTTGGAAATTAAACTTCACATATCGGGTTTTACAATCTGAACCATCACGGATACGGAAATCAAAGATTGTGGGTTATAGTTTGCGATTAAAACATTACAAAACATTCCATTTCTTACCCACTGGACGAGGCGGCAGGGAAGTTTTTAGTCCCGTTTTTATTATCCATTGTTTGGTGTCTGTGATCTGTTTGTGACCGTGCGTTCGCGCTTGACAAAAGCTAGTTGGCCGAAAATTTGCGCTTGTTTTGTTTTGTCTCGTTGGATACGCGCTTACATTGGTTTTCTTGTTCTTCTGGTTCATGACAATAAGAGGCTGATTGATGGTTTGCCATCTCTAAAATTTTTCATCAACTGTGTGAACTAAGAAAGTCTCCCATCTATTCTAAGAAGAATGTTTCTTTGTAATTTACATCAGTTACGTCAGAAGGTGGATTTGTTTCATGTATTTTCTAGGGCTGTCCCAACATCTAGATAAAGTTACCTGTTTATGTAATGTTATATTATCCGTTTCGTACTCATATGCATATTCATATTCATTTTCTGTCCTTTTTTTTTTTTTTTTTTTTGGTCACAGTGGATTTACCATGTGAAACTCGGGGTGCTCTCCCCTGTGAAGGCGCGTCGCCGCTGTGCAGTGCCACCCAATCTTTTTTCTTTCTTGATTTTTTTACAAAGAGTTCAGAAAGGCATGAGGGCTATTTGGCCTTCAAGGGGAGTGACCTGGGAAATCAACCCATCTCTCCAATGTTTTACACCAAAGTAGCTGGGTGAAAGCCCTGCTCTTCAGGATTTTAACTGCTGTGGGATCTTAAGTGTGCGCAGGCCAGAAGGCACAAGGGTCCGACTCCTTTTTCTTCCTCTTCCAAAGGACTAGACGTTCAGTTCGATTTTCCGGTCAACGTTAGTCGAAAAGTCGAGGCTTCAACGGGAAACGAACCCTTGAACCTCGAGTTTTGGTATTAGCAGGCGAACGTCTGAACCACTCTGCCACTCTTCTCCGTAATCAAACAGCGAAATATCAGGTTTGAGAAATTGTGGATTGAAACATCAAAATACTGTGAGTCAGCGTTCCAGACGTTTATGTTGGGAATAGCTGGGTCTGTTTATTTCCCCGTTGGGTTGCCGGAGGCTCTTTCTGTATAAATAGTATCCCTACCTTCTGGAAATTCTGTGCTAGAAATTTCCTCTTTTCTGTCACTCTCTTTGATTCTGCCTTGTTGCTTTACTTTCTGTCGTTTCTACTTGTCATTTTCTGCCTTAATGGTCCATTCACCTATATTTGTTTGATGAAGTCTTATGTAATTTTTCTTCGGATTGATAATTGGGTACATGTATTAAGTGCATTTTTAGCTCTAAGGAGGTGAGATATGCGGAAGCAATTTTAGGTAACTTATGCCTGTTTTTATATGTTTTGGTGTCCTTATGTATGCTTATATTTGTATTCAGGTTTGTTTTTTAAATCTCCCCTGTGCGATAAATCGGACGGAATGGTCCTACGCCGGGGTCACATCCTTAGATTATGTGCCCGAATGCATTGATATGTGTACTTAATTTAAAAAAAATTTTTCACCTGTTGAAGTTTTGTGTGTTTTGAAGCGTTTATAGCCCTGATATGGCTCTGCGCAGTCGGCTGGGCTTTCAACAACAATAAAAGTTAAGTAAAGTAAAGGGTCTGTTTAACTATCAGATGCTGAGATTTAGAATCTCAAACATCACACAGTTAGAGGCAATGAACAGAAGCTGCTGGTCTAAATACCAACCCTGTTAAACTGCAAGAAGAAATAGGCATCATCTTCTGCAATGATCAAGTCGTGGGCCCGGGCTATTTCGTAAATCTCGCGCTTTCTCGCCAGTGACCACGTGACCCCAGTGGGGTTTCCGCCGGAAGGGATGACGTACATCAATTTCGGTTTAGGGGCGCCCGGATGTAGGTCATTCCATGAGGTCAGAACTCTGTCCAGATCTTCTGTCACCATCCCTTCTCCGTCTCCTTTGATGACGTGAACATTGGCACCTAGAGGCGAAATCTGGCAACGGTATGGACACATTAGAGGAGAGGTTTGGTGATAGAAAAATAAAATGTATGGAAAAAATACTGAATGTGATGAATCTCTCTTTAACAAATCTGGACTTCCAAAAATTGTGACATTGCGTCTGCTTTGGGGTTTTTTTCACGGCTGGTGGTATATTAACGCACTAAAAGACAATGTATTTTTAACCCTTTGACTCCCGCGTCCCTATCCACCAACTGCAAGAACTTAAACCCTTTCGTTTTCTCATCCTATCCACCAGTTTCCTGCAGGAAGCTGGTGGATAGGGTAAAGGAGTCAAAGGGTTACGTTTTTGCTTTTTTAGCATGGTTGACAATGCAGGATGCTCGTGGACAGGGTGCGGGAGTCAAAGGGTTATCGAATCTGGATTTCCAAAAAGTGGCATTGTACCTACTTTGATCATTTATCACTGCTGGTGGCATATCAAGGTACTGAAAAGATGCTGTATCTTTAACCCTTTGACTCCCACATCCCATCCACTAACTGGAAAAACTTAACCCTTTCACTCCCTCCCCCTATCCACCAGCTTCCTGCAGGATAAAGTGAGGGAGTCAAAGGGTTCAGTTTTTGCCTTGTTAGCAAGGTTGACAATGCAGGATCCCGATGGATAGGGTGACGAAGTCAAAGGGTTAAATTTTTGCCTTGTTAGCAAGGTTGACAATGCAGGATCCCGATGGATTGGGTGCAAGAGTCAAAGGGTTAATGAAAATGTATTCTGTCACTTACGTTGAGAGGGCGTAGAGGCTTGAAATGGAAGGCTTGCCATAAAAGGTTAAAACAACAAAAACAAAAACAAAACAACAAGACCCAATCAATCAACAAATCAATTAATCAGACAAAAGAATAAAAAAAACCCACACACACAAACACACACACATACACACACACACACAAACACACATACACGCACGCACACACACACACAAACACACACACACATACACACGCACGTGCACACACACACATACACACACACACATACACACGCATGTGCACACACACACATACACACACACATGCGCGCGCGCACGCACGCACACACACACACACACACACACACATACACACACACATGCGCTCGCGTCAGGTGGAGTGACAGAGCTAAATATATATATATATATATATATATACATGTATATATATATATATACATATATATATATATATATATGTGTGTGTGTATATATATAATAATAAAAATGATATATATATATCTATATATATAAACATATTGTATATGATATATATATAGATATATATGTATATTTATATATATATACATACATACATAATACATATACGCACATACATACATACATATATACATACATACATATATATATATATATATATATATATATACGCATACATACATACATATGTACATACATACATACATACATATGTACATACATACATGCATAATACATACACGTACATACATGCATACATACGTAAGTACATACATACATACATACATACATGTATATACATACATATATACATACATGCATACATACATACATACATAATACTTAATACATACACGTACATACATACATACATACATGCATGCATACGAGTACATACATAATATACATACATATATACACATATACATACATACATACATATATACATACATAATACATACATCCATACATACACACATACATACATACATACATACATACACACATACATACATACATACATACATACATACATACATACACACATACATACACACATACAGACATACATAAAAAGATACGCTAGCCAGCTCACCAGCCAAACACAGACACAGACACAGACACAGACACAGACACAGACACACAGACACAAACACAAACAGACACAAACACAGACACAGACACAGACGTAGACACAGACACAGACAGACACACAGACACAGACACAGACACAGATACTAACCATGTCCAGTATTGTCGGGTAGGTAGCATCCTCCAACAGCGTCCAGTCTCCTTCGTCCAACAGTAAATTGAACGTCTGCAAAAAATTAACTGTTAGTCTGAATTGTCGACACGTGAACCACAACACTACACTAACAGAACGCGGTGGTCTCTTAGACAGACTTCAGACTTCCAGTCAGAAGGTCATGGGTTCGATCCACCCAGACACCTTCGCCGGGTGGGTTGAGGGTGGAGATTTTTCTCATCTCCCAGGTCAGCGGGTGTGCGCAGAGCACATCTGACAGTGGTTGAACCCTCTTGGTGTGTATCATCGTCGTCATCATCATCATCATCATCATCGTCATCATCATCACCATCATCATCACCATCATCACCATCATCATCATCATCATCATCATCATCATCATCATCATCATCATCATCATCATCATCATCATCCGGTGCCCTGCCGCATGGCGTTGGCGATCATGGCCCTCCATATGTATCTATCCCTTGTTGCCGTAAGCACATCTTCCACCCTCTCTGTCCTCAGCCACTCTGCAAGTCCGTCCAACATTTTCTCCCTGGGTGCACCTGATGTTCTCTCTTTCCCTCCAGCTTTCCTGTTGTGACCAGGTGCTCTGATACCCCTTTCCTCATAAAATGGCCTGTAAATGTTGCCTGTCTTTTCCTAATCTTTGTGATCTTGGTGTGTATACGAATTCAGAATATCAGATATGCTCGTTTACTAAAGATCCTGCTTTTCAGTTTCAGTTTCAGTTTCTCAAGATGACGTCTCCACGCTAGGAACGAATTCCATATGCACTAACGTCACAGTTTCAGTTTCAGTTTCTCAAGATGACGTCTCCGCGCTCGGAATTAAATTCCATATGCACTAACGTCACAGGTGCCATGCGTATGGTGATCGTGGCACCAGCCTTAAGCCTGCACATAAACCCATGAGCTGGCCAGGTCCTGAGGCCCTATCTAGACTATGTTTTACCTTGTCTATATTTCATACTAGTATTGTATCAGCCTATCACTGGAATAATCTTGGTTACATGTAAATGACATGTATCTATATCTTACCTTCAAAGAAAAAAAGGAACATATATGTAAAGTAAATAAACAAATAATTAAATGTCTGAATCACAACACAACTAGCTATTCTGTAGAAACTCGTCTCACATGACAGAAAGACACCCCCCCCCCCCCCCCCAGTCAATGCACAAAGCCTCAGACGTCTATCAACTAGATGAAGACAATATTTTGTTTATCATAGCCCCGCCAGTCGTTCACTTCCGAGGAAAGAAAAGAGGGAAAAAGATAGGTAAGTAAGTAAGTGAGTAGGTCAGGAAGTAAGTAAGTTAGAAAGTTAGCAATAAGTAAGTAAGTGAGTGAGTAAGTGAGTAAGTGAGTGAGTGAGTGAGTGAGTAAGTATGTAAGTAAGTAAGCGAGTGAGTGAGTGAGTGAGTAAGTAAGTAAGTAATAATAAGCAAGTGAGTGAGTGATAAGTAAGTAAATAAGTAAGTAAGTACAGTGAGTGAGTGAGTTAGTAAGTAAGTAAGCAAGAAGTGAGTGAGTAAGTAAGTAAGTAAATAAGTAAGTAAGTAAGTAAGCGAGTGAGTTAGTAAGTAAGTAAGTAAATAAGCGAATGAGTTAGTAAGTAAGTAAATAAGTAAGTAAGTAAGTAAGTAATCGAGTGAGTAAGTGAGTTAGTAAGTAAGCGAGTGAGCGAAGAGAGAGAGTAAGTAAGTAAGTAAGTAAGTAAGTAAATAAGTAAGTAGGTAAGAAAGTAAGAAAGTAAGTAAGTACGTAAGTAAGTCAGTCAGTAAGTAAGTAAGTAAGTAAGTAGGTAAGAAGTAAGTAAGTGAATAAGTAAGTAAATAAGTAAGTATATACGTGAATAGATAAATAAATAACCGTAAAACAAAGAAGTATATATATCAGTATGTACAGATCCTCCAAGCGCTGTCAGTGTCCTGTTACTGATGGAAGGATGCCAACGCCAAGAATACACGTCCATCCGAAAATGCAGACTGTACATCAACATGGTGGAGTGTGGTCAGATCGCCTAACAGCAGGAGTTCTCAGTGCTTTACTAAAAGATCTGATTATGTATGGTATGCAATGAGTTTAGACGAGTTCTGAGAATAGAGCTACATAAGAATGACTCGTAATCACGCTCTTATAATAACGCTAACTCTGACAGTAACACTAACACCAACCCTAACACTAGCAGTTTCAGTTTCAGTTTCAATTTCTCAAGATGACGTCTCCGCGCTCGGAATGAATTCCATATACACTAACGTCACGGGTGCCATGTGATGGAGAAGATCCAGAATGATCGCGGCACAAGCCTTAAACCTGCACACAAACCCACGAGCTGGCCATGCCCTGATGTCCTACCTAGATAGTTCCATAACTCTGGGGTCGTAGGAAAGTGAGGTGGCAGAGACCTCAACTTTTCCCGGGACCAGCACCACGAGGGCGGCGCCCATCCCGTCTCCCTCGCCTCAGATTCATAGTCACAATATTTTTAACCAAAACTTTAGAAAGGCAAGAATGCTAATTGGTCTTCCAGGGGTGGGACCTGGGAAATCAACCTATCTCTCTAATTCAAAACAAGTGCGACTGCCCGCGCCCAAGCAAACGGGAACCAGAAGAACAAGCAAACCAAAGCAAGCGCGTATTCAACACAACAAGACAAGACAAGCGCAAATTTTCGGCCAATCGGCCTTTGTCAAGCGTGAATGCATAGTCACAAACAGACCACTAAATTTCTCTCTAATGTTTTATACCAAGGCAGCCGGGCAATGCCCTGCTCTTCACGAGTTTCAACTGCTGTGGGATCTTCAGCGTGTGCAGCCAGAAGGCACACGGGTACGACTTGTTTTTCGTCCCCTTCCAAAGGACTAGACGTTCAATTTGATTTTCCGGTCAAACTGAGGAGAAAAGTCGAGGCCTGTACGGGAGCGAACCCTGGAACCTCGAGCTTAGTTATTGGCGGGCGAACGTCTGAACCATTCTGCCACTCCTCTCCCTCGGGCTGCGTGCAAGTCCCCTCTAACACTAACACTAACACTAACATTAACATGTTATATTAACATATATATATATACATCTGTGTGTGCGTGTGCGTGTGTTTGATTGCAGTCTTGTTCGTGTGAATCGAATTGTGGCATTGTCTATTTTCTTAAATTAGGTACGAGATTACAAAGAATTCTTGTTTTGTTGTTTTGGTACCCACGCGTAAGCTGCTCTCGTGAATGTGAGTGAAGTGTGAACTTTGGGGCAAGCGAGTTTGTGACACACACACAATTTGTCTTCCAGCTTACCATGCCACA
>CM060313.1:62277816-62280316 GCA_030674185.1 Monoplex corrugatus
ATGAAAGTTCTTT
Organism: Monoplex corrugatus; assembly: GCA_030674185.1. NCBI lineage: Eukaryota > Metazoa > Mollusca > Gastropoda > Littorinimorpha > Ranellidae > Monoplex > Monoplex corrugatus. The sequence goes on from CM060313.1 coordinate 62,277,830, forward strand.
TCTTAATATCAAAAAAAAGGCGTTAGACAACGATGTGTTCTGTCACTAAATTTATTTTTGCTTCACAGTGAAACCATCACAAGAAACCAAGAAGAATGCCCTGGGATAAAGGTTGGAGGAAAAATGATGAACAATCTTCGTTACACAGATGAAACTGTTTTAATTGCAGAAAATGAAAAAGACCTACAAAATTTTGTGAATATAATATAAATAGAAAGCAAAAAGAAAGAGTTAGAGCTAAATAGTTAGAATACTGAAATCATAGTTATCGGAAAAAAACAACAACAAAAAACCCCTCACTAAAATTATATCAGATGGCACAGTGAGACAAGCAGATAAGGTCAAATATATGGGAACAGTCATCTCATCAGATGGCGGTTGCACAGTGGAAATATTCAGCAAAACTGGCCAAACTAAAACAGCATTCATGAAAAAAATGAAATAAAAAATGGTCTTACCAATAAACGCCTATCTATTGACATCAAGAAAAGTGGGTTTTTTAATATTATATTGAACCAAGAAGAAACAAAGGAGGAAATGAAAGAAAGGTTGAGAGAAGAAGACGAGAGACGAGGCAGAAACCATAGACATCATGTTTATGTGGTATCATAGATCTGTGCAATATGATACGCACATAGTTTACACAACATTCTTGACAAATAACAAGAAGACTGTTGTCCTGGTGTGACGTTCATCGAGACTAGTTTTTCGGTAAAAAGCTTTATTTGTTTTTCATTAGTTTCATGCAATGCGTCATATTGCGATAAGATTATCTATTACAGACAGCTTATATGGAACAATTCTCTTGGACAAGTTTTTAGCTCAACAACTGTATGCACACACTAAGGTGGCATTGTCAAAATTGACGATTTTTTGGTTACATTTTTTGTTGTTATTTTGTTTTCTTCCGAACAGCAGTGGAGTCCGTTCTTACATATGGCTCAATCTCTTGTACCCTAACAACGACATTGGAGAGGAAGATTGATGGAGCATACACACGAATGATGCGTGCAGCCCTGAACAAAACCTGGAGACAACATCCAACTAATAAAGAGTTATATGGTAAGATCCCACCATTCAGTAAATCAATACGTCAACAAAGACTGCGCTTCGCGGGACACTGCTGGCGTAGCAAAGAAGAACTGGTGGGAGATGTTCTACTATGGAGACCCAGTCACGGCAAACAAAGACCAGGACGTCCAAAGAAGACCTTCATCGACCGACTGATGGATGATACAGGCTGTCAGTATGATGAACTACCTACTGCAATGTCTGACAGAGAAGGATGGAAGAAATGTGTCATGGATAGCCAAGCAAGCTCGACATGATGATGATGATGATTAGTTTCATGCAATGCGTCATATTGCGATAAGATTATTCATTACAAAATTGACGATTTTTTGTTGTTGTTTTGTGAGTGATAATCTTATTGGGTTGAAGCGTAGAACTGTGCACTTTGTGTGCACAGAGTTGCTGACGTGGAAGACTCAGTATTCACGATTTGTAATTACAAACTATCAACGTTTTCACTGAAACTGTATGACTGGTACACTGACAATGCTATCAATAAACTGTACTTATATGGACAATAAGACAGGAACTGTATGACTGGTACACCGACAATGCTATCAATAAACTGTACTGATATTGACAATAAGACAGGAACTGTATGACTGGTACACTGACAATGCTATCAATAAACCGCACTACTGATATTGACAATAAGACAAGAACTGTATGACTGGTACACTGACAATGCTATCAATAAACTGTGCTGATATTGACAATAAGACAAGAACTGTATGACTGGTACACTGACAATGCTATCAATAAACCGTACTACTGATATTGACAATAAGACAAGAACTGTATGACTGGTACACTGACAATGCTATCAATAAACCGTACTACTGATATTGACAATAAGACAGAACTGTATGACTGGTACACCGACAATGCTATCAATAAACCGTACTGATATTGAAAATAAGACAAGAACTGTATGACTGGTACACTGACAATGCTATCAATAAACCGTACTGATATTGACAATAAGACAGGAACTGTATGACTGGTACACTGACAATGCTATCAATAAACCGTACTACTGATATTGAAAATAAGACAAGAACTGTATGACTGGTACACTGACAATGCTATCAATAAACCGTACTGATATTGAAAATAAGACAAGAACTGTATGACTGGTACACTGACAATGCTATCAATAAACCGTACTGATATTGAAAATAAGACAAGAACTGTATGACTGGTACACTGACAATGCTATCAATAAACCATACTGATATTGAAAATAAGACAAGAACTGTATGACTGGTACACTGACAATGCTATCAATAAACCATACTGATATTGACAATAAGACAGGAACTGTATGACTGGTACACTGACAATGCTATCAATAAACCGTACTGATATTGAAAATAAGACAGGAACTGTATGACTGGTACACCGACAATGCTATCA
>CM060313.1:62290316-62300316 GCA_030674185.1 Monoplex corrugatus
TCTGCTGGGCACAATCATTGATGACTTTGCTGCCCTTGGACTTGAGCGGAGCGATCTTGCCAGCAATGGGGCCAGAGCCTGTCTTCATCCCCTCATACACACTTTGCATGTTGCCAGTGTCAGCACAGGACTGGATGTTCAGATACAGGGTCTGACAGTAGTTTACGCAGCACCTAGTCATCCGTTGTGGCATTGTTTCTTGCTGTTCTCAGTTTAGTAATTGTTTTCCCCTGACGGGTATCTCTTCTAGTTGATCAGAGCTTATCTCTTGGAATCGACTGCGGATTCCAGAGTTCCTAATCAGACTGCTGGTTCTAAAACCAGCCTTGTGTTTTCCTCTTCTTCTTATCAACTGATGACTTGGCGGTTTTGTAGATGGTCATCATCGTCATGTGCCCTGCCGCATGGCTTTGGCGATCATGGCCCTCCACACGAATCTGTCCCCTGTCGCTGCAAGTACATCTCCCACCCTCTCTGTCCTCAGCCACCCTACAAGTCAGTCCAATATTTTCTCCCAGGGTTTACCCGGTGTTCTCTTTCCCTCCAGCTTTCCTGTTGTGACCAGGTGCTCTAGTTCCCCTTTCCTCATAAAATGGCCTATAAATGTTGCCTGTCTTTTCCTAATCTTCTTTATTAATTATCTTCTTGTCTCTGCCTCCATCAAGACTTGTCTCGTTTGTTTTCCTCGCTGTCCATGGAACTCTCAACATTCTTCCTAGAAACCACATTTCGGCTGCGTCAATCTTGTTCTGGCTTTGCGTGTTGACTGTCCACGCCTTGCAATCGTATAACAGAATCGGTTCTTATATAAAATTTCTCTCTTCCCGATGCCAATTAATAGGTATTTGTTGGTAAGAATGCTTTTCATCTTCTTGAATGCTGTTTTGGCTTGGCCGATTCTGCTGGCTATTTCTGATGTGCATCTGCCGTCTGGTGAGATGACGTTCCCAGTTATCTAAACTTATCAACCTGTCTCAAATTTGCGCCATTTGCTGTTATTTTGCATGAGGGGATATGTTTTTTACTGATTACCATGACTTCCGTCTTCTTGATATTTAGCTCCAGTCCTTATTTTTGTTTTCAATTTCTATTATATTCGTAAGGTTTTGTAGGTCTTTTTCATTTGTGTAGATGGTGTTATAAATGAATTGCTACCTTTCCTCCATGTTTGTGGCTATATTAATTGACAATCCTGCTGCTGCTAATGGTGATGATGATGATGGTAACATTGATAACAATAATTACTGATGAAAATAATGACAATGAAAATAATGAATGAAATGACAATAGGAATAATTCTGTTTGCATGGCGCAAACAGTGCATACTGAAGAATGTTCTTTGCACATTACATTTCATTTTAAAACATAGCAACTGGGATGCCATGTCAATACGTAAATGTGGTATAAACATAGTCGGATACACACACCAATACATCGACGCAACACACACACACACACACACACACACACACACACACACACACACACGCACGCACGCATGCACGCACGCACACACACACACACATACACACACATATACACACATTTCTTAGAAAGAACAACACTCGTAGTATAAAATTAGAAACAGGTGGTAGTGTAGTATTGACAAATCAAAAATACACAAGGAAGAAAAAAAACTAACACAATCTTACAGACTCACAAACGCACACAAGCAAGCAAGCGAGCAAGCAAGCGAGCACACACACACACACACACACACACACACACACACGCACGCACGCACGCACGCACCCACGCACGCACGCACACACACACACACACACACACACACACACACACACTTACACATACATACATATATACATACACAGAGGAAAGCAAATACAGACAGGCATAAACATACTCTTAATGGATATTTTCATATAAGAGGCAAGGAGAAGAGTGGCAGAATGGTTAAGACGTTCGCCTGCCAGTAGTTAAACACGAGGATCTAGGGTTCGTTTCCCGTTTAGGAATTGTCTTTTTCTCCTCAGTTTGAGCAGAAAATCGAACTAAATATCTTTCAGTGTGAATAGTATCCCCACCTCCTGGAAATTTTGTGCTAGAAATGTCCTCTTTTCTGTCGCCCTCTTTGCTTCTGCCTTGTTCCTCTGCTTTCTGTCATTTCTACCTATCGTTTTCCCCCTTGCTTGTCCGTTCACCTGTATGCGTTGTATAAAGCCGGTGGATAAGGTGAGGGAGTCATAGGGTTAAGTTTTTGGAGTTTGTGGATAAGGTGTGGGAGTTAAAGAGTTAAACAAAGATGTTATGTTATCTTGACAAACTGAAAATGAAATCAATGATAGTTGCTGAAGTATACAGTGCACTATGCCATTTAAAGCAAATGGGGACCTGTAGACTTCATGGAGTAGATCTTTTAAAGCTTTCAACCCCCTTCATTACAGACACGCTCACCTACATTTAAAACTGATATGTTTTGACAAAAATCGCTACGCAACCAGCCCAAACAAGCTTTTAAGCGATTCCACGGCTCAGATGAGGAGACAACTCACGACTTTCAAAATATAGACCAAACTCTGTCTTGCCAGTTTTATCAAAACCCTGAAGAAAGACCATGGAAAGCACTGTCAATTCTTCGAGGTAGGACGTAGCCTAAGATCATTTTGGAAAGGCCCTGGGATAAAATAGCTTTGTTTTACTAAAAATAATAGTAATAATAATGATGATAATAGTAATATATAACAACAACAACAACAAAATAATAATAATAATATAATAATAATAATAATGATAATGATAATAATACAACAACAATAACAATAATAATAATAATAATAATTCAACCACCCAGACTACTGAGACTGCCTCTTAATAGCGAGTTCAACAGCTGCACCTAACACGTGCCACTGATTAACATTTAATGTGGGTAGCGTTGGATGTTTAAACGAACATAAAAATCGCATCAAACTACCTAATGTATTCACCACGCGAAAGTAAACAGGCGGCATGTCTAACTCACCATCAGGATCAAACGTATCAGGTACCTCTCTTGTTCGTTCTGCTAATGAAGACAAGGCATAGTTACAATAAGACAAAACAGCTGTGAGTAACCCTAGTTTGATAAGTGAAAATTTGTCGAAGCTCGTCTTCGAATCGAATGAGGAAATCGCCGTTATAAAAGTAATGGGAAATAATAACAGCGAGCTTACGTACGATGAAACAATTCGGGTAACCTCCCGTGAGCGAGGATTGTCCCGTCCCCCGTTACCACAGCAGTACGTTACAAAGAAAGACTTGGTATCATAGCATTGTGCTAGTGGGTGTTAAATGTCTGAATTGATGCAAAATATAAAGGAACTGCGCTCTACACTGTTCAAACTGGAGAATGATCAGTTGAAGAAGGATGTAGAAGAAAATAAAAAATAAAAAAGGGAAGCAAATCTAAAAAAAAAATAAAAAAAATAAAAAAGAAACTGGCTGAAGGCAAATTTACAGCAGAAGTAACAAACAAACGAGGTTTATACGTGCTCTGCCTGTATGAGAAGAAATAATATAAGAATTTTTGGTGCCAGTGGGTCTGATGACGGGAGAATTCAGGATTTACTAAAGGAATGACAAACGGAACTTCAAAGTCAGCAGTGAGCACATTGAAGCTGTTCATCGGCTGGGCGTGAAGAAGACAACGCTCCCAGGAGTATCATCGTGCACTTTGTGTCTAGGAGAGTGAGGAACAAGGTGCTGCATAGGAAAAAATCGTCATCATCACATCATCATGTGCCTTACCGCATGACGTTGGCGATCATGGCCCTCCACACCAATCTATCCCTTGTCGCTGCAAGTAAATCTCCCATCCTCTCTGTCCTCAGCCACCCTGCAAGTCCGTCCAATATTTTCTCCTTGGGTCTATCTGGTGTTCTCTTTCCCTCCAGCTTTCCTGTTGTGACCAGTGCTCTAATTTCTCTTTCCTCACAAAATGTTCTATAAATGTTGTTTGTCTTTTCCTAATCTTCTTTACTAATCTTTTTGTGTCTGCCGCTTTCAGGACTGTCTCGTTTGTTTTCCTTGCTGTCCATGGAACTCTCAACATTCTTCTTACAAACTTCATTTCAGTTGCCTCTGATTTTTTTCCGGCTTTTTTTTCAGCCAAAACAAACAAAACAAACAAACAAACAAACAAACAAACAAACTCAGAGTCTGTAAATTTAGCCAACCAGGAATCAGCATGTCAAGTCCTTATTTAACCTCCAGCTCGTAAGTTACCACTCTGATGATATGTAATATTACAGCGTCACTGATGGCTTACAGACCTCTAAATACAACATTCAACTTTAATGAATTCACCCAAAAAACAAAACAACAAAAAAACCGTCTAAACTAAAGAACACTCCAAAGACAATTCTTTGTATACATTCATATAATTATACCCGGTGAGAATGTCAAACTAACTATGATGTACATTTACAACAGCACTGGAAAGACCTTAATAATAATAATAATTCAATTTGTATCTCGCGAACTGAAACAGCAACAGAAGTCTTAGGAATAAACCAATGGAAATGCAAACCATGGATTCACGCGTAAATATTTGGAGATGTGTGACATTACTTTCAAGCAAAAAGAAAGAAAAAAATGATAAACAGAAAGAGAAATACAGCGCTGTAAACATGATGACTGGTCAAGAAATGATGAACGCAAAGAAATGATGATCTCAATCGAACAAGAAGGTCAAGACATAAATAAATGCTGTGACAACAACGACACGAAGGAAGCTTTTAAGGTTACAAAAGACTTGACCAAACAAAAGCAGAATCAGCCCATTCGGGACAAGCATAGCAACTGTCTCATACATGAAAAAAGGCATCATAAAAATGTGGACTGAGTATTGCTCTGAAATATACAACAAAAAGAGAAAAGGAGATCCAAACGTGCTAACAGTACAAAATTTGTCAAACAAAGAGGACTTTCTGATACTTCGTAAAGAAGATGTAACAGCAGTGAAGCCGCTGAAATGTGGCAAGGCTTTAGGCATTGAAAACATCCCTGCAGAAGTCTTGAAACACGGTGGATCGGCGGTAATTGACATCGTAACTGCCATCTGCAACAAAATCTGGCACACAGGTGAATGATCCACGCTGTGGAGTCAATCACAAATCTTCACCCTTCCTGAGAAAGGAAGTCTCCGACACTGCTAGAACGATCACTTTATCAATTTGATCAAACGTGCCAGCAAAGTAAAGCTCAAAATCATTCTGAACAGATTACAGCCACAAGTAGATACTATTACTGCTGAAGAACAGGCCCAATTTTACAAAGGCAGACGTACTATCGAACGGATCGTTAAGTTGCATACCCTTTGCGGAAAACACTTCCAACACCAGAGGGAGTTCAACCCCGTCTTCATAGACTTCAAGAAGGCGTTTGACAGAGTCTGGCAGAAGGCACTATGCCCTATAGGCCAAAGTGAAGAAGCCTAACAACAAGCACAAAGCTAATCAACACCACCGAACAACTATACTCCAAAGGAACCACTGCAGTACTTACACAAAGTACTACCTGCCTTCTGTCTCTCACACTTTTCATCATCTTCCAGGAACGCATCATGACTGACACACTTGAAGATAATGTCAGCACAGAGTCAGCATTGCAGGAAGAACCATTATGAACTTTCGCTTCGAGGATCATATTGATGGTATGGCAGGCAATGAGTAATAACTCGCCACGCTTGTTAAAAGATTAGATAAAAATTGATAAAGACAAAATGTGGCAGAGATATCGGAGCCTAGAGGATCAACCTGATGGGCAGTCACAAAACAACCATCCCTACTGATATAACTGCCCATGGACTGGAGTAAGGAACTGTTCAACAATTCATTCACCTGGAATCAATCATTAGCAGTGAGGGATTCAAACCAAAAATCCTCTCGAGGGCAGGAAAAACAACAGTAGCAATGTCAAGGCTGAAAACCTGTATGGAACCAGAAAAAAAAACATCAATAAAGAAAAGAACACGGACTTAATACAACCAGACAAGCCAGGCGCAAATTTCTTGCCAACTGGCCTTTTTCAAGCGTAAGATCACAAACAAACACCAGATATAAAAACTAGGGGAAAAAATCCTTCCCAGCTGCTTCGTCCAGTGTGAGAAAAGGAATTGAAATTTGTTTGTTTGTTTGTGATCTTACGCTTGAAAAAGGCCAGTTGGCCGAAAGTTTGCACCTGTCTTTTCTTGTTGTATTAAATACGCGTTCTTATTCTTTTTTCGTTTTTTTTTTCTTCTTTTTTGTGGTTCCTGTTTTCTTGAACGCGGGCAGTCACACTTGTTTTGGATCCTGTATGGAAAGACAAAAACGTCTTCATGAAACTCAAGATCAAACTCTTACGTGTGCACTGGTATATTATATCTTCCTGTATGTATGCGAGGTACACACCCGCACAACAGATTTGGAAAGATGCATCAAAGCCATGGAAACGAGGTGTTACCTTAAGACTCTAAACATCACGTACACTGATCATATCATCAATGAATAAGTGTGTCAAACCATCAAGCAATACATTGAATCACATGAAGATGTGCTGACATCACCAAAGAATAAAACTACGATGGTATGGCCATGTCAAAAGATATAACGGCCTTGCTCTGCCAATCCTTTATTGAACTGTTGAGGGAAGGAGATGGTAGGCGAGACAGATAAAACGACGGATTGACAACATTGCGGAATGGACAGAGAAACCATTTGCAGAGACCCAGGCGGTGGCGCATAGCCAACAGAACTGGAGGAATATGGTGAACAGTTCTTTAATGCAGCATCCTAATGCCTAAATCTCTCCTTCACGGAATCAAAGGAGAAGAAGAAAGACATCTACATTTGATCAGAAAGAAGGTTGACAACACTTGACAAAACATTAACGATTAAATTTTAGCCATTTCTATAATGTATATTTACTTACAAACCATCTCACTCAGCTAATGGCCTAAGCAGCTATTTTTATTATATGGAAGTGTGGTCAAGGCTCTTAAAGTTTTCAAACATAGATCAGGGATGGCCATGGACTTGTCTGAATATAATACTGACGGAAAAACAACAGTAAGGAAATTAATACGATACAGTAATACGAAAAAATGATATATCCGGCTCTGAAAGAACATAATAGCCATCTATCATGTGTTAAGAAAATGGATTTAAATACGTTCAGATATCTATCTGAAATGGAGAAAAATATTCGTCAAACAAATCAAAATTGCCTCAAACTTAGATGGTTCTAGCTCAGATCTCTGCTTACATTTATTTGTACCAACGCAAAAGATTTTTTACTCTTACGTTAATTCGAAAATTCATTATAGTGAGTAATTTGCTGAAACTGTAAAGATATTATTATTCCATACACTTACCGGAGCAGATATTCAAGATTTTTACTCTTACGTTAATTCGAAAATTCATTATAGTCAGTAATTTGTTGAAACTGTGAAGATATCCCATACATTTATCGGAACAGAAATTTGTACAAATCTTTTGGACTGATCTATCCACATGGCTGAAAAACAACTGCAAACGTTGGGGGTTTGCCCTTTGGGCCCTCGTCTCATTGGGTCCCCGTCTCATTGGGCCCCCGTCTCATTGGGCCCCCACACTTTTCTGTAGTAATAAGAAAACGTGTCATTGGGCCCCCGTCTCTTTGGGCCCCCGTCCCTTTGAGCCCCCATCTCTTTGAGCCCCCGTATCATTGGGTCCCCGTCTCATTGGGCCCCCGTCTCATTGGGCCGCCACACTTTTCTGTAGTAATAAAGAAAACGTGTCATTGGGCCCCCGTCTCTTTGGGCCCCCAGCATAATAAACAAGATAATTATGTTCCCTGCTGCTGCAAATGTGTGTGTGTGTGTGTGTGTGTGTGTGTGTGTGTGTGTGTGTGTGTGTGTGTGTGTGTGTGTGTGTGTGTGTGTGTGTGTGTGTGTGTGTGTGTGTGTGTGTGTGTTGATTGATTAAAAATGTGTGGAATAGCACCCAGAGAAAACTGCTAGGCAATTTTATTAAAACTTATTATGTTTAGTAGAGGCCCAAAATGTCGCATCGACCCAAAATGTCGCACCAACTCAAAATGACCACATTTGTGCATTCCAGCTACCATGTAGTTAGAGTTTTGAGTATAGGTAAAACTCCATAAACAATGTGCGTTTTGCGTGTGAGCTTGAAACGAGCCCGTCAATCTGTCAGTATGTATGAATGTAGATGTATGTATGTGTATATGTATGTATGTATGTATGTATGTATGTATGTATGTATGTATGTATGTATGTATGTATGTATGTATGTATGTATGTATGCATTGATCATTTTGGCCTATTTAGCTGTCAAACAGTGAAATAGACCTAACTGATCACTGGTCGGGCATATACATCAATACATTTTGGACCGGCCCGGTGCGACATTTTCGGCCTTGTAACGGAGGCCCAAAATGTCGCAGTGTCTCAAAATGTCCACCGGACCACAGTTGCGTATTCCAGGCTACCGTATAGTCTGTGAATGTATGTGATCAAAAATGTGTGGAACAGCGCTCAGAGGAAATTGCTAGCCGATGTTTTCATTTTTGTTTTCAAGTTAGTGCGACATTTTGGGCAGGTGCGACATTTTGGGCTTGCTCTACGTAGAGGCCCAAAATGTCGCACCGGCCCAAATTGTCGCAACAACGATCGGGGATCGGGAATAGAGACCTAAAATGTCGTGATAATGTATATGCTTGTCTCTGTCTTTGTCTCTCTATGCACTACTTAGCAGTAAACCAGTGAAATAAACCAAATTGAAACTGAAAAGTGACAATGACCACTGTACATAACATCATAAATTATTCACGTGAAGTCCTACTACACTAGACAGCGGTAAAACTGGTCCAGAATGACATCTGGAGCTGGTGCTACGTTTTGGGCCTTTATCCCCGATCCAAAACGTTGTTGCGACATTTTGGGTCAGTGCGACATTTTGGGCCTCTGCAACATTTTGGGACGTTGCGACATTTTGGGCCTCTACCTCTGACCCAAAATGTCGCTGCGACATTTTGGGACGGTGCGACATTTTGGGCCTCTACGTAGAGCAAGCCCACAATGAGACGGGGACCAAAGAGACGGGGGCCCAATGAGACGGGGGCCCAAAGAGACGGGGCTCAAAGACACGGGGACCCAAAGAGACGGGGGCCCAACGAGACGGGGGCTCAAAGACACGGGGACCCAAAGAGACGGTACTTTTGGTAGGAAATTGCGTTCTTTCACCTGCGATCAGTGCATTAGAGTAACCAATTTAAACTGATTAATAATATTTTTTCAAGAAAAAAATTTCTGTGGGGGATAGATTATAGTCTACAGAAATCAATTTTGAGAAAAAGTCAAAACACCCCAGATAGACCCTCAGTCACCTTTTCAGCTCCTAGTGCTGTTCGACTGACTGCGAGTTCAGACTGATTTCGTGGTGGGAGGTCACATTTGTTATCTTTCGTTTACGCTTGACAAAGGCCAGTTGACCACACATTTGCGCCTGTCTTGTCTTGTCATGTTAAATGCGCGTTCTGATTCTATTTTCGTGTTTTTCTGGTTCCTGTTTGTTTCAACACAGAGGTCACACTTGTTTTGGATTTAAAATGTACAATGCAATAAACGTCTCTTTAAAATCATTTTCTAAAAATATCTTATCATTTCCAACCTTTTCTTACTTTTTTTTTTATCATAGAATATCAGTTCTGGGAGTTAATCTGTCAGAGTTGTTGTGTTGCTTTTACATTTCTACAGGAACAATAACACTAATTAAATATGTGTTTCTAAAATACGTTATAATTAAAAGTATGCAACGCATATCCAAAACAAGTGTGACTGCCCGCGTTCAAACAAACTGGAACCAGAAAAAAACACGAAAAAAAAAGAAAAAAAAAAGAATAAGAACGCGTATTTAATACAAGGAGCAGCAGGGAAGTTTCAGTCTTTTTCTCCTAATTTTTGTATCTGGTGTTTGTTTGTAATCTTACGCTAGACAAAAATTTGCGCCTGTCTTTTATTTTT
>CM060313.1:62305316-62307816 GCA_030674185.1 Monoplex corrugatus
CATACAGGTGTCGTACATTTTATTTGGTTATTGTGACCTCATGGCAAAACTATTATGTTTCAAAGCTATGCAATGGACAGAGATCTGGAAAAAAAAACCAAAAAAAAGAAAAAGAAAAAAAAAACAAAGAAAAGAAAAAGAAAAAAAAAACGAAACAAAGTAAAACAAACAAGAGAGAGGACTTTCACAAAGTAACTGTTTTAAAATTCGTTACATTCCCTTTGAAGTGGTGTAAGATATCTCGAACATTTTTTTATGAAAAGTTCATATTTAGCTGTGCTGGATTTTCTTGTCTTAGTTTTTGTTTTGTTGTGTTTTTTGTTTTTTTGTTTTTGTTTGTTTGTTTGTTTTTTCCCTTATGCTACTATCCTTAAGTAAAACAGGGGCTTGAAGTTGTTGAAGTTGTTTCCTTGATGATACAAAGGCGATTCACTTCAATGGATCAAACTTGTGTGATTCTTTTTTGCAAAACGTAGACCTAGGCATATTTTTTAGATTACATAAGCGTAAAGCTTCACCCTTCCCCCCGCCCCCCCCCCCCAAAAAAAAAACACAAAAAAACTTGACAGAAATCTTTCCACACGTAGACTGTATGCATTGTTTAAAGCTTTTTTTTTTTGTCATAGACAATTTTCATATTCACAACTGTCTCTCAGGTCCTCTCAGTGTGTGTGTGTGTGTGTGTGTGTGTGTGTGTGTGTGTGTGTGTGTGTGTGTGTGTGTGTGTGTGTGTGTGTGTGTGTGTGTGTGTGTGTGTGTGTGTGTGTGGTGTGTGTGTTTGTGTGCGTGTTTCCGTGTGTGTTTCCGTGTGTGTTTGTGTTTATATGCGTGTGAGGGAGAGAGAAAGACAGAAAGTGCTAGTGCTAGTGGATAGTCACCGTTCAAATGAAACCTTCCTCGATTTTGGTGTGCCTCAGGGCTCCGTGCTCGGTCCTGTTTTATTCATTCTGTATACTACCCCTCTTTCTGATGTCATCCGCGGCCATTCCATTTCGCATGAAATGTTTGCGGATGACACTCAGCTCCTTCATTCAGCTTCTGTTGATGACTATCCTGATGCAATTTCTTCTCTCCAAAACTGTACCTCTGACATTGATCTCTGGATGTCATCAAATAAACTGAAACTTAACTGTGACAAGACGGAGGCTATACGTTTCTCACATCATGATATCAACACACTTTCTTCTTCTCTCCCTATAGGTTCTAGTTCCATTGAATTTTCTGACTGTGTCCGGGATTTAGGAGTTCTTTTAGATCATGATCTTTCTATGCAAAAACATGTCACTAAGATATGCCAGCTTTCTTATATGGAACTAAGACGTATTGCTTCTATCCGCCCCTTTCTTACTGAGGAAGCCACTAAAACTCTTATTTCCTCTTATATTCTTTCACGCTTGGACTACTGTAATTCTATTCTAATCGGCTGCCCTTCAGTTGTCATTCAACCTCTCCAACGTGTTCAGAATTCAGCAGCTAGGCTTGTTTGTAAAGCCCCTAGATCCCAGTCATGTTCTCCTCTTCTGAAAAAGTTGCATTGGCTTCCAGTTGAACAAAGAATCAAATACAAATGTTGCTGTCTCTGTTACAAAATTCTTACTTGCTCCGCTCCCTCTTATCTGTCTGAACTTCTTCAAGTGTATGTACCATCCAGAACTCTCCGATCCTCTACCGACACAAGAACTTTCTGTGTTCCCCGTTTCAACCGGAAACTGCATGGTCAGAGAGCTTTCTCCCACTCTGCTGCCATGACCTGGAACTCCCTTTCCTATCATATTCGCCATAAGCAATGTCTTCCTTCTTTCAAGTCTAGTCTGAAGACCTATCTTTTCACTCAATACTTTCATTGATCTTCTCTTTCTCTTCTCTCTCAGCCCTGATCATCGTTCCTACATATATGTGTGTGTATGTGTGTGTTTGTGTGTGTGTGTGTGTGTGTGTGTGTGTGTGTGTGTGTGTGTGTGTGTGTGTGTGTGTGTGTGTGTGTGTGTGTGTGTGAAGCATGTTTATGCGAGCAAGAGAGAGGGAGAGAGAGGGAGAGAGGAAAAGAGAGAGAGAGAGAGGCTGTGCGGGAGAGAGAGAGAGTGAGCAAGGAATATCGGGAGCACGGTAGAGAGCGAGAGTATGGTTGGGGTGGGGCAAGAGAGTGAGAGTATGAGTAAGAGTATGTGTAAGCGTGATAGAATTTGATAGTAGAGAAACTGAGTGGTTGAGAGAGGGAGTGTGTTTGGGTGTGTGTGTGTGTGTGTGTGTGTGTGTGTGTGTTGTGTGTGTGTGCGTTGTGTGTGTGTGTGTGTGTGTGTGTGTGTGTGTGTGGTGTGTGTGTGAAGAGAAAGAGAGAGAAAATATTTTTGTATGATTGTCACTATTTTTAGTAATATTTGAATTTACTATGTTAATATGTCTTGTTGAACGTAAATTTTATGTTTTATGTTATATAGTGTTAGCAGCGGTATGTTTAAATTTTATGTTGGTGTATCTATTTGTATTTAGTTATATACTG
>CM060313.1:62322816-62330316 GCA_030674185.1 Monoplex corrugatus
TATCTTTTTAAATAGGTCTGACTTGGCACTGTATCTTTTTAAATCGGTCTGACTTGGCACAGTAACTTTTAAGTCCGTCTGACTTGGCACTGTATCTTTTTAAATCGGTCTGACTTGGCACAGTATCTTTTTATATCGGTCTGACTTGGCACAATATCTTTTTAAGTCGGTCTGACTTGGCACAGTATCTTTTTATGTCGGTCTGACTTGGCACAGTATCTTTTTATGTCGGTCTGACTTGGCACTGTATCTTTTTAAATCGGTGTGACCTGGCACAGTATCTTTTTAAGTCGGTCTGACTTGGCACAGTATCTTTTTAAATCGGTCTGACTTGGCACTGTATCTTTTTAAATCGGTCTGACTTGGCACAATATCTTTTTAAATCGGTTTGACTTGGCACAGTATCTTTTTATATCGGTCTGACTTGGCACAGTATCTTTTTAAGTCGGTCTGGCTTGGCACAGTATTTTTAAGTCGGTCTGGCTTGGCACAGTATCTTTTTAAATCAGTCTGACTTGGCACACTATATTTTTAAATCGGTCTGACTTGGCACACTATCTTTTTAAATCGGTCTGACTTGGCACAATATCTTTTTAATTTTGTCGACAGGATATCAATGCTTCATTTTCAGTCAGATTTCCAGTCCCTCGTTTCCAGTGATCACTGGAATCTGGCAGTGACATAATTCTGTATTGTTCTGCCCATTATTAATTGTACGTTTCAAAACCTCTTTTCATTCCCGTTTAACAATCTCCTCCTGATTCTATGTCTGTCCTTTTCCACCAGTGAATTATAGTGAATTGGTATGTGACTTCAGTCTTCTTGCTATTTAGCTCCAACCCTGTATTTTTGCTATTTCTATTACTCTCACAAGATTTTATAGGTCTTTTTTTTTATTTTCTGCCATTAGAACAGTGTCATCTACGTAATGAAGATTGTCTGACATTTTTCTTCAACCTTTATCTCAGAACATTCTTGGAGATTTCTCGCGACGATCCCGCTGTAAAGTGAAAACAAATCTGGTGACAGAACGCATCCCTGTCTGACACCGCTTTTAATATTTTGGAAAGAGCTTATATCATTCTCTACTCTCATTGGTGTTGTTTGTTCCCAATACATATATTTTTGTTATTCTTAGATCCTTTCCTTCAACATTGAGTCTTTCTAATTGGTTGATTAATTCTTCGCGTCTTACCCGATCAACATCCTATTATAATCAACAAAATAAAAACATAAATCCTTAACTCCATTATTGTTCATAGACTCAAATGACTCATCAAGCCCATTGTAAGACGGAGTTTGTATTCTATAGCCCCTGCGTTCTTTGGAAGTGCGATAAAAATTGATTTTGAAATATCTTTAAGGATGTTTCTGGTGTGGTAAATATCATTTAAGACGACTGCTATTTTTTCGGATTCCAAATTCATCTAAAGCCTCAATCATTTATGTCTTAGTATTGTCTGGTCCGGGGACTTTACCCGGTTTTATCTTTTTCATCGCTGCTCTAACTTCATCTTACATCAGGGAATGTCCTTCAACATTCTTTCGTATAATGTATTCTTCCTTTCTGTCATCGTCATAAAGGTCTTTTATGTCCTCTCCCCATCTATCTAATATTTTGACTTTTCCCATAATAATCGTACCATTTTTAGATTTTAGATTTTCCTGTGGGCAATTTCTTCAGTGTTTCTGTACATAAACTTAGGATCTGTCTTGTGTCGGTCTTCTTTGTCTTTGCATTTTGTTTCCAGCCAAGCTTCCTTAGCTTCATTGCACCTGTTCCTGGCTTCCTTATGTCTCTTTTTATATATATTCTTCCACTTTTTCTTTTGTCCTTCTCCGTTCTTCCATCAAACCAAACATTTTTTTGTCACGCAGTTCTTTGCTTTTCTTTCAACTCTAGGGATTTCTTCACAAGCTTCATTTACCGAGTTTCTCTATTTTGTTCTTCACTGTCACCAACGTCCTCCAAAGCACTGAATTTGTTTTGAACATAAACGTCGATTCATCTGTCTTTAAGGGTCCAAGACTTACTTTGCTGTCACTTTTGGTTTCTTTTCTTCTCTTATGTTTAAGTCTAAATCTTCACATTACAGGATTGTGGTCACTGCTGCAGTCTGCACCTGATAATGTTTTTGATATCTGTATGTATGTATGTATGTATGTATGTATGTATGTATGTATGTATGTATATGTATGTATGTATGTATGTATGTATATATATTTACGAGATATTAAAAGATAAGAAATATGTAGATGAAGTCAACGAACTAATTGAATCAAAACTGAAGAAACATGTACTACTTCTATATCCAAGGGAAGCAATTAACCCATTTATGCCCAATTTTTTTTTCTTACCAAACATGTCTCAAAATGTGTTTTTATGTCTTATTAACATATCTAACAGTCATTTTGACACAAGTTTTGTAAATCTTGATTTTGAGCATAAAATGTTGGCGTCCCTTTTTAGGGACAGCGGGCTCAAGTGGGTAGGGTTTTTGAACAGCATCACACAGTAAATACAGGCACTTGTTGCTTTTCAGTTCTTCTTTTATTGTTTCAAAATAAACTTAACATACAAAATTAGTTTTTAAAATTCAAATGTTGACAAATTTTCCTCCACCCCCACCCACCCCAGCCTTTTCCAGTGCAAAATCCCCCCCCCCCCCCCCCTTAGTCCCCATCCCCCGACCCCGAGCCTGCACACCACACACAGTACAATACAATACAATATTTTATTTATATAGCGCAAAATCTTGATAAACATCACACACACACACACACACACCACACACACACACACACACACACACACACACACACACACACACAGAGAGTATTTTGGCAAATCGGTGCACAACTCTAAAAACCACTAAACTAATCAAAAAACAAATTAACATGTACAAAACTAAAGGGAAATGAATAGGTTTGAATCAAAGAAAGATTAAGTCTTTATCCTTTGTTCTCACACCTGCATTACCTTGAATGCTAGAAATGACACAAGAGAAAACGCTTGGCATCGCTAGACAAAGGGAAACAAAACCTTCCTGGCCCATTTACTTTTCTGGGAACTCCCATTAGCGTGTATGAAATAAGCTGAAGCACTTGTCGTGCACGCCTACCAGGCACTTCTGGTACCTGCGGTATGTCTTATTTCCACAGTAGCCACATCTCAGTTGGGTCTTCCATGGCTGAATGATGTTGTCCACCCTTCAAAGCGGACCTCAGGGGATACCCGTTTGCTCACTTTCAGGGTGGATTGTCTCGGACGACCAGCAGAAGATGCTCTAAGCAGGTAGACCCTGGCTATGGAGCGTCTGATGGTGAGGAGATCCTTGGGGTCTGTAGCTGATGCTGATGTGGCTCTGTATAGATGCCAAGCCTGCTGGACGCTGACATCAACACAGAAAACAAACAGCGGCCACCACCACTTCTTCGAACGGACAGATCCCGTATTTGTCGATGTTTTGATCCATCCGATCAAACTCCCCATGGTCTGGTTGTAGTGTTTGACCAAGAATGGCTGCGTTATGTCCACTCACTGTCGTTCAGCTCTAGACCAACGCTTTGCTGTTTGGACTGGTTCAACTCCTGCCTTGTTGGACACTGTGTTGACTACGTTGTTGTCGTGCCAGCGCACAACAACCAAACCTGCCTTGGCATCCGTGGCATAGTCAAAGGATCCTCGCTTGGTCTTCTCCATCTCCTTTACAGCATTCAGTGGGCAGTCTTGCAGTCTGTAAACGTGTATCGTTCCTGTGCAGGCAATGTTTTTCTTGGTGAGGTAGTCGACTACCCGGAGGCTCGTAAACAAGTTGCCAAAGGTAAGGTGGAAGCAACGACCTTCCTCCTGCTGAAGCTCGGCTATCAAATCAACAACCACCGACCCTCCCATGCCAAGACCTGGAACTTCGGTTTGTCGTCCTTTGGCACCTTGGTATGGCTCTGTCTGCAGGAGGGAGCCCATTGGTGTTGTCAGTGACCACATCTTGTAGCCGAAACGAATGGGCTTTCCACGAATGAATTGTTTAGCCCCGTGCCGTCCGTAATATGGAATCATAGACTCATCTATGCTGAGGTTCTGAGTCTCCAGCTTCTTGAAGTAGAGCAAGAATCTTTCGTTCAACATTGTCAGCAGGTGTCGGACTTTGCTCATTTTGTCTGTAGGATCCACCCTGCTGTTGTCACACACATGAAGGTACCTCATGAGCTCCTCAAAGCGGTTTTTTGTCATGACTACTGTGATGGCTGCATTGCAAACATCATCATCACAGCTCCAGAACATCCTCCTCCTGGGAACAGGGCTGTAACCTGAAACAAGAAGTATGGCCTAGAAAACCTTCACCTCTGAGGGAGAGGTGGAGAAGGTGGTGTTCCCTTTGACCTAGCATACTCTTTTGACATTTCAACAATAAGTCCAGATTTTCTCGCACACCATTCCTCAGAAAAGTTACTGTTGCTCCAGTCATCAGCTGACGTCTGTTCAAGTTTGAAACAGTGCCTCCTCCGTCTTCCTCGCCACTGTCCTCGTCTGTATTGAACCCGACCTTCTCAGGTGGATCAATGCCAATTGTTGCTTCTTGAAAGTCAGCATCATCCTCAAGCATGCTAATGGCCTCATGAACTGTGCACTGTCTGAAAAAAACAAACAGGAGAACCCCAAACTATGAAACAATATCATAATACATTGATGAAGTAAGGGAAAAAAACCATCCCATTTGAGCCCGCTGTCCCTAAATAGGGACGCATGTTTACAATAGCATAAAATAAACAATAATAATTTTCTGACAAAAACCAAAAATTTGTTTCTGTATCATACTATAACAAATACTTTCTCTTCATAAAGATGTATAAAAACTTTAAAAATAAGAAAACTGTATGCTTACCTTTGATGTTGACTCGTTACCGCAAGAAAAAGCACCTCATGAGATGCAAATGACCACCTCCAGCAAAAAAGGCAAGGGCATTCACTAAAAACAACTGCTTCTTTGTGACAATGATTACTTCCATTGTTCGTCTATAAACAAAAATCTGAACAATAACAGGAAAGTTACCGTGGGGGTGGGTTTTATTCTCTATCCCTAAAAAGGGACAGCGGGCTTAAATGGGTTAAGCATATTCTGAAAGGGAGTCGTTCCAGTTAGACGCGTTCCTTTTGGACGTGTGCCAGTTATACGCGGCAGTTTAGACGCGTGCCTGTTAGACGCGTGCCTGTTAGACGCGTGCCTGTTAGACGTGTAACTGCACGTGTGGCCGGATAAGTTCAACTCACTCTCTCTCTTTCTTTTGCAAGATCACAACAATGAACTGAATCGTCGTCACTGTTAAGGTGAGTTAATGACCCCCTCTCTTTTGACTGACTTGAGACAGCCATCATGGCAGCAGCAGCACCTCGAGATCCTTGTATTATCAAACACAGCCGCGGCCATAATCTTGTGTATAACAATTACTTGCTGAAAAAAGACAGGACATACCCAACAAAACAGCATTGGAGGTGCGTTAAAAAAGGATGCCCTGGGCTGTGCATACCGACCTCGCAAACCCACCTCGTGTTCTGTCGGTGAGAGGGGAGCACAATCACATCCCTGATGAGGACCTTGTTAACACACTAAAAATGAAGGCCGTTTTGTGTGACCGAGCAAAGGACGCCCCACTTCTTCCGCTTTCCAGGGTAATTTTTTTATTTTAAAATCCAAACTGTGTTTGTCTGTCTGTCTGTCAATATGTCTCTCCATTATTATTTGTCGTGGTTCAGTCCCATGTCTCCTGGTTGATGTTTTTTAAAACAAGCTTCAAACGTTAGTCGTGAAAAGTAACATTAAATTCTCTCTCTATCTATCTGCCATCGTGTTTGCATGCCTGATCATGGCAATTCGCGTATGTGTAGGTGTATCGAGATGTAGCCGCTGAATTCGCAGAGCTGTTGCCACCGACCTTCGCTGCTTGCAAGTCGATGATGCATCGGTCAAGGCGAGAAGATGCGCCTCCTCTCCCCACTACAGTTGAGGAGATTGACATGGACGAGGACAGAGGGCGGACACTCCAAGGCGAACCGTTTGTGTTGTTCAAGGACAACACAATGCTTATTTTTTGCACAGATGCCAATTTGAGGCTTCTGGCATCATCAGAAGTGATGTTTATGGATGGCACTTTTAAATCTGTTCCATCACTATTTTATCAACTTTTTACAATTCATGCAGTTTTCCTTGAGCATTTTGTAACACTCGTTTACTGTCTCCTCCCTGACAAGCAGCGGGCGACTTATCACAAAGTGTTTGATATTCTGAAAACTAAGCTTGCAGAAGTAGACCTGATTTTGAGTCCTGACACCATCATGTCTGATTTCGAATCTGGGCTTATTGCGTGCATCAGGCATCAGTTTCCAAATTCGCAACACAAAGGGTGCCTGTTCCATCACACCCAGAGCATCTGGAGGCATGTCCAGATGGTTGGTCTTCAGATGCAGTACAATGAGGATCCAGAAGTTAAAAAGTTTGTTCGCATGCTGATGGCAATCGCATTTCTTCCAGTGATTGTCGTTCGACCAGCATTCATTTCCCTTAGAACATCGATGATATGCCGACAGAACCCTGCCTTGGATCAGCTCGCTGATTATTATGAAAGGACTTGGTTTGGCCAGTTTCCCGCTGCAATGTGGAATGTGCACAATTCGAACATACGCACAAACAACAGGGTTGAAGCATGGAACTCCAAACTGAACAAAGCAATGGGGGGACATTTCCATCCCAATGTGTACCAGTTGTCTGATTTTCTCAGAAAGGAACAGTTGCACACGGAAGCCACCGTGGAAAGGGCACGCCGTGGGGAGGCCCCACCCAGACGAAAACCCAAATACGTCAGGCTTGACGAAACCCTTGGTAGACTAAAGAGGCGTTACCAGGAAGGAGCCTTGACATCCAACGAGTTTCTGTCGGCAGTTCTCCACCTCGTCCACCAGTTCTGAAATCGAACACTGCTGTTCCAACCAGTCATCATCATCATCATCATCCATTTTCTTTTTCTGATTGTGTGTGTGTGTGTGTGTGTGTGTGTGTGTGTGTGTGTGTGTGTGTGTGTGTGTGTGTGTGTGTGTGTGTGTGTGTGTGTGTGTGTGTGTGTGTGTGTGTGTGTGTGTGTGGTGTGTGTGTGTGTGTGTGTGTGTGTGTGTGTGTGGATCATGTGTGCAGTCATCTTCTCTCTCTCTTGTTTTTAAATGAAATGTGCTAAATAAAATAAACTTACACAATTTAATCAGTGTTCACTTTTATTTGTGTCTGAACCAATTAAGTGGACTGTACAATATTTTCAGTCTTGACCATTTAATCAACTCATCATGCGCCTATGTGTCATATTCTAAAGCGATATATTTAATTATGGGTCTGAAAAGATACGCGTCCAAAAGGCACGCTTCCAAAAGGCAAGCGTCTTAGTGGAACGCGTCTACACAGTCGCGTCTGTTTGGCACGCGTTCAAAAGGAACGCGTCTAACTGGACCCTCCT
>CM060313.1:62332816-62335316 GCA_030674185.1 Monoplex corrugatus
GACCCTCCTTCCTAAAAATATTTAATCCTATTCACCGTCAAGACCTCCGTCTCTGTCCTGGAGCATTCAGAACAGCCCTTTGTACAGTTTGTACGCAGAGGTGGAGCATTCAGAACAGCTCTTTGTACAGTTTGTACGTAGATGTGGAGCATACAGAACACCCCTTTGTACAGTTTGTATGCAGAGGTGGAGTATTCAGAACAGCCCTTTGTACAGTTTGTATGTAGATGTGGAGCATTCAGAACACCCCTTTATACAGTATGTACGTAGATGTGCAGCATTCGGTCAGAACACCCCTTTATACAGTATGTACGTAGATGTGCAGCATTCGGTCAGAACACCCCTTTATACAGTATGTACGTAGATGTGCAGCATTCGGTCAGAACACCCCTTTATACAGAATGTACGTAGATGTGCAGCATTCGGTCAGAACACTCCTTTATACAGTATGTACGTAGATGTGCAGCATTCGGAACACCCCTTTATACAGTATGTACGTAGATGTGCAGCATTCGGAACACCCCTTTGTACAGTTTGCGCGTAAATGTGGAGCATTCAGAACAGCCCTTTGTACAGTTTGTACGTAGATGTGGAGCTTTCAGAACACCCCTTTGTACAGTTTTTACGTAATGTGGAACATTCAGAACACCCCTTTGTACAGTTTGTACGCAGAGGTGGAGCATTCAGAACACCCCTTTGTACAGTTTGTACACAGAGGTGGAGCATTCAGAACACCCTTTGTACAGTTTGTACGTAGATGTGGAGTATTCAGAACACCCCTTTGTACAGTTTGTGCGCAGAGGTGGAGCATTCAGAACAGCCCTTTGTTCAGTTTGTGCGCAGAGGTGGAGCATTCAGAACACTCCTTTGTACAGTTTGTACGTAGATGTGGAGTATTCAAAACACCCCTTTGTACAGTTTGTGCGCAGAGGTGGAGCATTCAGAACAGCCCTTTGTTCAGTTTGTGCGCAGAGGTGGAGCATTCAGAACAACCCTTTGTACAGTTTGTACGCAGAGGTGGAGCATTCAGAACACCCTTTGTACAGTTTGTACGCAGAGGTGGAGCATTCAGAACACCCTTTGTACAGTTTGTACGTAGACGTGGAGCATTCAGAACACCCCTTTGTACAGTTTGCGCGTAAATGTGGAGCATTCAGAACACCCTTTGTACCGTTTGTACGCAGAGGTGGGGCGTTCAGAACAGCCCTTTGTACAGTTTGTACGCAGAGATGGAGCATTCAGAACACCCTTTTGTACAGTTTGTACGCAGAGATGGAGCATTCAGAACACCCTTTTGTACAGTTTGTACGCAGAGATGGAGCATTCAGAACACCCTTTTGTACAGTTTGTACGCAGGGGCTGTATGTAAAGTACATGTAAGCAGTACACAGAGGCAGGGAACCTTCCACCTTCAAATGATAGACTGTAACTAACCTTACAGTTCTGCTTCAAGCTGTTCTCTGGACTAGAAGACCCAGCTTACGACTTTGTCTTCAGCCTAAATTTAAAAGTGAATTTGAGCAAAATCGAAAGTTACTTTTCCTCCTGGAATCGTATCCGTCCTGACATGCAAAAGGCAGATATAGATCTAGCAGTTGTTTCAAGAACTCTCTTCCTGATGTTAAATGCCTATCAATTAACATCAGGAAGAGAGTTCTTGAATATTATATAGAAGCAATACTGTTGTACGGATGTGAGGCGTGGACAGTCAACAGGCAAAGCCAGAACAAGATTGAGGCAGTCGAGATGTGGTTTCTAAGAAGAATGTTGAGAGTTCCATGGACAGCAAAGAAAACAAACGAGACAGTGTTGATGGAGGCAGACACAAGTAGATCATTCATAAGGAAGATTAGGAAAAGACAGGCAACATTTATAGACCATTTTATGAAGAAGGGGGATTTGGAGCACCTGGTCACAACGGGAAAGCTGGAGGTAAACCCAGGGAGAAAATGCTAGACGGACTTGCAGAGTGGCTGAAGACGAGGAGGGTGGAGGAGATGCTTGGGGCAACAAGAGATAGAGACAGATGGAAGTTCATGATCGCCAATGTCATGCGGCAGGGCACCTGATGATGATGATGAGTTGTTTCAGATTTTTCCATATTTTTGGACAGCCCACCACAGACCCTCAAAACACCCATGGTGTGTTTTGATCTTGATTCCCTCTGTAAAGACTCTATCAATTCAGTGACATACAACAAAGTTGTTTCATGCAGAACTCTGTCAATATTTTCCATCAACCCACACAATATTCTCAGACGGATCAAAGTCTGATGAAGGTGCTGCTGCCGCTGCCTTCTGTTCTGCGGTTCTCAACTGGCCATATTCAAAACACATTCCTTCTGACAGTTTCGTCTATACTGCTGAAGTGACTGCTCAGGTTTTAGCGCTAGAAATGGTGTCCCAATCCAAGCATAAAGACTTTCTCTTCTTTTCAGACTCCCTTTCCGCTTTGCAGGCCACTGCTGGCCGAAAACTCAATTACCCAGAGTTACTGAAAT
>CM060313.1:62340316-62350316 GCA_030674185.1 Monoplex corrugatus
TCTTTTTTTCTTTCTTTTTTTTCCTCATAACTTTTAATTTTTTCCAAACCTTTTGCGTGTCTTCGTGGTATTTTATTTCAGGTTTAAAAAATGTTGTCCAGTATTATTTTTTGGCTTTTTCCACGGTTCTGTTACAGTTTATGTTGGTATTTTTCATCGCTCTGTGATTTTCAGA
Organism: Monoplex corrugatus; assembly: GCA_030674185.1. Classification (NCBI taxonomy): domain Eukaryota; kingdom Metazoa; phylum Mollusca; class Gastropoda; order Littorinimorpha; family Ranellidae; genus Monoplex; species Monoplex corrugatus. Next base: position 62,340,492 of record CM060313.1, read on the forward strand.
TGATCTTTTCGCTAAATACGTTGTATATTTTGCTTTCTTTATGCTAACTGCCTTTTCACAATCCTTATTTCACCAGATTTTACCATGATATTTTCCCGTTTTTGAGGCCTTTAGTAGGATTGAAATATTAACGGCATTACAAGTGAGTATAAGATATAAATAGATAGATGTATAAGTTATTCAGTGTGTGTGTGTGTGTGTGTGTGTGTGTATGTGTGTGTGTGTGTGTGTGTGAGAGAGAGAGAGAGAGAGAGAGAGAGAGAATGTGTCAAATGGCTGATGTGATGCGTCTAGTGTGGTATGCGAAAAGGAGAGCAGAATGGGTAAGTCTCTCTTTGTCAGTATATAGCCTCTCCATCAGGAAGCCCTTCGTTGTGCCTCCTCGTGGCGACATGTGGTAACTGAGCACCTCACGGACTAAGGCTAAAACTTGAGGGACTCGAAGGAAGTCTGGCACCCAGACGTGCGGCATGCAGGCCCACCAGCGTATGGATATGCCCTGGTGCCCACGAGCCAGACCCCCAGCTATGGGTAAACAGCACCACTGCCTTGTGGTTATCTCGGGAGAGAATATGGCTAAGGGAGTAAACCCTGAAAGAAAAATCACCCCTTCCTGCTGGAAGCTGGTGGATAGGGTGAAGGAGTCAAAGGGTTAAGTTTTTGCAGTTGGTGGATAGGGTGCGGGAGTCAAAGGGTTGAAGCAACACACGAAATCGTTTGACTATGTTTTCATTATTCATTCAACCAGAACGTCTTCGCAGTTTCGAAGGGTCATGCCAATTCATTATCACAACTGGTTCCGGTTCAAAAACCAATGATATAATATTTTAAACTAAACACCGAAACTCCAACGAAAGGTGTAACTGCATGCACGAACAAAGCATGAGAGACGTTATAACAACGATAATGCTCTTGAGACTGTAAGAACGAAACAGTGTTATACAAGTTGCACATGGGACACACACTCTACGATGAGCCACTTTACTTTATATATATGTTCCTTTTTGAAGGTAAGATACACACATACACATGTCATTTACATGTAACCAGGATTATTCCAGTGGTAGGTACTGAATAAAATATTAAACCTAGTGTAAATATATAGATATGGTATATAAATAGTCATTATATTATCTAGGACCTGACCAGCTCATGGGTTTATGTGCAGGCTTCAGGCTTGTGCCACGGTCACCATACACATGGCACCTGTGACGTACTCGTAAGTGCATATGGAATTCGTTTCCGAGCGCGGAGACGTCATCTTGAGAAACTGAAACTAAACTGAGCCACTCAGCATCAATCACCTTACTGAGTGCGTGAACTTACACAATGTACATGTAGAACATAAGCATCACGCAGCAGAACTCTGAAAAAACACTCATCAAAGCTGTCGCTCCGGAAGTCATTTTTACAGTTTTTCAAGAGATCAATAGATTTCATCTTGTACGCACATATACATCCATGGACAGCAAAGAAAACAAACGAGACAGTCTTGATGGAGGCAGACACAAGTAGATCATTCATAAGGAAGATTAGGAAAAGGCAGGCAACATTTATAGGCCATTTTATGAAGAAAGGGGAATTGGAACACCTGGTCACAACGGGAAAGCTGGAGGGAAGGAGAGCACCGGGTAGACCCAGGGAGAAGATACTAGACGGACTTGCAGAGTGGCTGAAGACAAGGAGGGTGGAAGAGGTGCTTCAGGCAACTAGAGACAGATGGAAGTCCATAATCGCCAACGCCAAGCGGCAGGGCACCTGATGATGATGATGACGCACATGTATACGGGGAAATGTTTAAATATATTTCAGACTTGAAAGGTTGGGCGTGTGCCTGGTTTTTAAACATTGTCTTTTCAATCAAACTCTTTTTTTTAAATTCAATGTTAGCCTCTTTGTGGCTGTAGTGGTCACGTGGGCTTTAAGCAAGATAAACATGAACTGAACGAAGATAATTCAATGTCACAGATTTTATGTGATGTACATATTCAAACCACAAATCTCCAAAACACTTTAATTCTCAAGCGCGGTAGCATTAGGTTTCACCGGGCCTATCTTACAGCTAGTCCTTGGTACTATACTTGCATAATACGAGCGTAGAGATATAAAAGTGAAATGCGTGATATGAAACGAAACAAACAAAAATGAATCGTAAAAACATAGATACATACATCATCATCAGGTGCCTTGCCGCATGGCGTTGGCGATTATGGACTTCCATCTGTCTCTATCTCTTGTTGCCTCAAGCATCTCTTCCATCCGCCCCGTCTTCAGCCATTCTGCAAGTCCGTCTAGTATCTTCTCTCTGAGTCTACCCGGTGCTCTCCTTCCCTCCAGCTTTCCCGTTGTGACCAGGTGTTCCAATTCCCCTTTCCTCATAAAATGGCCTATGAATGTTGCCTGCCTTTTCCTAATCTTCCTTATGAATCATCTACTTGTGTCTGCCTCCTTCAAGACTGTCTCGTTTGTTTTCTTTGCTGTCCACGGAACTCTCAACATTCTTCTTAGAAACCACATCTCGGCTGCCTCAATCTTGTTCCGGCTTTGTTTGTTGACTGTCCATGCCTCGCAACCGTACAGCAGTATTGGTTCTATTTAACATTCAAGAACTCTCTTCATGATGTTAATTGATAAGCATTTGTTGGTAAGAATGCCTGTCATTTTCCCGAATGTTGTTTTGGCTTGGCCGATTCTGCCGGCTATTCCTGATGTGTATCTGCCGTCTGGTGAAATGATCGTTCCCAAGTACGATACCTACATAATACGAGCATAGAGACATAAAAGTGAAATGCGTGATATGAAACGAAACAAACAAAAATGAATCGTGAAAACAAGATTACATACAACTTAAGGAAAAGAAGACAATAAAAGAAGCAGTAAAAACACACAGACCGGTGGGGGAGGGGGTGGTGGGTGTAAAGGGAGAAATGGTAGTTAAAGACGAAAATGGCTGCCTGTATAAATGATAATAATAATAATTTACAATATTTATATAACGCAAAATCTTGATAAAAATCAAATCTAAGCGCTGAACATACACATATGCACGCATGCACACACACGCACACACACATACATACACATGGCTATAAATGCAGAAAGAGAAGAAAAGCGATGGAAAATATAGAAAACATATTATATATTGTATGTATTTCTCTCCTCTCTCATAGTTGTGTGTAGGGTAGTTGCAGAGTATAAAGGTAGGCTTGGGCGCTCCTTTTTAGAGGAGTGTTCTGAGCTTGCTGTTTTTGTACTTTGTATCTGCTTCTATGCTAGCTGAATGGGTAGCGTAAGCTGTGTTAGATTTGAGAAGTTCTATACAACATGGGAATAATTCTCAAGAATAATTCTCAAGAGTTGTGTCCTTTGATTATATTATATACAAATATATATTACAATGTGATTCCACACCGAGTGGAGACAGGCTGCAGTGGGGTTGGGTGAGGTCAGGATTTTATGCAGAGGAGAAAAGGTGAGTTTTGAGAGCGGACTTGAAGGAGACAAAAATAGGTTGCTGACAGACTGAGAGAGGAAGTTTGTTCCAGGAGAGTGGACCAGAAACAGAGAAGGCTCGTGGACCATAGGTATTGAGCTTAGTGCGTGGAAAGCGAAAAGTCAGAGGATCGGAGGCAGAGCGGAGGGTACGTGAGGGAACACAGATCTCAAGTAGGCTTGACAGGTAATGGGGGGCTGCGTTAATGTCAGACACAAATAAAACAGATTCGTAAGATTTTGTACATTCGAGGCTTTAAAAACGTGATGCATATGTGACCTGCCAGCACGAAATCGGTCTTAACTAGCATTTTGGGCATTTTGAGATATACATATCGCTGGAAAGTGTACATTCTGCTGATTATTTTGGTACTTGAATAAAGCTTGTACTCAAAAAAATGTAGAAGTTATGTATGTCTAAAGTTGTTAAGTTGTATGACGGCCATTTTGAGAAAACGGCCTCTAAAGTTTTGGATGCTCTCCTACACATTTTCCTTAAATTTCTTTATATTTAGTGGCTTTGACCCAGTTTGTTTCTAATTTTAGCTGTCATTATCTCAAAGGTACACCAGAGCTTTCCGTCAGTATATTACATATGTGGGTACTCTCCTGGTTACGGTTCATAATAAGAGACAAGAATAGGTATTTTTGGTAGGAAATTGCGTTTTTTTCTGCTGCAATCAGTGCATTAAAATACCATTTTAACTTCAAGAAAAACAATTCTGTGGTGGATAGATTATAGTGTGCAGAAAACAATTTTGAGAAAGAGTCAAAACACCCCAGATAGACCCTCAGTCACCTTTTCAGCTCCTAGTGCTGTTCAACTGACTGCGAGTTAAGATTGATTTCGTGGTGGGAGGTCACATATAGTGAGTATTGTCGTATTGGAAAAGGCAATGACAAATGACCATGATACATAATTTTTCCAACGGTAGAGATTCTCGCTTAAAAGTCGTTTTTCAAACCTGCCGATGATAATTTACTTATCTCCCTAAAATTAACAACTGCTGGAAATGAAACACATCCGTAAGTCAGTAATATACAACACACTGCACAAAGAAACCAAAGAGCAATAGTGTTCGCTGTCGTGTGAGATACAAAGGCAGCCATGGATCGGAATATAAATCATTTTTTATGTTGTACTGGGGTGTTATGGAGGAAGCAGGCGGGACACATTCAGGACAACCTTTGTCTTTCCTACGTGCTTTGCCTCAGGCAGACAGACAGGGGAGAGAGAGAGAGAAGACAGACAGACAGACAGACAGACAGACAGAGAGAGAGACAGAGAGAGAGAGTGAGAGAGAGAGAGAGAGAGAGAAAATGTGTGTGTATGTGTGCACGCGCGCACGCATGTGTGTGGTGTGTGTGTGTGTGATGTGCGTGCGCGCCGCGAGCGCGAGGTCGCATATACTTGACAGCAATTCATGGCATTGGTATAAATTTTAGTGCGGAAACGATAGACGGAGCGGCCGTCATTCGAGAAGACGAGAAAGTGAGGGTTATAAAACCATGTAAAAAATCGTCAGCGGAGGTCATTTGGTAGAAAGTATAAAGCTGAAAGACACAGACCTCCATTTTCATCCACCGTCGCGGACACTTCCGTCGACTGATCAGAAAGCACAGTACAACGGTTCTCAGTGCTGGTGACAGGAGAAGTACGGCTTTGGGAATCGTAACTTCTTTGTCCCAGACACTTTGAGTAGGGAAGAGACGTCGATCTTGGCTGATCTGACGGGCAGGTTGTTGACGGCAAGCTGGTGGTGACTTCTCATGGTCTTCTTCTGGAAGAGCTTGAACGCTAAACCATCTTCAGTGCAGGTGTTGTTGGTTTCTCATTATTCAGTAGAAAACGTACAGAGAACCTCTCTCTGTCTCTCTCTGTCTGTCTGTCTGTCTGTCTGTCTGTCTCTCTCTCTCTCTCTCTCTCTCTTCTCTCTCTCTCTCTCTCTCTCTCTCTCTCACCAATTCATATGTTCCTGTTGTATTATTGAAGTTTGACTGTGAGTCCTATATTGTAATCATTTCAAAATATTTCAAGTATGCATTATCCAAGAACGACTATGTATTATATTCTGTGTTTGTATAATGTTTATAATGTATTCACACCCCTTCAAATAGGCTTTGGCCTTACTGAATACATTTCTGATTCTGATTCTGATTCTCTCTTTCTCGTTCTCTCGCTCTCTTGCTGTCTCTGTCTCTGTCTCTCTCTCTTTCTCTTTCTTTCTCCCCCTCTCTCTCTATCTCTCTATCTATCTATCTGTCTATTTCTCTCTCTCTTTATCTATTTATCTATATCTCTCTATCTTTCTCCTTCCATTCTTTTATTGTCTTTCTTTCGATTTCCCTCTTGGGTTGTTGATTATGATAAGACTGAATATGTTTAAATGTTCATTTTCAATGTCCAAATGTATAGGACTTACTCTGTGACCGATATGGTTTCTGGTGTATAATATGAGCAAGTTGTCTTCATCTGTAGCAAGCTTGGATTTCTTAAAACTCCAGTCCAAACTCTTAAGTGATACACTCTTCTAAAATAGTTGACAGTCATTTCTTGATTTATTTCTTATGAACGTATTTATGAACATTAACAGTAGTCATTACATAACAGAAAAATCAAATCTATAGGAAAGAGAGAAAACAGATACAAGTAGAAAGTGTGAAATAAGGAAAGACAAAAATTTTCATAGAAGATTCACCGCTGAAAAACCGAGTCAGCATCTAAAAAACAGAAAGAGAAAGGCTAAGTCTCATTCACGTCTGTATGAAAAGAAATTAACCAAGCCGAAACAAGACACAAGTAACTGGCTAGGCTATTTTAATTCTATGTGAGCTGGCTTATCAGCAGAACAAATGTTTCCACTGCAAAGTTTCAAAATAATTGTTATTTTTGCTTAAAACTCAACTGACTGCGGAGAGCCATATCATGGCTTTCAAAACATGCACAATAACTCTACAGGAAAAAAGGAAAGATAATTAAGTACACCCGTCAGTGCATTCGCGCACAAAATCTATTGAAATGCCCCTGGCGTTGACCACTCCGTCCAATTTATCACACAGGGGGTTTCAAACAATATCCTTAAATACAAATTTAAGCATAATTAAGAACATCAAAACTTGTATAAAATACCGGTCTAAATTATTTAAAATTGCTTTCGCATGTCATATTTCGCTAGAGCTAAAAATGCACTCAACACATATACCCAATTATCAATCCTAAGAGAAAGTACGTAAGACTTTATCGAACACATACAGGCGAATGGACCAGCATGGCAGAAAATGATAGGAAGCAATCTAATATTAGCAGGATACTGGAACCTTGTCCTGCATCCAACCCGTCGATTATGACAATAACAAACATGTGAATAATGTTAAAACCAGTCAGAAGGTAGATGACAGGATGCTGAATTTAGACTTAACTGACATCTGGAAAGAGCTCAATCCAGGAATTAGACGTTTAAATGGAGGGGATCTCAGCCCAAACAGGAAAGAAGATGAGATTTCTTTTTGATAAGTGAAGGTTTAGTGTGTGACGTTGCTGACGGCGATATCATACCTGGATATCGAACAGATCATTCTACGATTACGCTGAAGTTACAAAATGGCACAAGTCAGCGAGCTAGTAACTCCTAAAGATTTGAAGTACATTATAGAAATACATGCAGTCATATAAGGTATAATTAAAGAGTAAACTACAGAGTATGACGAGGAAAGAAATTTTGATCAAACATATTTAAATCAAATAGACTTTGCTATTTCATCACAATTATTGTTATATGTTATATGATTCTCTGAACCTTCTATGAACAATAATCGAAAAATGAAAACCATTGCACTAGGAAAATAAATTACAGAAAAAGGACAGAAGAAAAAGAACGAAAGAACTGAACGGAGAAACAGGATGTTCGAAAAAAAACAAAATGGAAGAGAAGAACTGAACAGGAAAACATGGATGCCTTCGAAGATGAAAAAATGAAGAAGTTATTTTTGAATCAAGAAAAGTGTACGTTAAAGTAAAAACAAAATATTTTTATAGAGTGTCGAATGAAGAAGGAAGTGTTTCGACTGACATAAAATATATCCCGGGTGAAGTTACTAAATTTTATTTTTAAAAAAAAAGCTATACTTGCAGAAGACTGTAGAAAATGTGATCTAGAAAATGTAGTTGATGAGATACCAACATTGACAGACGAAGCATCAGAAACATTAAGAGATTTAACGCTAAAAGAAGCAGCTGCAGTTCTTAAAAACATGAAAAATAACAAAAGCCCCGGAACTGATGGATTCTCTGTTGAATTGTATAAATCTTTCTGAAACGATGTTGAAGTGTTTATAATAAGATCATTGAATGAAGGTTTAATAAGGAAAGAACTTTCCCACACTCAGGAAGAAGGAATCATTGTTTGCATACCCAAAGAAGGTAAATCTAAAGAATATATTAAAAACTGGAGACCAGTTACTCTATTGAATGTGGTTTAAAATTTTGGATCAGCATGCACTGCCAACAGAATAAAATCAGTTCCTCCAAATTCAATCAATGAAGGCCAAACAGGATTTGTGCCTGGTAGGTATATAGGAGATAACATTAGATTGGTTTATAATCTATTGCAGTATTTAGAAAAAAACATCATCTTCCTGCGTTACTTTTGCCTACTGGCTTTGAAAACGCATATGGCACGATTGAATGGACATTTATGTTTAAATTTTTTTTAAACTGGATTGTTAAATTTTACAAGTATATCAAAGCCATAGTAAAATTTTACAAGAATATTAAAGCCATTGTAATGGTTAATGGGCAAGCATCCGACTGGTTCCAGATTCACCAAGGATGCAGACAAGGAGATCCCATGTCCCCCTATTTATTTGTTTTATGCGTAGAAATTCTTGCCGTTATGATAAGAGAAAATAAAAATATCAAAATAGCTCAGTTTCCTGATGATACACAGTCAGTACTTAAAAGAGATCAGGAATTTTTTTTAGAAAATGTTAAAGTGTTGGAGAAGTTTGGCAAAACATCAGGATTGAGTGTGAATGGTGTAAAACGTCTGTCATGTGGCTTGGTGGTAAAAAAAGTGTCTAATATGAAATTTATGCCTCATATAAAAATGGAATGGAATTCTTCAGTAATCAAAATACAGGGTATATGGTTTACCACTGACATAAAACAGTTGTGTGGACATGAATTATTCACAAAAGTTCGTCCAATATTTTCTCCCTGGGTCTACCTGGTGTTCTCCAGCTTTCCTGCTGGGACCAGGTGCTCTAATTTCTCTTTCCTAATAAAATGTCCTATGAATGGAATTATTCAGTATTCAAAATGCTGGGTATATGGTTTACCACTGACATAAAACAGTTGTGTGGACATGAATTATTCGCAAAAGTTCGTCCACTATTTTCTCCCTGGGTTTAACTTTGTGTTATCTTTCTCTACGGCTTTCCTGTTGTGATCAGGTGTTCTAATTTCTCTTTCCTCATAAATGTCCTATAAATCTCGCTTGTCTTTTCCTGATCTTCTTTATTAATGATCTTTTTGCGTCTGCATCCATCAATACTGTCTCGTTTGCTTTCTTTGCTGTCCATGGAACTCTCAACATTCTTCTTAAAAAATCACATTTCAGTTGCTTCAATTTTGTTTTGACTTTGCATGTTGACTGTCGAAACCTCTATTATATTCACAAGGTTTTGTAGGTCTTTTTCATTTTCTACAACTAGAACGGTGTCATCTGTGTAACAAATGTTTATTGGCTAATACATAAATCAATTATTTATGTTTGATTTATTTGCATTCACAGAGCCAAGTGCTACTGCACGGCAACAAGGATGGCCAGCCAAGAAAATGACGCCATCGCTATCATAGGTGTGGGTTGCATCACGCCAGGAGCAGATAACCTGGACGAGTTCTGGCGTCTATTGGTCAATGGGGAGAACCACGTGATCGATATCCCGCCTGAGCGATGGAACGTGAATGCTTACTACAGCCCTGACTCTATGAGTCCTGGCAAGTCTTACGTCAGACGTGCAGGGCTTGTCAGAGCGTGAGTTGGCTTTTTCTCCTTCTCCTTTGTGTGTGTGTGTGTGTGTGTGTGTGTGTGTGTGTGTGTGTGTGTGTGTGTGTGTGTGTGTGTGTACGTGTGTGTGTGTGTGTGTGTGTGTTTTGTGTGTGTGTGTGTGTGTGTGTGTCGCGTGCACCATATTAATATATTAATGTATTATCAACGTGGTCGGGTATATACATTAATGGAGCATAATCATAGTTTATATAAAAAGTTAAGCCGATGATAATATGAAATCAGAATTCGATAGAAGCAACACTAATCCATAAAAAAATGTTAT